>SSNS01000211.1:343946-532182 GCA_006937985.1 Aphyosemion australe
AAGTTTCTAGGTTAAAGTATGCTGAAGTAGTTAACTCTCAAAGAGCTGAATGGTTTGGCCAAAAGTTTTGAGAATTTTAAGGGCTTCCCATTCATTCCTATGGGAAAAAAATCATAGAAAAAGCTGAATATTTCGGAAACGGTTGAAAATATCAATACCAAAAGTCATAGCCGGAAAGACCTGAACGAGCTGAACGTTTTGATACCACATTTGTTGAAATTGCTGAAAGTTTGAAGGAGTTGAAAAGGTCCAAAAAACGTACGGAAGCAGAATAAGAAGAAGAAGAAGAATAATAATAAAGAGAAACAGGAAAACAATAGTTTGAATGCTTGCAGCATTCAAACTAATAATAAAGAGAAACAGGAAAACAATAGTTTGAATGCTTAACAGCATTCAAACTAATTAAAGATAAAAACTGTTACTGACACACATAAAAGCTCTGGCTGTGTTTTCCATATGACAAGGAGGACTGTGTTGCCTGTTTGGGACAAGGGACCGTTCAGCGATTCTGTCCGCTACACCTCTGTCATCCCGCCTCTCGCTGATGAGGGTGATTCAGACCGACGAGAGAGGATGAGGCGGAGGGAGACATCCTGCTGTCCATCCCCAGGGGAGAAACCTATATTGCTCTCATCCTAGGCTTATTTAGACTTCCTGCATGAAGTCATCTCACAGACGTTAGCTCATCACTGGAGAGGCTTTCCGATGCTAAAACACCTGCTATAATTAAAAGGACATAAGTCATCTTTAAAGTGGGCATAAGCGCTACATCTGGATTATGGAGTTCTGCAGGATGGTAGCTGGGATGAAAGTGATTTTTATCATTTTTCACAAACTATAAACATGCATGCTTTTTTTAATCAAGTTAGAAACAAAAAAATGAAAGTTTTTCTGATTTAAAGGGACACTTTGCAACTTTTTTATATTTTTAAATCATTTTCTTGAGCCAGTACTAAAATGGCCCTTTACAGGGTTAATGAAAGGCCACCCAGCCTCTGTCACCCCCTGTGGCCAGAATATTCCACTTGCAACTTCACAGTTGCCAGTCCGGTCTGTTGGGACTTAGAAAAATTCAGCTTGACCTGCCTGGTGCTGCAGTCTGCTTCCAGCATGTTTCCTGCATGTTTTAGATCATGAACACAGCTGATTTGTTTAACTTAGTGATGAACCGCTCCTGTAGACACTAATGAAGGCTGAGGAGACATTTCAGCAGTTAGATTAAAGTGTTAAAAAGACCAACGCACAGCGAGGAGATAAGATTCACGTTCTGGTTCAATAACGAACACTAGGGGGTGCTAAAAACAAGCCAACACTGAGTAGTGTCCCTTTAAGCATTTCTAGTTGTTGAACAGATGAAGATATCTTTCCCATCTTTGGTTTTTGTATCAGTTAAAAAAAACGATAAAAACTTTTCTATCCTCTTGTGTTTAGTTTTAATTTGCAAGCTAGAGTGTGTGTGTGCATGCATGTGTGTGTGTGTGTGTGTGTGTGTGTGCAGCCATCTCAAAGATGCATTGCCAAGTAGGGAGAGAGTGGAGAGTCTCGCTGTTCTCTTTAAAGTCAGCTGCAAAGTAAATAGCTGTAGAGACAGGCTATAAAAATGGCTGAATTACTGTAAACTTGTATTTTAATCCAAATTAGTCACAGAAGTTCCTTTAAGGTGAAAGAAAAGCACGTTTTGTCTCCTTTAACTTGCTCTATTCAAGCTTTTTTCCCGTAGAGACTAAAAGTCTGCATGCTTCAGGTCCTGGTTACTCCACGTCTGATTAAAGTTGTGCCGCTTTCATTTATTTATTTATTTGCAACTCTAAACTACTTCATTCATCTTTTCTAATTATATTTGAAACATGCAATCAGAAAACGTATCGTTTTAACCAGTACTAACTCGTTTATGCTTGCAACACAAAAAAGTAAAATGCCTAAAATGACCATGATCTCAGCAATCCCCCTCATCCCGACCAAACAGAGTCTGAGAGGCGGCGGGAGCGTGAGGTGACATCAGCGATGCATCAGTGGAGGAAGCAACGGAGAAGAGGCATTAAGATCCAGTTACACAGCAAATAATGTGACTGTATGGAGACGGAACAATGGGATTGTGCAGATGAGCTCCGGTGAGGTCATCCTGACTAGACTCATTCAGCAGGAAGACCACAAGTCAATGGCCAGGAGGAGCCAGGAGGAGGTCACATGGCAGCAGGTTGGATGTGTGGATGGATGCAGCTGCAGCAGCAAGTGTGTTTGAGCTAAATTTAGGATTAAATATGTTGGAAGTACATAACTTAGCCTAGCTAATTATTACTTTTATTCTTTTTAATGATCATAAATGATTTAAAAGTTGTTTATTCACCTTATTGTATCTCATAGAGAAAAATCTGAATCATAAACCGTTTCTAACGGACCTTGCTTTCCTTTGAGAATGCACCGAGCATCTTTAAAGGGATTCTATGCAGTTTAGGTTTGCAGTTTAGGTTAGCACCCCCTAGTGTCCGTTAGTGAAACCAAAAGGTAAACGTATCTCCTGGCTGTGCGTTGGTCTTTTTAACACCTTAATCTAACAGCTGAAATGTCTCCTCAGCCTTCATTAGTGTCTACAGGAGCGGTTCATCACTAAATCAAACACATCAGCTGTGTTCATGATCTAAAACATGCAGGAAACATGCTGGAAGCAGACTGCAGCGCCAGGCATGTCAGCTCCACTTTACTAAGTCCAACAGGGACCGGACCGCCACTCTGAAGTTGCAAGTGTGGTAGTCTGGCCACAGAGGGCGGTGGGGGTCTGAGTGACATCATTAACCCTGTAAAGGTCATTTTAGCACAAACTGGCTCAAGATTTGAAAATATGTAAAAGTTACACAGTATGGCTTTAATACCGGAGTTTGATTGCCTTAAAATGAGAAATGATGGTGCTACAGGTGCTTTAGTCAAATATATAAAGTCAATAAGCTGTAGCAGCTATCTGGAGTCAAAAGTTAATCAGTTATAGATGTTAATCTAGTGAAGACCTTCTGACAGTTTCAGTCAAATCCATCCGGCGGTTCTTGAGATATTTTATTATCAGGCAAACAAACACGCCCCTTTAGCCATTTGCCAGTGAACAATAAGTCGTATTTTACTTTTATATCTATATTCCATCAAAAAGACACATTTATAATAAACTAACAAAGGCTCACCCTGCTTAGCTCTAGGATTTCCAACTTCTACAGCTACAGAACTTCCTGTTCAGTCAAAAAGTATCCACCTTATTCCTAGCCCCCAAGATCCTTTCTGTGAAATATGCGACCGACTTCTGGTCCAGCGTTTATTTACATGGAGACCATAGATGGATGATGCGTTCTGTTCGCACTAATCAACTTTTTATGGGCGTTTTAGAAACTGCTCAAACAGGACACCATTATAGTCCCACTATAGAGGGGTGGAGGTGGAGGATGATATAAAAATCTGGCCAAAGCTAACGTACAGTAGCATTTTAGCTACTTTCTTTACTCTGTCACGACCGACAGCGAGGCAATGAACAATCGTAAAAGCTCCGAGGTGTCACAACCTCCTCCCGTCATGGCCCCCGGGGGCATGATTCCCCCACCTAGTGGACTCCGTTTCCCAGCATCCATCTCTCTGGACTTCCTCTCCACGTCATCACCGCACCTATATACGGAAGTGCCCCACTTCCGCCAGCAGATCAGTCATCGATTCTCCTTAGAACGATCCTGAACTATCCTAGCTTCCAAGCTAACCAATCCTAGCTCTCAAGCTACCAATCCACGCCAATCTGACAACTCCAAGTAAGTCAGCTTTTCTTATTTCTGGAACGCCGGCCAGACTCGTTCCCTTTCGAGCGCTGCCCGCCGTTTCTATAGCAACCGCGTGTCACTCACTCTCAGCGCTAGTTCTCCGCGCCTGGGTCGTAAAACACGCTACAGCCGAACTCTCTGCTAGTCCTCGGTCTGCCTGTTCGTATCCTAGTCCTGACACGAGGCTTATCATAATAATAAAGCTGGTCATGTTTTGTTGAAAGAGGTGGGACACAATCAGACGTAGAGCCGAGTCAGAGCCTTAAATCCCTCATCGCCAAGCCTGGGTTAAACCACCAAATGGTTCCTGAGCGCGGCCACAGCTGCAGCTCACCGCGCCCCACGGGGATGGGTCAAATGCGGAGTTGTAATTTCACCATAGACCAGTGTGTGTGACAATGATGGCTTTAATCTTGATCTAAAACAGCTGTGGCATCAACTTTAAACTATTTTGTGGCGATGGTGGCAGAGGAGTTAAGTGCCCGCCCCGCAATCAGAAGGTTGCAGGTTCACGCCCCGCTCAGTCTATCGCTGTCGTTGTGTCCTTGGGCAAGACACTTAACCCACCTTGCCTGCTGCTGGTGGTTGGAGGTGGTGCCAGTGTATGGCAGCCTCGCCTCCATCAGTGCACCCAGGGCAGCTGTAGCTACGATGTAGCTCATCACCACCAGGGTGTGAACGTATGGGTGAATGACTGATTGTGTTGTAAAGCGCCTTGGGGGGTTCTAGGACTCTGGAAGGCGCTATAATAAATACAGGCCATTTACCATTTAAACTTGGGCTTTTCTTTGAGTCAAGAGCAGATAGAGGTACTCAAGTTTATTTAGAAAAATTATGTATTTGAGTTTTCTTTGACGGAGTATGGCGGACTGCCTCGTTGACTGACATCTGTAGCGATGAGTACGTCAAGTTGTTCGTTGTCCAATAGTGTGCAGAGACAGTTTGAAAGACAACCATAGCTCCCGCCCCACGACTGAGAGCCGTCAATGGACCGTGGCCAGACTATATATTCACATAAGGCTTGTCAGGCTAATTATTTAGAATGTTTGTTAGTTGAATTTACATTCATGTGATCAAACACATACCAGACATGTTTCCTTTGATAAGCATCAACTGGTTTGCATGTAAGTACTGAACACTGAGCCTGAGCTTCAACAGCTGGAATTCATTCTTAGACTTCCTCCTTAGACAGAACACATGTAACATTCCTGTGATCTGAAGCTGGGATACGCTGCATTATTAATCAAATAATCAAACTAAGCTAGCTTACATATCAGACACAAGTTCTTTATATTAGCATCAGTTTCAAGTGTCCTTTTTTGTCTACTTTCAAAGAAACAGTAAATCACTAGATCCAGGAAACTGGGTTGACTTTTGGAGAGGGGGAAGGGAGTATTTATCTGTACCCCAGAGGGAATTTAACATTTTATGGAAAATGAGTATTTTTAGAAACTGGACCAAACTTTAACTGACCACTGAGTAATTTTTAATGTGTTTTTGTGTGTGCACCATGTTAATGAATAATCAGTGTAGTAAGTGTTACATGTGAGCATGTACGCTCTCACCCTGGTACTGCAGCGGAATGTCGATCTTGGGTCCGATTACGTAGTGTCCCTCCTCTAAGCTGTGGGCCGTCACTGTGGTCCACTGACGGCAGGAGTGCAGAAGCACCACATCCTCCTCAGACAGACCCTCCACACATTCACCTGCAACACCAAAGAAGGAGTTCAACACAAGCCTTGGGGGGTGGGGGTGGTTTTACTTCTGATGTCTCACTTGGGAAATCATGGAGGGAAAGTGTTAAAAGTCCCTCACATGCCCACACACGAGCAATCAGGGCTCAGTGTTCATAATTACCACCATCAGTGATGGTTCACCACCCCCCTAACCTATACTCATCAGGACCCATGCAGCTGGCAGCCTGTTATTACACGCACACATGCATGCACGCACACACACAAGGCTGCAGCTTACACAAGAACACAAGTGTATTGATTTTCACTGATGGCACAGTGGTACAATTCAATCACACACTCAGCTGCAGGAATGTAAACACAATGCAAACTAAAACAAGTAGAGATCGTGAATAATTCACCAAAACTGGAAGAAATCTGGAGAAAATCCAGATCATGATTTATCTGCATAATTCCCACAGTCTGGAATGTCTGGAAACTATCAATACGCCCCTTGTGACCTGTTCCAGTGTGGAAGTGACGCACAGTCGCAGTTTGCTTCACTCCTCAACTGATGCATGACAGTGTTCTTTGAAGCATTGCGCTCAAACGGGCGTTTGGCTAATTTAATAATTTAATATAATGCAGTCTGGAGCATCCGTGATGCTGCAGGAAATCCCCCCCCCCCCCCCCCCCATCAAATGACGTCCTCACGCAGCCGGACTTCCGATGATTACTGAAGGGACACAAATCGCTTCCTGTCGTAAATAAGTAGCCAAACTATCACCTGGGCTGCAGAGCTGCGGGGTAACTTCAGTTCAGTTATTAAACAGTCGCTGAACAAAGCGCGCGCTTCCCTGCAGATGCGTCATTTACGCTTTTCTGGTGCGCACTTTTTGTCCAACCGGGAAAAGTTGGAGACTCGCCTCCACGTTCGCTGCTCGTTAGTATTCACCACGTTCACCGACAGATTACAGCATTTACATATGAAAAGGATTGAGCAGCACTTCAGCAGCACAACAGACACTTTGTGGCTTTCTAGGCCTCCTGGAACAACTTTGGCCATGACACCCATCAGCCGTTCCCAAAGTCACCAAATCTGCTGCTGAAGGAGAAAAGTATGTATGTGCTGGGAGCAAATAATAATTAAAAAGTACAGGGTGAATATAAATAAAAGGTTACTTTAAGACCTTTTAAGAGCAGTGATAGCAGGAGAGTCGGTGCCAGATGCAGCAGCAAGGTGGACAGATTTAAGCGACCAAATAACGGAAATACAGCGATGCTCCTTTCAAAATAAGAGCAATCCATGCGGGCCACTCATTCTAACAAAATATCTGATATTTAATATAAAAAATAGCTACTGACCTGTTATATGATATTAAATTAACACTACGGATAGCTGCATGCATCATCACCACTAATCATTTAATTTAAGTAATCTCCTTTTATTAATTTAAAACAATTTTTTAAAAGGCTCATCAATTCCGTGAGCAGCTACTTAATTTCACTTTAAAAAAAAATTTTTTTTAAGTGTAGTTGGGTTTTTAAATACTTATATTACAAAATTAGAATTTTTTTTCTAGCATCATAAGAATTATTCTTGAGTTTTTCAGTTACAATTATTGATGATAAAGCCACACAAACTCCGAACACTAAAGGTGAGACACTCAAAAAACATGTTTGAAAAGTGAAACAATAACACAGCACTTATTTTTTAGCGTCTATATGAGTAATTGTCTATTCTTTATTCCCTAAGTATAATTAATCTGCTTTAACATAGGCCTATCTGAGCAACCACTTTACAAGTGAATGTATACAAATTCATAATTTTTCTTTTTTTTATTTTACAAACAATGGCATTAACTTCTTTCATTTATTCAGTTATTTCCTAATATTTACGTTTTAAAAGGTAATGCATTTATTTTGAAAGTCATAGCCGGAAACTGTATTTTTATTGCCTATTTTGACATCTTTAAAGTCTCAGCGTATCTTTCAGTTTAAAGTCTGCACATAGAGTCATAACCTGACCAGTTTTGTGCAAAAACACTTTAACACAAACACTTCTTCGACGATGCCGTAAAGTCCAACAGTTATTATTATTATTTGATGTCGTAAAATTCTAATTCCAGCGTCGGTAATAAAAGGAGTTTCCTGACGGTGAAAAAGTTTGAACCGGTGCAGAAGCACCGCAGAAACGTCCGGTTCTTACCGTGGGCCAAACGGACCAGGGTGGGCAGCCGGAACTTGCTGACCACCGCGTCCAGCGGCAGCGCCAACGGGCTCCAAGTGATCTCCGACAGGCTCGCCGACAACTTCTCCATCCTCCCGGGTCATCACGGTACCGGAGAGATCAGTGACGGTAACGGTGATGGTAGTAGTGATGGTAACGGTGGGGGTGACGGCGGTGAGATGACTGCCGTGAGTTTCGCCATGTTTGAACGTAGAAGAGGAGCGTAGCTCTGGTCGGTGCGCACGAGCTGAGCGGAGGGAGGGCGCGCGAGCCCTCTCCCGTTCGCGTTCTGTCCGACTGCTGCCACCCCCACATCCAAGTCAGTCAGCGTGGAAGTCGAGATCGTTCATGTGTGGCACCAGCTACTCTCCTGGTTACTTAAACTGTGAGCAGATGGTAGAAAAGGCCAGTGATGATCAGATTCCGTCGCGCGCGCGCGTTACCTTTCCAAGCACGTTGGGCATGTTTTGGCAAGGCTTCCAGGAGCTTTATGATCACAGAAATTAAAGTCAGAGCAAACTTAATAATAGACTTTTCAGGCAGGTTAGTCACACTCAGCCATGAACATTTATGAAGTGTTTGAAAAGACAAGATGCAACAAACAAAACAAATGAGAGAAAATAATGGAACATCTGAGATAAAAGGCAAGAAAACTGATGTGTGAATTTGAAAACTGGACTGATAACATCTGGACAAACATCCATCCTAAACAACAGAAACAAACTGCAGTATTTAATTTGTCAGACTTACCTTATTTATTTAAAAACTGGAACCAAGCTTCTGGATTCCCCACCTGGTATTTATGGATGCAGCTGTGGACCACCTCCATGAATAAAAACCAGAGCTATTTAATATGGCTCTTTGTTCCAGAAGGAATGCCTTGCAGATTACTTAAGATTTTATCTTCTTTTCCTGCAATATTTATTATAAAATGCAGATTTAAAGAAGATAAGGGACATGCTTAAACTGCACAACTCCATGTTGGCAGCCAATTATTTTTAAGCAATAAATTCACAATGACTTTATTTATATAATGCACAAGGTTTTAACGTTTCTATTCTGTTTGGAAATGTGTGGCATTTAACATAACTTTAAAAATGGGCACTAAATGTGGTACGACAAATAAAAAGTGCTGCAGAAAAACTAACCAAACCTTTTAAGGAATCATTTGGAACAGAACCAAGCAATGGCAGTTCCCGCAGACTTTATTTAATGATGTAGTTTCATAGTGGAATAAAACTCTAACAGCTTGCATACCAGAGCAGAGCCTCATCTCTGCTTCAAAAGAGCTAAGATGCAAAAGAAATAAAGCAAAAAACATATCAAAATACAAGTAGAACTTTAGGACAACCTATAATATTACACTCAATTCTGGTGTATATTTGCAAACATTAGTGCTTCAGCAGGTTTAGATTGCTCAAAAAAGTGAATTTGCAGTTCGATTCATCACAAAACCACATCATGCACACATAAAGAGGCAGGTGTGATGCTAGTCCATTGAAGGACATCACAGAATAAGGTCTTCGGCTAAATTACACAACCATTTTAATGATTCAGTCTATCATTTTAAGGAGAAAATAGTCCCCAGGATGCCTAAAGTACAGCCTGTCATAGGAAATTTGTTTCCCAGAATCACTAACCATGCAAACACCCACTCAGCACTAAATATGCAATAGGGAGGTTTATTTTCTGTTCAATTAGTTAAAAAACAAAGCCAAACTGTGATTTATTGGCTATAAATAGCTCACTCATGATTCCTAAAATGTGGTAAACACTGAAACAAACATGCAACTGTGCAAAAAGATCAGCTAGTCTAAAGGAGACATCTAATAGATTTGCTGTAATGTCAGAGCTCTAAATGCACCTAACGTTGCCTCATCTATTTAAATATTTAAGGCTAAAAGGTAATTAGTGCTTTATCAGTAATCATCCCTTCAAAAGTAACTAATGAAACTGTTTCTTTAGGTAATTAATGCAAACAAGATTTTATTAAGTGTCTACCATAATTAAAAAACGGAGAAAAAAACAATCAACATTTGGGATAATAATTTTATTTCATCCATATTAACAAAAATTCAAATATGAAGCTGGATCTTAGGATTGGGAAGTATTTCACAGAAGAGGTGTTCAGCATGATGGGAAAGTCAGTGTGCAGGCTCTGAAAAAAAAAAAAGATAATTAAATGATGGGATAATCTCTACACAATCAAGCAAATGCATTCTAGGTTAATTTATTCCAGGAAATGGTATTTTTTAGAAAGCAACATCTGATTCAGCGACATCTAGTGGTTAATAGATGAAACTGCAAGAAAATGTTCATGTTTTGGTATAAATGAGTAGCCATTAATAGTATATTAGGTAGGACTTAAACTAGGGGATATGCATCTTAAATGTGTACACTAGCTGCTGCTAACATCTATGGTTCCCTTCTAATGGCAACATAATGAAGACAAGAGACTCGAGGAGTCACCGTGACTGATCATATCAAAGATGGATCACAGAATCACATTAGTTCTACAACTAAAGCATCATTTTATACCCCAAATTACAAATGTTAGACAACTTACTGCTCGTCACAGCCTTCTCCTTCTTGCCTAGAAAAAAGAAAAAAAAACAAGACGGTTTGTGCCCCAAGAATGATAGAATAAGAGACAGTGTTTGATTGTAGTTGAAGGACGTTTTTATGCTTATGATGAAGTCACTATGCAAATTGGTTGGCTTTAACAGATTTAGTTCATATTTGTAACATGAGCTAGAAGGTTTAAGAGCTTCTTTCCTGTTTTAATATCATCATTTAGTTACATTTCCTACATAAGGAGCAACAAGGATCCAACTCACCCCCGTAGGAAACTTTGTAGTAGAGGTAGGTCATGATGCCAACTCCAACCCACAACTCCTGGTATGCCTTAGTGTAGTATGGGCTCATAAGAGACCACCAGTTCTTAATTGCGCGCCCAGCCATCTATGGAGGGATAAAGAAAGAAATAAACAATAGTAATTTTTATTCAGTTTATATTAAAACCTCAGTTAGGGTTCCTTTAGTACAGGTAAGGACACTTCATTCAGTTTAACGCATTAACACATGGGTCCTCCTAACTTTAAATGTCATAGATCTCAAAGAATCACATATATTTTAATATTATACGTTATCATAGCAGGCAGCACTTTTTGATTTTATTTATTCTTTAGGTAGTGAGCTTCTGCTGGTGGACCTGGGGCCTTGCTCTGACTGACCCATAGCTGCATCAGTTTATCTGATGGCACTGCCTAAACTCCAAGAAGTAGGAAAGAAACCAAAACAAGCCTGAAAGTTCAATGAATAGTGTGTAACTTGGTGACAGCAGGGCTCACGCTGTTTTGTCTCTAACCTCTCGTTTGTGCTAATGCTAACAATAAAGCTACTGCCAGATTACAACTTCTCACCTAAAACTGAAACCACTGTTAGCTTTAAAGACAAGCTAGTCTGTAGAGAAAATTCTTAAATGAATAAACGTTCTTTATAGTATTACTTATGTAAGTAACGCAACTAAATGAAAGAAACTATGACGTGTTTTGGCTAACCAGCGATAGCATTCAGCTAAAATGCTAGCTAGGTGTAGCTGCTATATAACCGCGGAATGAAACAACATCTTCGTCTGAAATCGGCACCTTGAGTTGAATTGTGTTGTTCGGTTATGACAACTGTCTCTGTACATTTTATTAAAACACATAACTTACATTTTAGTTTGTCACGCTGCAGTTGGAAGGTCAAGACAGCCGCTGGTGCTAACGTCAAAGTCGCAGGGGGAAGCTACTTCGCTTTTCTCGGTGTAGTAATGCAGTCGTGGTTTGGTACGTAGCGCCATCTAACGGTGAGAACATATACAACATCTAAGGAGAAGTTAGCTTCACCTTTTGAATAAAGATCTAGTCTCTCCTAAATATGTAATAATCTCCTTTTTTATTTTGGATATTAAAAGAATGAGGATCATCCTGTCCAAGGAATAACTGAACTATAACAATCTAATACTAATTTTAAAGCATGTATTTTATTTATAGGTAATTTAATCACAGGAGTGAACTGTTTGCAGGAATAGCAAATAAATCAGTAAATAAATAAAACCTCCAGCCTTAATATGTGAGCATATCATTCATATTTTAAATTATTTTAAATTGTATCTAGTAAAACTAATAATTTTATTATTATTAAATACAAAAATGTTTGCATCTGCTTGTTCCTGTGGAGGGCTACATCTTGACTTTCATAAAATTAAACTTTTTATTGAATTGAATATAGTTTAAAACTGGCTGTTGAGTATCTTGTTGAGCCTCTGCCAACATCATGGAGATGAGAATTTGAGGTGTGCAGATGCACATGGACCACCAGCTTTCCCCATAGAGGAGTAAATAAATCTCTGGCACAGATCTCAAGGGTAAAAGAGGGCGTTGTGTAACATGCTGTTCTGTTAACACGCACTCACAAAAACATTATCTCTGGAAAAAAACTGAAATTAAATCACTGATCATGTAAAGAACACATGTTCCAAACATGGAAGCTATTGAGGTGAAATGACCACATAAAGAAACACGAAACTTCGCTCCAGTTCAAAGGTGTTTCTCACTTCTCTCAACTTTCCCAGTTTTTGCTGCAGTTTCTAGGAAAAATAAATCTCAGCAGGCACAAAACAACTTTTGCTTTCTGTATCAAACATCATGTGATTCCTCCACATCTTTGTGTGAGTCCTGCAGAGTGATCTGGACCTGCAGGGGGAACTTTCTGCTCTTTTCTGTCCCCGTGCTCTGGTCGGCAGGAGGCACCTTGTTCCTTTATGAGCACCTAAAGGTCAGATTCTGTTGTAGGCACTCAGCACTGAGTATCAACAGTTTAAAAGGACACAGCTGAGATCAACGCTCTGGTCGTTTCTGCCCTAGAGCCCTGCTTTAGGTATGATGAAGACGTGTATTCCCTTTTCTCTGTAAGTGTTTGCATGTGTGTGCTTGTGTCTGTGGTAACACAAGGGTGTGTGTAAGGATTCCTGACGTGACTAATCAGGTATTAGATTCAACGCATTCAGTTTTTGTTGTAACTTTCTCCCAGATGGATGATTAACTCATCTCTGGAGGTGGTTTTTGTGCTGCGGTTGGAGGCGACATGGCTTCAGGTGGAGCGGAGAGAGACGATGGAGGACTTTCAATGGACATCGACGACGTGCACGTGCTCCTCCAAGGTCAGGTGTTTCTGTATTCATGTGGAAAGTGACTCTGCAGCCAGAATCAAGCATTCGTCAAATAGGAACAAGGTTTCAGGAGAATGGAAACTGAATAAATCAGGATAATTTAGCCTGATGGACACGTGGTCTGTTTTATTTTGGTCTGAAGGGGTTTTAATGTATTGAAAATAAGTGTATATACTGTGTCAGAAAACATGCACTCTTATTATGATGTTTGCATGTTATATTAACATAAAATCTCTGAATTTCTTAAAATAGGATCTCCTTAAAATGTTAAAACTACAGCTGATTACATTATAAATTTATCATTATATTATTATTATTTTAAGGCATAAAATTGATGCAATTCTTGCAAAAGTAATGATGCTATATTTAATTTCAAATTGCAATGAGAAATATAATAATTTCATGATTAAAATGACTCATAAACTATTTTTTACTTAATGTTCTGCAATGACTAATGAAGATCTAGTGTTGCAAGGCTGTTAATGTTTGTGCTTCAAATATTTTAGAAATGTTTCTTCTGTTGAAATTATTCATTATTTAACGTTTCCAGTAGAGATTATTCAGTCAAACGTGAAATAAATTTATTTTTTATTTACCATCTGAAATTAAAACCAGATAATTTGACTAAAGGAACAAAAACAGACTTCATTATGATGAAAAAAATTAAAATTAAAATCACAAGATGAAAAATAAAACATTAAATTAACTTAATTTAAAAATAATAAAATAACACATTTTCAGAAGTGATTTCCTCATGTTTTTTCTGTAATAAACAGCAGAAAATAAACTCTTAAGCACCCAAAAGCTGCTAATTAACAAAATAAATTAAATGAAATAAATGTATTTTACATTTATGTTTCACAGTTGCTTCCCCATTTATCAACCCTGACCTCTGTGAGCGTATTTAATGTTACAGTTGCCTTCTTTAAAGTGGATGGTGCAATAAAAGCCATTAGAGAGGCACCGCCTTCTACTGTATGCTGTTTGTTCTTTATGAGCACAGGGTGGAGTACAGTAATTATAGAGGCTACCTGCCCCGGCAGGCTGCTAAACAAACAGCAGACACACTGATTTAATATCAACACGTCTGGAGAGAGAGGGGGGGAGAGAGAGAGAGAGAGAGAGAGAGAGAGAGACGGAGAGAGAGAGAGAGAGAGAGAGAGAGAGAGAGAGAGAGAGAGAGAGAGAGAGAGAGAGAGTGTGCTGAGAGAGAGAGGAGAGAGAGAGAGAGAGAGAGAGAGAGAGAGAGAGAGAGAGAGAGAGAGAGAGAGAGAGAGAGAGAGAGAGAGAGAGAGAGAGAGAGAGAGAGAGAGAGAGAGAGAGAGAGAGAGAGAGAGAGAGAGAGAGAGAGAGAGAGAGAGAGAGAGAGAAAGAGAGAGAGAGAGAGAGATTCTGTTTCAGTTATTTCAAATGTTATTATGCAAGAGTTTACGAGTCTCTAGGAGATCAGACGTGTGTGTGTGTGTGTGTGTGTGTGTGTGTGTGTGTGTGTGTGTGTGTGTGTGTGTGTGTGTGTGTGTGTGTGTGTGCGTGTGTGTGTGTGTGTGTGTGTGTGCTTCCGTATCCATGTCTGTCCCTATCTTGGAGGCTATCCCAGGTTGAAGCCAGATCCTGGCTCCTACTTTAAGCGTCACATTGCAGGTCGTTCAGAGGAAAAGAGGAAGTTGTTTTAATACATTTGCTGTTTAAATGGAAGCTTTTATCATTCAGATGGACACATGGACACATTAAGCAGTTATTATAAAAATGGAGGGTGGGAAAGTCTGCTTCTCCGGTGTGGGTGAGTAGTTAATGATCTGCCACGGCTCCCTTCTGCAGCCGTGCACCCAGTCTGGATCTTTCTTTGGTCTTTGAGAGCGATTGTGTCTTAAAAACAGAGATAAACAGAAATATTTAGCTCATAGTTTGTATTTGATCTGTTAAAAGTTCTAATCATCATTCTGCTGCTTGAGAATCAACTCCAGTTATTTCCTCTTTAACAGTGGAGCATGAGCAGATTCAGAGAAGGACTTTCACCAACTGGATAAATGCTCAGCTTGCAAAGGTACGCTAACATGTCTGATCGTAGCCACATGCACATGTCCCCACGTTAACCCTAACCCAGAGGCTGCAGATGTGGGCGTCGTCATGTCTTTTCTGAGCTGTTAGCTGTAGAACAGAAACGTGCTGGCTCACTGATCACACATCAGCTCATCAGAAGCTGCTGACATGGATCTGAAGTATAAATAGTGCTTCAGTGGTGCAGAAACACTTGTAACGAGAACCCAGCCACCTCTTCCTAACCTCACAACTGCACCCAGACTGCAAGATCACTCGTTCATAACCTCCCCTCTGTTGTTAGAGTCCAAAGATGAGCCTGAACTGGAAACTAGACGTGTCTAGTAGGATAATAATGTGGAATTTGGTGGCTTTTCTTGGTCTTATTAATAAATCTTTATCCAGTAAATGTTAATAAAACTGTTTATTATTGATGCTGATTATGGTGAAAGCTCATCACCTTCTGTTTATTTTTTACCATGTAACATGAAGGACACTAAAATTAATTTCTGTCCCCTTTAAATAAAAAATATAAATGACAGGTGCAGTATCATGCATTTGCAACACTCTCTGTAAGTTAGCTGACTCGGTCAGTTTGTGTCGATCAGCTGATCTGAAATCAACAAAAACATTTTTTTCCTCGATTGTTTCAGCGATGCCCTCCTTCATACGTGTCAGACTTGTTTTCGGACCTCCGAGACGGTTTGCTGCTGCTCGACCTGTTGGAGGTGATCAGCGGTCAGTCGATGGTGAGAAAAGATCTAAGAGCCATGATGTGTCATCGTTTAGGCCTGTCTAAATGTAACAGGCATGCTAAATCTAGCTGGTGACTCCACAGAAAAGACAGCGAGGTCGAGGGCTTTTTCATCAGAGAGCGAACATCGAGACAGCGCTGGACTTTCTGAAGAAACAATCTGTAAGTTTTCGCTCACAAAAACAAAAACACTGCAGTAATATATGACCTTATTTTACCCAAATATGTGGATTTAATATTAAAATCTGCAGTTTGGCGCCCCAAACCCAGATCCTCTGAAGATTTGTGTTTATAAAACTTTACTTCCTGGTTTTTGGTGTAGATCAAACTGGTGAACATAAACATCCCAGACATCATAGACGGGCGGCCGTCCATCATTCTGGGCCTCATATGGACCATCATTCTCCACTGTCACGTGAGTTTTTGTTTCAGCCAGAGAAACACATCCTGACAACTAGAATTTAAAGGAGACTAAACGTGTTTCAGATTGAGGAGCTAGCCAGCGCGCTCTCCTTCAGCTCCCGCCATTCCTCCCTCGACTCTCTGGCGAGCCTGGACTCCTGCTCCAGCAGCCCCATTCCAGCCAGTCCAGGTCGGACATCGCCGCTCCACAGACGCTTTCGCATTTCTGCCAAGAAGACGCTGCTCATGTGGGTCAGAGACCAATGCCAAAAGTAGGTTTAGCATCTACAGTTTACAATAAATCTGTAGCTTACTTTGATTTTCTTGAGCCTTAAAGGGGACATATGAAAAATTCACCTTGTGCATCCATTTGTGCTGCCATGTGGGCCTCTACTGCCTCTATAAACACTCCAAACATGAAAAAACCCATCCATCTGTTTTTTTGCCAGTGTTTGAGTTTAGGAATTATGTGCCTGAAACGAGATGTTTCAAAAAGTCCCTGTTTGTGATGTCACAAACGGGGAAATTAGAATAGAACCGCCCCTAGTGTGCAGGATTGAGTTTCTGCTGGAGGAGCAGCCCTTCCCATATATTGGAGCTTCTTAGTTTATAGCAGCCTGAGTGTGGATGGGTGGGCGTGGCCAACTCCAGCTTGTTTTCTTAAAGCGACAGCGCCCCAAAACCGCTCATTATGGAAGACACTGAAACTGTCAAGAATAAAAATGCTGAAATCGCTTTATGTGAGAGGGATTTAGTGCAAAGAACTTCATGAACTTGTCTGCCAGCCAGCACACATAGGTGGGCCCCATATGGGATCTATATGGGCAAGTCATATGGGTCCCAACAGGGTTTGCCTGTGGTTTCCACAGTGGCCCCATGGGAGTTTGCCCAGACAGATTTTTGCCAACATAGGTCCTACATGGGTTTTCAGAGGGTTTGACTCAAACACGGGCAAACCCCTGTGCCCATATAAATCCCATATGGGACCCATCTATGTGTGCTGGCTGGGTTTTGTATCAACAATAGGACTCCTAATATGTCGTCTTTTTGCATGAATAATGACAGACTTGAGGCTGTCTCTCTGTCCAGGGTCCATTGCTCTGTCAGTGTGAAGGACTTTAAGTCAAGCTGGAGAAGCGGAGAGGCCTTCTTGGCCATCCTGTGTTCCCTCAGACCCGATCTGGTGGACCTCTCACTGGTCCAGTCCAGAAGCAACCAGGAGAACCTGGAGGAAGCGTTTCACCTGGCTGAGAGGGATCTCCACATCCCCCGCCTGCTGGATCCTCAAGGTGAGGCTGCTGGTCAAACGCTGTCATGTTTATGGAAACAATGTTTCAATAAATGTGCAAAACAGATATTTATAGTTTTTAGTGCCATCTGACACCCTGTTCCTCCTCAGATGTTGATGTTAAAGATCCAGATGAAAAGTCCATTTTGACCTATGTGGCCCAGTTCCTGCAGTATTCCAATGACCTGCCAGCACCGGATGACCACCTGCAGGTTAGCAAATAAACTGTTATAACCTGAGTGTTCCCTTTCTGAGCATGATAATTCAGTTTTTCAACCCGTGGTGGTGTAGCTGTTTCCTCTGCTTCCTCACCTGCTCGCTTCACTCCAGCAATCTCTGTTTCACCGTTACACCAGGCACTCACTGCCCTGTCTTCAGCTTGGTAGATTCAACTAGAATTGTGAACATTTTTATTGCCACTCGCTCAAAAGCAGGCTGGTGATTGACAGCTTCATTTATGAAATTGCAGGTGTCTCCAAGCGAACGGGCACAGGAGGTGACATGCTGGCTGCAGCACGCCTATCAGGAGCTGTCAGAAGCATGGGCAGCAGCAGAGAGGTCAACTTATGCAGAGAAATACCAGGTGAGGTTGAAATTGGTCATATTAGTTCATATATTTGATCTTGCTGAGTGAGTTTGAGTTGTTATTGTGCTTAAAGGTGTTTCAGAGCTTTGATAGCTCCTTTGATGAACAGAGGAGACCAGCGATGAGCCTCCTTGCTGCTACAAGACGCCACCTTGAGCTGAACCAGGAGCAGCAGACTCTGAAGACATCATGGGGTCGTCTGGAGGAGCAGGTGAGAGGATGCTCTGTGTGATAAGCTCCAGATAACTCTCGCCACGTGTGCTTTGAACTCAGATTAGCAGAAACAAATGTGCAAGATTATATCTTTAATATAGAAAGTGTGTGAAAACGTTGTCCCAAGCCACAAATATGACCTTCACACAAACTGCCCAGAGTTGAGATGTTTGTCCAGGGCAGCGAATCAAACCCAGAGCTTTAGTCTAAAGGGAAAAGTCACTTTAGATCTTATTAGGAGGAACTTCTGACAGTTTAGCACCAACAGGGTTTGCTTTATTGTGTCTTCTCAGCTGCAGAGGTGTAGAGCAGACCTGGACACGAGTCTTCCTCCTCCGCTGGATTCAGTGGTTTTGTGGCTGCAGCGGGCCGAGGAGGTGCTGAAACAAGAAGGAGGGACAACTGCAGACCCGTCAGAGGCTGCTGAAGCAGCAGGAACTCGACGAGACAAGCTGAAGGTCCGACTTTTGTTACAGCTGCAGAGAAAAGAACGATCTTTACAGAATGACGTGGCAGCAGAGATGATCTGTGTTTTACATTTTTTCTATGAAATAAAATCTTTATTTCAGACGTTAATGAAGGAGACGGACCGTTACGTTATGATCACTGAGACTCATCAGAACACGGAGAATTCAGGGAATCCAATCATTCCTCATGAGAAGCTTGAAGAGATTAAAACCCGGTTTGTAACAGTTTTACACCGTTTTTATTCAGATCTTCTCCTAAAACAATTCCTGCATGTTAACCACCATTTTATTATTTTTTATCAGTTTAACTGACGTTCGAGTCACATCCAAATGTGAGCTGCTCAAGTCGGAATACCAGGAATCTCGTCACACGGTTCTGGACCTCCTGGAGCTCCTCGGCTCTAAAGTCCAGTCCTGGACAGCTCCCTACGGGACTCAGGAGGACGTCCGTGTTCTTCTGCAGGACTGGCATGTAAGGGCTGATCAGAGAAAATTCAATTATTGCTCTGAAGGATAATCCTGATTTCTGATTGGTTGTTTAGGAAACAGTCGAGCACCAAGGCCTGCTCCTGGTTCTGATGGATGCTCTTCAGAACCTGAGGGAGAAGATGAACGTTTATACCAGCACAGCCTCTCTAGGTATGAACCCAAACCCTGGTGCTATTTAAACTCAGTCTGGAGAGGAAGTTATTGGAGTTTTTGTTTCCCAGGTGAAGATTCCCAGCGTCTGGTGAAGGAAGCAGAAAGTAAAGCGGAGCTGATCGAACGGGACGCGTTGGCCGCTAAAGAGACGATGGGGAGGGTAGAGTCAGAGTGGAAAACCTACGACCAGATGCTGAGTTCTCTTCAGGCCTGGTTGGCTCCTGCAGGGGAGGAACAGGTACCCTCATAAAAATTCTAATTAATTAGGCAGAAAAGATATTTTTAGATAAATTTGTTTCCTTTTTATTTGGATTTTGCAGAACTTGAGGGAGTGGGCGTCATGTCACGCTCGGTTAAACGAAGCAGGGAACTTTCTTCTGGAAATGACAGGAAGTTCAGCCAGATTCATCCTGAAAGAGCAGCTCAGCCACGTCAACACGCTGTGGGCTGAATGCATGAAGCACACCGTGTTTGTGAGTCTGCGTGTGCACACTGTTATTAGATATGCATGGAAGTTGTTGAGAGGTGAAATTCACCAGTAATGAGGGATTTCTTCCCTAGGAGGTTCCATCTGAGCCCAGAGTTGGTGTGGATTCACTGACTCAGGAGGCTGGTCTGCTCATGAAACAACCGCTGGAGGTGGCATCCGGCCCACTGAAGGTCATCAGACAAAAGCTACAGGTGAGCAAAAGGTCAAATGTCCCAGAAGGTTAAGGTGTTCTTATTTACTTATTTTTCACCCTTCTCTTCTTTTGTCAGTCACTGAGGGAGAAATGTAGCCACCTTCCAGGCTTCCCACATGTAGAAGAACTGCAGCAAACTCTCCCACAGGTGCTTCAAATAATCTGATTTCCATCCACGTAAAAAGTCAAGTTCAATGATTGTTGTAGAAAAGAGAAGCAAAGGTTTGGGTTTTTGTCTGCACGGCAGCTCGTTGAAGCAGAAAGAGCGAGCGGAGAGCTGCAGCGAGCAGCGACCCGACTCCAAGGACGTCTGGCTGAACTTGATCGTTGGTGCGCAGACGCCTCGGATGGTTTCAGCGAGCTGCACAATTCTGCATCAGAAGTCAGCAAAACTCACTATAATACAACCTTTAGAGCTAGGTTGATAAATGATCTGAACGAGTCCTTAAAGTTAAGATTTCATGCAATTGTAACAGACGCTGACCTCTCGAGGGCTGCTGCTCATGCACAAGGTTACGGCTGAGTGGCAGGGTCTCCAGGACTTTGTTGCAGAACAACAGAAAACATCTCCTCTGCAGCATCTCAGCACGTCGTACCTGCAGGGCAGGACCTCAGCCGCCCTCACGCGCAGCCAGGTGAGTTAACGGCAACCAGCTTCAGTTTTGTTAAGCTGGTTTCTTCAACTTTGTTCATTTTTCTAGGAACTTCTTGAGCATTTCACTCCCCAAGTTGAAAGATGTTCCGAGGAGCTGCAGCCGTTTGGAACGACATCTCAGGCACGCATGGATCCAGAAGTGGGATCTTTTGTTCTGGCCAGAACCAAATATGTGGATAAGATTGGAAATGTTAGCCTGCAGGATCCTAAAACCCTGCACACAATCACAGAGGATAGAAAAGACGTTGTTGCACCCCGTGCAATGAAAGCTGAATCTGAAGTTCAAGCTTTCACTCACCAGCCTCCTAAAACGTCCTCGGCGTTTGGATCAACGTCTCCAGAGAGTCTAGTTGTGTCTGCACCCTCGGCAGGTTCAGCCACTCAGGAAGCAGAGAGTTTATCAGCCCTACATGGTCAAAACATCAGACTCAAGTTCAGAGCAGCAGAACCGAACACCTCACCGTCTCCTGCTGCTCCACCAGTCATGATCCAGAGTGAGGTCCAGTCAAAGGCCCGGTCGATGGCGAGGAGCAGACTGGAGAAGACCCGGCTTCGTCTGCAGGGACGCATCCAGCAGGCCATGAAGCTGTTCGGTGGCAAAGAGCTGACCGAGCCACAAGTCAAGAAGAAACAGGTACATTTAAGAGTCACGGCAAATGAGAACATTTTACAGGATGATTTTATTTGCTTTGTTCATGTTGCAACACCCAGACCTTTATCCAAAACTGCATTTTAAGGATTAGACACATTCTTCAGAGGCCTGGGATGTCTTGTTCTGTCTTGCTGCTGCACCGTTGTCCAGCTGAATGTGTTTGTGTGCAGAAAGCTCTAAAGCTTCTGCAGCCCGTCTTGCTGGAAGAGTTCCTGGGTGCAGTGGAAGGTTTTGGGGCTTTCTGCTCTGGACCCCAGCTCCAGGACTTGATGCTTGCCTCTGACTCGGTCCGAACCCAGTGGGAGGTAGGACCAGAACTAAACACAGACTTAGACTTTTGACTCATTTAATAACAAAATCGCTTGTGTGAGCTGTCTGTCATTACGTTTTCCTCACAAACGCTTCCCTAAAGCACGCGTCTGCTTATCCGTGTCACACGCAGGACGTGTGCAGAGAAATGGCTGCCTTTGTTCACAGCATGAAGTCCAAAATCAGAGGAAAGCAGCCATGTTCTGTTTTACAGTGTGAGCGGTTTACTAACTCTGACCAGACTGACCAGCAGCAGGTACTTCCTCATCATCACCTGAACATCTTAACCGCTCTACAGATTCTCTGATGTTTGTCTTCCTCCTGCTTCCAGACTGTCGCTCAGGACTCTTCATCTGTTCAGGAACATTATGACTCACTCAGAGATCTGTGTGACACGTTGACACCAAGCACACCTCCTAGCCTTGCAACAGAAGGGTAAGGAACTTGTTGGGTGTAAATTCTTGAGCTTTTATGGGTGATCATATATTTGTTTATTCATTTTCACCATGCAGGTATTGAATAAAATGTGCATTGTGGTTTTGATTTCTTGCAAATGCAAAAAAAAGGTCATTTTTATCCTGATTTTAGTTTTTAAAGTCATATTTTTTATTTTAGTTGATTATTTTGATTATGATTTGCCTCCAAAAGGAGAAAAAGAATCCTTGCTCTTTGATTTTAATATAACTGCTTTTATTTCTGAGTCATTTTTGTATTTTTCTGTTTTATTTTGAAAAGTTGTTGGTTTTACTTCCTGCCAGGTGATTGCTCACACCTGAGCTCCATTCTGCTGACTGGCCTTGACTGTACCCGTCCCTCTAGTCCCTACACTGTTGTGCAGTTTGTTTTTGTATTTTAGCTTCATTTTGATACTTGAATTATTAAACTTGAGTCTATTTATGTAGATTTTTATCATTTAGACTCAATTTGACCAAAAAAACAATGAATTTGACAACAAATTCATGTTAAAATTTTAGATTTACAAACACAGTTTTTGTTGCGTTGCATCATTAATTGATTTTTTAAATCCTTGTAATGTATTAATCTTTGTCTCTGAGACGGAGCAACCCCGGCCTCCCTCTGATGACCATTTCTTATCTCAGCAGGAGACGACAGCTTGAGGTAAACACCCCGCTGTGTCCGACTGACACGTCTGCAGAAGAGCAGCAGACCGACGGTCTCACGCTGAAACAAAGCAGGGACGGTGCAGGGCGACGTGTCCCACCCGTGGAGGAGGTTCTCCATATGCACTGTGAAGACAACATCCTGCAGGACGTCCCTGCAGGGAGCCAGGACCACCTGCAGCTGAGTGGAGGGAGGAAACAGCAGAAACCTCTTGGAGCCAGAGAGCAGCTGCTGAAGGCTCATGTCACAGAGAGCAGCCGGGAGGCTCAGACTCACATCCAGGTATGATGAAATGACTGGTTTTAGTTTAAAAGTTGCAGTAAAACAAGGAATCATGAACTAATTTGTTTATTTTGATGTAATTAAACTTGGTCCTGGATGTGGAGCATCCTCTGGAGATGCTCTGCTGAGTTTAGCTCTGAGACTTTTGGTTTTAATCTAGTTTTAATAAGATGGAGAATCTCAGTCCTTCACACTCGCTGATGGAGTTTGTGGCGAGTTAGATGGATTCTTATCGAGGTTTCTTTTGGTCGAGTTTCCCCCTCAAATAAAATGATCCTAAAGTAAGTTGGAGAAGAAAGCTGAAAATAGGTAAATCTCTACTTGATCAGATCACCTTGTTCAGGTGTTTCCTGCTTCCTTATGAATCATCAGCTGTTATTTTTTAGCAGTGACGTCTGTTTTTGTCCCAGAATCCAAAAATCTCTGAATCTAGATTGCATTTTTATGTTTTATCATCAGTATTTTTCTGGGAGGTAAAATATTTCACAACTTTGCACCAAAATAAATAAACATGTTTCCAGTCCTGCAGGGCTGCTTGTTTTAAACACGTCTCTGCTTCAGCGCATCTAAATTAAATGTCATGAACGGGTTTTTGCAGAACTTCATGCATTTAAAGCAGGCGGGTTGGATCGAGATAACGTTGAAATCAATCAGAAAATCCCCCTAACGACTGCACTGACACCCCTGCATGCTGCCTGTAAAGCAGCATGTCTGCTCACAGCCGGACTCAGCAGTTTTCGTGCCCGGGTCTGACCTGTGCTGGGCACTAATCCGGTGTAATTGGATGTACTCACCGCTCCATCTTCTCCTCTTTGCTTTACTGGTGGTTACATGCAGCTCTCTCATCTCGCAGGCTGTCGTCAGGAGCAACGCCGTGGAGAGCAAACAGGAAGCAGAATGGACCGTCGTCTCGGAGTCAGCCGTCCCAGCGCAGGAGGAGCGCCCTGCAGCACTCAGAGAGTATGGATTAGAGAATTTAGCTTCTGAGTTTTTGGAGCTTTTAGGCTAACTGCTTCATTTTTTCTTTAGTTTCTGTGTGATGATGTAACTTTTGCAAATGGTCACTAAAATGCAGCTGAATTGTTGTAAAAGCGTTGTTTCCTGTGATGTTTGGACTAGAACTCTGGAGAAAACTACTAACTGGACAGAATCTGCAGCTGATCAGGAGGCGATGAGAGAAAAACTGGCCCAGATCGTCGGTCGGTCTGTGGACATCTCTGCTCTGACGGTTCCTGATGATACGCTGTTTTCTGACCTGCAGGTGTGGTTTATGTTTTAAATAAATGAATGCTTATTTAAAGAATGAAAAGCACTCCTAAACTTTTATTTATTTTTAGGAGATTGACGACGAGCTGAAGGCTGAAATGAGAAAGATCTCAGAACAAAGCTCAGAGGAGGACAGACGAGGGCCTGCAGCCGCGTCCCTCTGCCAGCCACTCCATCATCTGGAGCAGCTCAGACAGCGGCTGGATGAAGTTCAGTCAGCTGTCCGGGCTCTGGATCACCTCCTGGTCACGCTGAGAGATATCAAGGCTGAGATTCCAGCCCTGCTGGCAAACCAGGACCCCAGCAGGCATAAATCTGAGCCGGACCCGGAGGAGGAGAGGCATTCTTGGCAGAAAGCGGTGCAGAGGTTGAAACCTGCAGTGGAACAGTCCCGTGTTGTTGACGGTCGTTTAAAGGCGGTGGGGGTGACTCTGAACATGGATGGTGCACCTGTGACCTGCCAGGATGTGGTGGAATCTGTGTCCGAGCTGGTGATGGCAGCACGACGTCACGGCGAAGAGGAGCTGGTGTTTCAGGAAAGAATGAAAATCCAGAATCTTAGAGAGACACAAACGACCGGGAATGAGTCGGCACAACAAAGTGGGGAGAATTCCAGTTTGAATGCAATGGAGAAGTCCAGTTTAGAGGCTAAAAGAAGAACCCAGGTGGAAGTTTATGCAACAATACAAGAAGAGGAAGAGCGTAGGACTCAGACATGGAGCTCTGAGGGTGGCGTTGTAAAAACCACATATCCCATTCAGAGACGGAGCAGCAGCCAGAATGGGAAGGAGCAAAATGAGGGTTTGGCTCAGAGGAAAGAAGCTTTGTTAACAAATCTGAGGGAGATTAAAGGAACGTCTGAGCAGCTGATGCTGCAGGAACCTTCTCTGCCTGCTCTGCAGCACAGGTACAACAGTCAGCTGGGTGTAGAAACAGGTTTTTATTCAGGAAAACATCAATAGCGTATCACATAATGACCAAGAACCACACCCAAAAGCTTCTATACCACACACTCAGCTGGTGTGAGCATGCAAACCACACCTATATTGTTGGAATTCTGTGTTCCCAGAAACTGATATCACACTATGATATGCTAGAACCAATTTCTGCTGATTTCTCCTGCAGGACTCGCGTGTTGACGGAGCTGGAGAGTCGTCTTGCTGTCCTCGTCTCTGAGATGCAGCTCATACGTGACGCTTCTTCACAGCCAGGAAGCGCTGATGAGAATCCGACCAGAGAGATGGAGGATCTCTGGCAGGAGGCGACAAAATCTGTATCCGAACGGTAAAGACGAGAAGTTGATTACAGCGTCTGCTTTAGCTGATTTAACCATTTTGCACATGAAAATATGTGCATGGCATCATTTTTTTATGTTTTGATCCACTCAGGCTGGAGCAGTGCTATACCCTCACAGAGCTGCTGAAGAAGTTTCAGAACATGCGTGGTGGGCTGAGTGGAACACTGCAGAGAGCTGAGAGCACCATCAGTGAACAAGCTTCCTACGTCGGGAGAGATTACCTGCAGAGACTAAACACTAGAGTACATCATGATGTTTAACCGCATAAATAAACCACCATAAGAACCTCTAAGCATCAGGTTCAGTTCATTGTTTGTGTTTATTAGGTGGATGAAGCTAAAGCTGAGCTGAACGGTCTTGGAGACGACATTGAGGAGATTCGCAGCATCTGCAGACAGCTTCACTCCCTCCTGCGTCAGGTACCAGGCTGCACCGCCACTCCGTATGAGAGTGAAGCAGACGCTCTCATGGACCGCTGGCTCGATGTAAGTTTCACTTTTTAAAGTTTAATTTGCACTCGTACTCATACCACCTGCTGCCAAAGGGTTGAATGAATGTTTTTACCCGTGTTGGTGCTCAAGAGTTTGATAGCAAAATATCTCAGCCTCCAGACAGAATTGAATGAATCACAAATGTCAACCAGATCCAAGATGGACACCACATCCTGCTGATCTTTGATAACATAATAATAGCTATAACTCAAGCAGTTTTACAGATATTGTGCATTGCCTCCATCTCATAACAACATGCTAACAGATTGTGCAAGGTCTTGCAGTGTTGCGCACACAATCTTGCAGTATTTGCCTGCAAGATATTGCAATGTTGCATGAACATTTGACCAGATTGGCCATAACTTAGTCATTTTTAAATAAAGATGATTTCTTGCATTTATTGAAGGAAATGCACTTATAGGTGAGGCGTGTGTGTGTGTGTGTGTAATCAGATAAAGTAGGTTGAGTTTTAGTTCTTTAACATGGTTAAATATTGGATTCCTTTAGTTATCAGAACGTACCGATTCCCACCTCGAAAACCTCCATCTGTGCTCGACTTTATGGGGCGGAGTCCTTCAGCTGGGGACAGAAGTGGAGAACTGGACTGATGCTAAACTATCAGCGTTCACCCAGAATCCATGTTTACAGTCTGAGGACGACATCAAGGCTTTGCAGGTAAAAATGGCCCCTGTGAATGTTTTTTTTCCCTGTGAAACAAAACACCTCTTGGCTATCACTCTTCCCTCATTCTGCCTGCAGAACGAGATCATGATCCAAGAGGAGAGCGTTCAGCGTTTCCACCGGAGAGCTACTGAGATTCAGTCGCTGCTTCAAAGCGCAGAGACCCCTCTGGAGCTGCAGGTACAACGTGTAGCTCCTGGTTAGCTTCATGTTCAGCATGCAGGTCTCAGGCTGCAGTAAAACATGGCTTTTGATTCAACAAACTGCATTTAGTCTTTGACACGGTTTCCACTTGTTTCCTGACTCTCGATGTCTCTTGGTTGGTTTTTTTATCCTAAGGTGGTGGGAACCCAGATGAGAAAGAAAATAGAGCAGCTGAAGGAGCTTTTGGCTGAAGCAGAGGACGTTTATAAGCAGATGGTGGCGACTCAAGGACAAATTACTGGGAAGATAACAGAGTGCCTAAACGCTCTACAAAAGATTCAAGACTCCCTCCGCTCGCTCGCCGGCCCAGATGTTGCATCTGTTCTTGCAAAACTTAAGGTAAAAAACTCTAATTTGAACACATTTATTATAGATGTCAGTTAATTATTTTCTCCTAAAACATCATTTAGCTAAATTATTTTGAACAAACAAGCATCTTTTCTCCTGTAGGAGTTATGTCTGCAGCTGCACGCTCAGGACGAGCAGTCGCACAGTTTGCTGGAGGATGTGAGCGTTCTGGCCTCCATCGTCGGTCCTGTCGGCCTCCAGAGTCTGACGGCGAGCAGGATTCAGCTGGAGGAGGAAGTCCGAAACACCCATCAGCTCTTCTCTGAGGTGGAGGAACAGACTCAGAAAAGTATCCAGGATCTAGACAGGTAATGCATCTCAAGCTGTGTCACAGGAAGTGTAAATATTTAGTCTTCCTCACAAGGTTTCATGTAAGTTGTGTTTCATGTGGTTGATCTTTGTAGCTGCAAGACTTTTGTTTTTATAGATTCAGGCACAGAATTTGTGACAATTCAGAATTAATTTTATGTCGTGTGTGTGTTTCAGGCTGCAAACAGAGAGGGAACACCTGGAAAAGTGGTTTCATGCAGCTGAGGAAAAGGTGTTGAAGGGGGAGGAGCTTAGTCTCCTGCAGGAGGAAGCATCTCAGCAAAGGTAAACTCTTCTGCAGGTGATGAAGTCATGCATGTGTGATGGAGCAGCTGCTTTTCTGCAGAAATAGATGATGCAAATGAATATGTACAAGAAAAATTCCATATATTGCCCAATTTCTTTTGCTTTATGCTAATTCATCCCGTTGGTTCCTACGGACTTTGTCATAAATCTTCTCTCATTAATGACATTTAAACATCCAAACCAGCTGTAAATGCTTTAATGTCCTGTTTATTGTTCTGCTCTCTGCAGCGTGAGGTCAGACCTCATCGCTCAGCTTGTGTCGTCCCTCAGAAGCAGCAGCCTTCAGCAGCTGGAGCTACTGGAGCAGAGCTGCAAACTCCTGGATCGATACCACAACTTTCACCCAAACATACACGGTGGCTCCGAGGAGGCGCGTCGCTCTCTGAACATGGATGTGGAGGAGTTTCAGCGTTTGTCTAAATCTGTGCAATCGTGGATCAAAGACTTTAGAGGGATCGTTGAAAGCCGTGGATCCCAGACTCCAGAGCAGAGACTTCACTCTGCACAAGTAAGGAAATTTCACCATGAGGTCATGATTTTCTTAGAGATCATGCATCTTTATCTTTTTATTTTATTTTAGGTTGTATTAACTGAGTGGGAAGCTCGCCTGGAAGAACTCAAAGTTTCTGGAAACCATCTGAGCCAAAACCTGCACAGAGAAGTCCTGAAACCGGATGTTCAGGAAACTATCCAGAAAGCAGAAGATCAGTGGAGGAGCCTTTTCCAGTCAGTTCAGCCCTGTTGCAGGTCAGTGGAGCCAGTAAACGATGAACGTTTCTGTTAGCTGCTTACTAACGTCTGTTGTTGCCTCCTGGTGGCTTCAGGGTGCTGCAAGATGAACCCGAGCTCGTCTCCGTCTACCTGGCCAGTAGAGAAGAGGCTCGCCTCAGACTGGAAGAACTGCAACACCAAACTGAGCAGCTTCCTACTTCCTTCTCCTGGCCTGGTGCAGCTGAGCGTGCACGAGCCTGCCACCTCGCCCATCAGCTGCTGGAAGAATCAAAGTCACTCCAGCTGACCTTTACTGGTTTGGATGAGAAGAGAATGGAGCTGGATGAAAAAACCAGCAGCAGCACCTGGAAGGATTCCTCCTGGGTTGATTTAGAGCGCCACAGGTCAGCGCTGACGGAGGAGCTGGAGGTAAAACTGTGTTAGCAACTCCCATTACGTTTATTTAGTGATTGATCTAATAACACGTGCATATTCAGATGTGCTGGAGGATTTGAACAGATCTACATGAATATGTCATGGAAATAAGGACATTTGAATCATTTTAGAAGAGAGCTGCTTGCAGTTTATTTGGATTCCTAAGATCATCTAAAGTTGAGAAGTGATGGAGTTATCACCAATTTGGTCAAACATCAGAAAACGATGCATGGTCTCATGCAAGATCTGGTGCAATCTGTTAGGACTCTGAGTATTTGTTGCAGATCACACACACACGCACACACGCACACGCGCACACGCACACACACACACACACACACACACACACACACACACACACACACACACACACACAATCTCCCCCTTCTGCTTCCCAGTGGAGGATGATGATAAGTTGGGGTTGGTGAAGGGGTACCGGTTTACATCAGTTTAAGTATCCACATACTTACAGGAAGTGAAAGTCCACTGACTGCTGCTGCTGTGCCTGAAATATCCACAGGGTTTGTGCTCCCGCCTGGAGGAAGGTCTGAGTAATGAGGAACACTTCGGCCACTTGCTGCAGGACTGCCACCATAATTTGACAGCCCTGCAGGAAAAGATGTCAGTTTGTCGAGAACGAAAAGACAAACCAGATGAGCTGAACTCTGATGTAGCAGCAATGGAGGTAAGCATCTTTTTTTCTTTCTTAAAGCCATGCATGTGTTTTTTGATCTGAGCATTTATCCTTTTCAATCAGGGACATTTCTAATTCCCCTTTTTCACTTTGCAGCTTTTGCTAAAAGACTCTGAAAAAGATCTTTTAGAGCTTGAAACACTCAGGGACTCCCTCACAGCCAGCTCCACCGCCGACGCCCGAGCCAGCATGTCTGAGGATGTCAGAGAACTCCAACACCACAAGAGGGCAATGGAGAGCAGCATCAGCATGCAGCTACAAGCAGCACAGCTGATGGAGACACAAATAATCCAGCAAGTTGGAGCAGAAGCCTCCTGCTTACAGACAGAACTAAGAGCTGTTGTAGGGAATCTGTCTGGAATCGTGTCGCCGGATATCAGCCAGCTGACACAGCAGTGGTGTACGATACAGGTAGCGTCAACGTGTCCTTTAAAGTGTCACAGCGTCTCTGAATGATGGGATCAAAAAGTGCATCCAATCACAAAAGCATTTGTCTTTCTCAGGAATGTGATGAAAGGATGACGGCGTTAGCTGCCAGAGTTAATGACCTGCAGAGGAGGAGAGGAAAAAGACGGAGAACTCCTCCTGCAGAGGTCGGTTTAAATGTGGGAGCGGCTTTTAAGGAGCTCGACAGGTACGACGTCTCATTCTGTAGCAGAAAAGTTGCATCCTGGAGAGTTAGGGAATGTTTGGTGTAACTTTTAGTGGCAAAGTTGGATAAATGATGGGAAATATGTCTCTATGAAAGAAAAAAATACAATTTTAATGAAGTTAGCAGCTTTAATCCCAGTTTTTACTACAATAAAATAAAAATAAGGTGTTTATTTTTGTGGTGATGTACTTTTACTGCATGTAGTTGTTCATAACTCTACCTTTTCCCAGATTCAGCCAAGTTTTGTTGGAAATGAAGCAGGAATGTGCAGAAACAGCTGCAGAGACGGTGAGAGGAATCATTAATCAGCTGCAGCAGTGGAGACGAACACCACAGGTAAAAGGCTCACCTGTCGTTGCACACCTGGACTTCTGATCTCAACGTAGAACAACCTGGTTTTTAGATAATTCCGTTTTACTCAAGTTGAAAACTAGAAATGTCAAAAAGAAGAAAAAACCTTCCGAGAGCAGCAATAAAAACGCATCTGTCTCTTTTTGTTAATGCCATGGAAACGACCTTTCTCCCAGCAGGACGGGAGGTTTTTCATAGAAATGCAAAATGCCACAAGTCCTTCCTCTCAATGATCGTAAAAGTTGGACTTTTCACGTTTATTTAGTTTCTTATAGAAATATAGAAGTAGTTCCTGTCCTTTTATTTTAAAAATGACATAAAACAGTGAAGTTAGACGAGAATTAGCCAAACATTTCACTAAGGAGCTCAAATGTTTACTTGTGTGTTTATGCTCTTACAGGCGGATCTGGATAAAGGGCTGCTCCTCCAACAAGCCGTTAGAGAAGTTCTCTCCAAACAAAACTTTCTCATAAACTGTCTTGGAGCAGAAGTGACGACGACTCTGATGAAAAGTGCTTCGGATGTTCTCAGCGAGAGTCAGCCTGCACTCAGATCTTTGTCTAAATACCCGGTAAGTCGCAGGCGTGTAAGTTTATAAGCAGTTAAATCAACGCATTATGATGGAAATTGAAATGTTTTTGTTTTTTGTGGGTTTTCCAGGTTGGTCACGCTCACAGTCAAGTGCAAATAGATTCACCAAACAGAAGAGCTGAAGAGTTGTCTGCCGTAGACAGAAACAAGGAAGCAGACGAGGATCACGACGACAACCAAAATGATCCTAAAGGAGTTTTAGACCCTGTAAAGAAGCGTCCTCCTCCTCCTGTTGCATCAGGAGCAACACACGAGGGAGTTAAGAGTCTAACAAACCAGAAAGATGCTCCTGATGCAGGGAGCTTAATCAAAATGAGCAAAGCTGATGCCTTACTGCCTATTCAAGCCCCGTGTTCACAAACTCCACCAGCTTCACAAGAAATGAACCTCCAGACTGGTCTTGGATCAACAGATGATGATGATGGTAAATCGTGCACCGATACTCAAAGCAGCACGCATGGGATGATTTCTGACCACACATCAGACTCTGATCGCTCTCTGAAAGGAGCAGCACAACCAACCATTCCAGCTCCTCACATACCAGAAAATCCCGACACACTCAAGGCCCTAGATGGTCAAGAACAAGAAAAACTGTGTGAAGCCACAACGAGAGCTGTTAAAGTTGAGTTAGATTCACGGGAAAATGCTGGTCCAAACAGTCTAGATGTGCTCCGACGTTCTCAGGAAGTGGAGAGCTGTGATCCTGCAGAATCTTCTGGGCTCTCCTCAGCATCAGTCGTTCCAGAATCAGACAAACCTGACGGGAAAAGCTGTAATCCAGCCGCAGCGTCGGAGAAAATCAGAGAGAGGACGGATGGGGAAGTCGATGGAAGCACAGAGAAAGTTTTTACTGCCGTGCTGGAGCTGCAGCTGTTGGATGGAAGGTCAGATGTTTGCAGGTGGTCACATGAAGAGGAGCTTCCTGCTGAAAAGCCTGCAGAGAATTTAAACCCAGAAATAACTGAGAGGACCTCAACACTCCCAGACCCGTTGGTGTTAGTAAACACAGACATTGAGGGGGTGAAAGAGGAGCACATAACCTCCGATGAGTCGATGATCTCTGCTGATGAACGTCCACGCAGCGATGCACCTTCTGCAGAAAGTTTATCAGATTTCTGTCCATCTGGGGGACAAACGGAGGCCTCCGTCCTCTCTAGCTCTGATGGTTCAGAACAAACAGATGCAGCTGATGCTAAACAGAACACAGGTCCGGCAGGTGAGGAGGTGACACGCGGAGCTCCAGCAGGACGAGAAGCTGATGAACAGAGGGGACATGGAGCGCTGCAGGAAACGGTGTTGCCACGGGAACGGGTAGGAGGGATTTACATTTGTTTGGGATTAAGTTAAATAGGTGTGTTGGTAACATGAGAGGAAACTTTCACGAATCCAGCTGAAGGTTCCAACTTCTGGTGCAGAATAATGAAGCTTCTAGGTCCAGATTACCGGCTGGCTGGTTTTTAATGCAATCGTTTTAATTAAAGATGATTAAATGAAATTTAAAAAATTCAGATAATTGAACTGTTTTGATCATTATAAAACAGGAAACAAGCAGATTTTAATGAATTAGCTGCTTTTAGATGTTAGATTTATCAGGTGAGTCGACTTTTCCTCTGTTTTTAATCCACCACTGGTATTTTCTCTTTGTTACGCGTGAGCGTGCACGTAGAAACATCTGACATTTAGAAAGAAACTGTAACCTTTAGCAAAGTTTAATCCTACATTTTGCAAAGAACATTTAAGCTTTGATTTTCTTCTCCACTCGCTCTTGTTTGGGTGCTAACCTTTCACCAAAGTCTGTCTTTTTTTTTTTTGCATTGGTCATTCAGAGAACATAAAAGGTAAAAGAAATTCAAATGATGCAACCAAACAAGTTTCCAGTAATGAGTAAACATTTCCTATTATTCTGGAACCTTTATTTAACGATTAAGAACTCCTTTAGATCAAAGCTCTGGTTCAGAGGAGCGCCCTGGCCAACACAGGCAGCAGCACAAAACACAGCTGCAGTTTTAAAATGAATAATAAAACATGTGGAAAGGCCAAACAGCAATAAAAATATTAATTTAAAGGCGACTAAGATGTCAAAAGATTTCATAAAAGCACCTGCAGCCATATTAGTTTGCCTCCTTAAAGAGTTAAAATAAGAAGTAAGAGTTCTCCAGGACAGATCCTTGGTGCACACCCTTCAAAATAGAAGTTAAATACCTTTAACCTTTACTCCTTTTTTATTAAAATGTTAAATGTCTGTTTCTGCAAATAAAAGGTCTGCAAAGTTTTAATGCATAAAGTTCACAGCAAAGGGTGTTTTCTCTCCTGCAGGAAGCATTTCTGCTGAACCGCCTGAGCTGATAAAGTCCCGACACATCTGCTTTGTGGCCCCATTTAAAAGCAAATATTTGACTTAAGGAAGGCTGCATTCCATTTAGATGAACTTCTGCTTCTGCACATCAAAAGCCCAGCATGCACATGTGCACAGCACCTCTTTATTTACCCTCAACGACCACATTTCTGCAGTCAAACTGATCTGTGTTTGTTTAGAGGCACGTTTTGCAAAACTCAAAGCGCAGCTAAAACCATTATGCTTGTACAGCAGGAATCCAGAGTATGAGATATGCAAAATGTTTTTAGCCTCTTCAAAATAGAGCATTTAAATTGTAAAAGTTTTACATAAAACAAATAAATACAGCATGCTTTGTTTTCATGTCCTGTCTTTGCTCCACCTACGTTCTGTAACTGTCACACCTGAGTCGAGCCCATTTGAAAAGGCCCCTCCCTTCATTGAACTCTAGCAACCTATCAGCTCAGTTCACGTTTTTGGTGTCAGACCTGTCCGACCAAGTTGCAACAGCCAGAAACAAGAGAGGCTGCAGAGTTTAGATGAGCAGAAGGAATCCTAGTTCCTTTGGGGCATTCTTCTGTTAGCTGCACTGACTCGCCGGGCCAACGTCTGCCTCACAGTTGCTGCTGTGGAAAGCGGGAAGAAACCAGGAAGCTGTGTTTTTATCTGTGGAGGCTAAATGTGACACCACCCTGTCCTTCTGCGTAGGATCGGGTCCAGGGCAGCATGGAGCCTGAGAGGACGGCGCCGGGTTCACCAGCTGATCTGGGAGCTGCAGGTGGCTCACTGGAACACGCTTTCACCATGCAGGATCTTTTATCTGACGTTCAGGGCTGGGTGGAAACAAGCAGCCTTATAAATGTGAGTATTAACTGATTTTAGTAGAAATACATGTCATGCCTACTTGGATCTTCATTAAAAGTATAAAGAAAAATCTAAATGGAAACACAAGGTAGCAAAAATATGCTTTAAGAGTTTTTGTGATGCGATCAGAACTACAGATTTGTAGAAGTCCGCTGTGAGCACAGTGAAGAGATGAGAGGATGATTGTGTTTTCCCATGATGCATCTCAGCAGGAAGGATTGATGTGATACGGTGACTTCCTGTTGGATCATTAGAGGATGTAATTGCTCACAGCAGAAACACCAGCAAAAGAAAAATGACTGAATATGTTATTATTAAAAAGAACTTCAGGAAATGATGCACATATTCAGCTTATTTGGAAAGAAAACATCTCTTCCATCGTGTTACTTTATGTATTATTTTATGTTTATTTGATGGTTTTCTTGGTTTCTAAGTCCTCCTTTGCATTAAAAAAGGCTGGAAATGACACAAAACCTGCTGCACTTGCACTCATCTCTGTATAAACCGAATCATGTCAGATTCCACCAATCTGTTCGATGGGGTTCCCCAAGGCTCTGTTTTGGGACCACTCTTGTTTTTACTATATAGACACCCTCTTGGACGGATAATTTATGCTTTTCATTACATTTCCTATATGCAGATGACATTCAGCTGTACTGTATGTCTATACCGCTGTATGCTATATAAATGTACTTACTAACATTATTTTCTATTTAAAGAGAGCCTCTCATGCTGATTTAAACTGGTACCTGAAGTCCTCTCCCAGTGAAGCCGACGTTCGATTAGCTCGGACTGTCCAACACGTTTTAGCCTGTCGGTATCAACCTGCACAACTCCACGTAGTGTCCATGGTTACACAGCTGAGGGAGGCCCAGGTAGGTGACGTATGAAGTAAATGAGAAATAATAGAAAAATAATTGATTTAGTTTCAGTTTCAGTTTGCATTCAGGAACAATTTGCTAAACATGTTCTGGCGAGGTCATTAAAAAGTTAAGAGAGCTATAAAACTAAACAGCAACGTCGGTTTTAGGAAACTAACTTTTCTAACCCGTCTGCTGCAGGAGTACAAGTGCCGCGTCCAGGACCAAGTGGCAGCCATGAAAAGCAGTAAAGCATTAGTATCGGACCGATGGAGGGCGGCGCTGCTGGATGCTTCTGCCACGGTGCAGGTGAAGGCAGCACAGCTGGATCAGGTCAACACGTATCACCTCCAGATGAGAATCACCCGGGCTTTCCTGGAGGTCGTAGCAGCTCAGAAGGAAGAGTTGAGCTTGTGAGTAATTTTGTGATTTAATCTGAAATATTTCCCAATAACTACGGGTGGTGGACTAATAATGTTGGATTTCTTCAGAGACTCGTTGGGAAGCAGCGTCCTTCTAGCTGAACATCTTCATGCGCTTCTGCAAACGATGGAGCAAAAGAAATCGATGCTAGAAGATCTGCACCGCTTAAGCAGCCACCTGTCGGTCCACCTGAGTGACGCTGAGAGTTCAGGAGCTCTTCTGGCTCAGATCGAGGATCTCCAGGAAGAGTGGAGGCTCCTTAAAGGAAGCATCAAGAGAGCTCTTCAACACGCGTCAAACTCGACATCTCAGTCTTCGCTTGTTTTAAAAGAAGCTAAACAACTTAAAGACCGACTTGAAGCTTTTCTGGAGTCTGAAACTGACAACTTAAGTTCTTTAGAGTTAGTTTGTCCGACCACAGACCTAAAACTGTACAACCAGCTCTACTTACGTTTGCAGTCCCAATCAGAAGCTCTCATTAGTTTCTCTCTGGGTCCAAAAGAGAAGGATGAGATCCAAAGAAACCTTCAAGACTTGGGATCGTTGCTCAGTGTCTCTAAGAAGAAGCTTGAGTCTTTGAAGCAACGCTGTGGGAGCGGGTCTTCAAGCAAGATAGACAAGCAGCTGCAGGAGCTGACCGCGTGGGCCAAAGAGGCTGAGAACCATATTTCTACTGGGCAAAAGTTGGCTCTGTTCCCCGAGGAGGCTCAAGTCCAGATCGCTGAAATGAGGAAATCCCAAACGGACATTTTGTCTAGAAGAACCAAGATGCGCTCTCAAGTGGAAGAGATGAAAAGTGACCTTACCGATATCGAAACGGAAGACGGTGAAGTTCTGAAGACCGTTGAAGATTTGTACGAAACTATTGCTGACAGTTTGGATCAGATTCTGGAGTCCATGAAGAAAAATCTTCATGAAAGAGAAACGCTTCTGGGTGAGTTTGCTAGCCTGGATGTTTGGCTAGCTGAAACTCATGCCAGGAGAGACCCCTGCACTCACATAGAGAACGTTTCCAAAGCCGACGTCGGTAAACTCAGGGGTGAGCTGAATAGTCACAGACTGGTCACAGGGGAGATAGAACACCAGCTCAAACTGGTGGACACTCTGTCAGGAAGATGCACAAAAATATCCACGGAGCTGAGTCCAGCAGAGAGCCGCTACCTAGTCAACCGGCTCTCGGGCCTTTGGACAGATCTAGATGGACTGCTAGCCCACGAGAACGCCACCATTTGGGAACTAGAGGAGCTGATTCATGAGCGAACATATTCAGATGACGAGTTTTCTACCATTCAGGCCAGCTTAAAGCAAATTTCAGCGGATTTAGAACAACAGAAGTTCCCTTTGATCCAAGAAATATCTTCAGGTGCACATTGGAAGCTGATGGAGCATCAATGTCAAGCTCAGGTTCTTCAGCATTGCCAAGAAGAGAAGCAACATTCCTTGCTCTGCTCCATCGGTGAACTGCAAGACAGATGCAGAGCGCTCAGAATAAATGCCGTTGAACAAGAGAAATATTTACTCCTCAGGAAACGAGTGGAGGAATCGGTGGAATTTGCCAAAAGGAAAATCCAGGACGCTAAAAATGAAACAACCGGTGTAGATGAGAAGTTTAGATCGTGCCAAACTCTCCTGGTTGAACTTCCTTTACTCCAGACGCGATGTAACGAGGCAGCGGATCAGCTGGACTCCATAGCTCTCCAGTTGCATCCATCTGAGCTTAATTCAGAAAGAGAGAAGCTTCATCGGTCAGCGGAGACGCTGACCTCCTGGGAGCGTTCAGTCGCAGACGACATCAGAGCCCTGGAGGCTAAGCTTCTGTTGGGTCTGCAGTTCAACGCTGAGCTTCCTGCCGTAACGGCTCTTCTACGAAGAACAAAGGAAGAACTGGGCAGAGTGGGACCAGTCTGTCCTGATGGGAACGCCATCGATGCTGCGCTGCAGAAATACCGGGTCACGTGCAGGAATATCGAATCTGGGATGCGACTTTTGGAGGGTCTGGCACAGAGAGAAAACATAGACACGAGAAACTACGAGGACTTGTTTTCTCTTAGAGACGAAGCCATGGAAGAGTGCCACTCGTGGATGGTGAGCTACTTCAAACCGTTTTGCTTTTAACATATTTGATCATATTTTAAAGCTTGTGTTCCCAACAGGACAGCCTTTCTGAAGCTGCAGACTCCTTAAAAGATTACGAGTGGGCGGCTCAGAGAGCACTAGCCTTCCTTCATGAAGCAGAAGCAACCTTCTTATCGGCTCCAGGCGGGTTCTCCGACTGCACCGAGGAGCAAAAACAGACCCAGCAGGCTTTAAAAGAGCTGGAAGATGGACTTGAGTCTCATATTCGCCACCTTGTGGAGCGAGTTCCCCAGCAGAGCTGCCTCTCTGCATCAGAAACTGAAATCCTTCACGTTAGCGTCCTCAGCCAGCTGCTGGTTGGAAGAGCTGCTCTGGAGGCTCAGGCACAGCTCAGACTGGAGCGCCTGCAGGGGTACGTGGGTGTTTTCTAGCATTAAACACAAATATGTGCTACTTTTAAAAAATATTTCTGTTTTGTTTTATTTTGCAGATGTGAAATAAGGCAACAGAGCCACAGAAAGAGCCACGAAGATGTTCGGCTACGAGTTTCAGAGTTTGAATTCAGGCTTTCAGAACTGGCGTCGGAACACATGACGTCACACGATGAGTGTATCGCCCAGCAGAGGAGCGCTAAGGTAGGCGGGGCGCAGTGTTTCTGATTGGGGTTAAACCTTCAATTATAAAGAGTTCTGCACCTGTGATGTCTTCGTATCATAATCATTTCTGAGTGGAGTGACTGATGCATCGCAAATTCAGATTTAGTTTGCAAGATTTAAGTATTTGTTGAATTTTAGAAAAAAAGATACTATTTAAGGATGATGTCTCCTTAATTAGTTTAATCTTTGATTGTTTCACGTTTGCAGAGAACAGAAATGGGTACAACTCCATTCATTTTATAAATACTGAGCCAAAATGTAATCACTGAGTCATTCACAACACTGAATATTAGCAGATTGTGCAAGATCTTGTATAAGGGGTGGGACGTGATTAAGAAATTAATCTGATTAATTAGAGGCTTTGTAATTAATTAATCTTAATTAATCGCATTTTAAACGTTCACGAAAATTTGCCCCGAAAGCAATTTTTTAAATAAATGAGGCAGAGAATCAAACGATAGACATGGACGTTATTATTTAAATTTCTAAAAAATGCTTTTAAATTGTTTTTCAATTCAAAACAGGAACATAAAGCTGTTTTGAGCTGCTGCTGCCTTCACTATGCAGCCGTCTACCTCCATGACTGATTGGTCAGTTTGGATGATTGACACCTCTTTTGGATCGTTAGGGCCAATAGAATCAAGCTTTACTCACCAAAATTAGATTGACAGCTCAGTCAGCCAATGAGACTCATCATAACACGGACACACGCAAACCAGGAAAGAGAAAAGTCCTGCTGGATGTTTGAGTTTGAAGCCTGGTACTTTGGATGAAAATGACTTTGTTTTCCATCTAAACTGTTTTCAGTGTAACCCAGTTATTAGTTTGCTAAAATATTAGTTAAGAAGAATAAAGATGGATTAAAATACCAGGGTTGTAGATGCTTTGATTGGCTGTAGCATTTAGCTGCTGCTCTAAGAACGACATATGGACGTATAACCTAAAGTAGAAAACAGAAACTTTAACAGAATTTGGTTTATTTCCTTTCCAAAGCTTCTGCTGGAGGATCTTCGTTGCCTCGTAGGGAAGATGGAGGACCTGAGGGCTGGGTGTCCGATGCAGGGTTGTGGGGTTGGAAAAGATGGCGAGCTTGGCGCCCTTTGGAGGCGATGGGCATCGTTACGGCGAGGTGTGGGTCTCCTGATGGCACACTCGGAGCAGAAGGCGGAGGAATGGAAGGACATCACTTCAAGTGTGAGTGTTACTGAATAAAAACATGATAATAATCCTGATCCTAGAACTAATAGAAATGAATAATTAGTGTCCGTTTCTCTCAGTTGGAGCAGTGTTGCAGCCACGTGTCCAGCCTTCAGGCTGAGCTTCCTGACTCCTCCGCTGTTGAGGAACCCCTGGAGCTCCTCGCTCAGACTGAGATGCACCAGGCAGGTTTGGAGCAGGAGCAACAGGCCTTGATGTCCCTGGAGCATCGATTGGAGCATGCTCTGAACATATCAGCCCCCCATGATCCGATCGACCCCGGACCTGCTGGTAAAGCTCTGATGAAGATCCAGGAGGACGTCAGGAGGTGAGAGTTATATCGAGCTGTGTCACATGATTACCTGTTAGCGTAAAACATGTGTAACGCTGTTGTTCTCCTCCTCAGCCTGAAGGAGAGAGACCTGCTGCTCGTTGCTGCGGTCAAGACAGAAGAAGAAGAGAGATGGCATGTCCAGGAAGAAATGGGAGAAGTGGAGAAGTGCCTGTTTGCTGTTTTACCAGAACTGGAAGCGTGTTCAGATCCGAGCAAAAGACAGGTCAGCTGATTTTAATTCATACTCGTAAACCTTTATTTGATTATGTTTATTAAACCTCTGAAGGAGCTTACATCCAAACGTCTGACTTCTTCTCACTCTTTGTGCAATGATGTTATTTTGTTTCCTATTTTCTAAAATAACAGGCGCTCCAAAATGAACTTTGCTCCCTGAAAAGCAGACTTGAGTCGATTATGGACAGCCTGCAGAGCAAATATGCAGAAATTCCCGCTGATATCGAGACGCAGATGCAACAAGTTGAGCGGTCTCTGCAGAAAGCAGAAGAAATGGTGACGATGTATATTTGAAATCATGCTTAATGCCACAATAACTGCCACAAATACTTGATTTTGCAAAATCTTTCTGTTTCCCAGCAGCTCTTGGAGAGAAACGACCCTATTAGGAAACTCGGTAGTCAAGTGGAAGAGCTGGGTTCTGGTCTGGAGAGAGTCGAGTCCTTGCTGGAGCAGAGAAGTCCAACCCTCACTGATGCTCAAAATGTCCTCAAGGTGCCTCCAGGAAATACAACAGCACTCAGTTACCTGCACTACACCCAAAATATACATGCATTGACATTACACGGGCTGCAAAGAGCGAACAATTAATACCCATCATGCAACTCGAATAAACGTTCCTGCAAACAACCAAGAGGGACTGGGTCCACGGGCAACGTCCTAAGCTGTAAATTAGCTCCTCATGTGGTTTCTTGAAGGGAAAAGTGTGCACCCACATGATTTATTAACTAATATTAAATCACACAAATGCATAAATAAAATTATATTAAGCTGATTTAATAATTATTGCAGCTAAAAAAACAAAAACTAGCAGGAGAAATTCTCCCTCACATCTGTTTTTTTTCTCCAGAGTGTGTGGGACGAGCTGGATGCTTGGCACAGCAGCTTGATGCTCCTGGAGAGCGAAGTGCACGACCTCGCAGAGGGCCGGCCGAACGAGGCCCAGCTCCTCGTGGACCAGCTGACGGAACCACTGCAGCTGTACCAAAAAGCAGCGTGGATGGCTGAGGAGCGCACCACCTTCCTCAGCAAGGTCCGACTAAACGTCTGAGCCCGTAAAACGACTTCCTTGCATCGGTTTGATCATGTTTTGTGTTTCTTTAGATCCCTGCCTGTCTCCAGGAGTTTGAAGATCTTGTTCATAGAGCTTCCTGCTGGTTCGAGGAGGCCCAGTCATGGCTCACGTCCCCCTGCTCCTTCACAACCGCCAACAGTTTCTGTGCTCGTGCAAAGCAGTTCCAGGTCAGACATCATAAACGCAACCAAATGCATCTTTTCTACTCTTTGTTCTCATATTTAGATTCAGTGCAATATTTATCACCATCAACTGTTAGTGATGGTTTTGATTTAACTTCCACATCTTCAGCGGGTTCTGGACGACTCTGAGCGGACCAGACACGCCCTGCAGGAGTTCAGGCCGGTGCTGGCTGAGATCTCCGCTGTGAGTGACTTCAGCAGCCAAGAGGAGAGGCTGGTCCAGGCTGACCAGGAGGTCCACGACATGCAGAAGTGCATCGTTAAGGCCCTGGAGCAGCTCATGCAGGCTGTTGGAGTAAGGACTTCCAATAATAATACAAAAATAGACTAAATGAATAGGAGTTAGGACCCTGAGAAAGTGATGACCTTTCTTTCAGATGGTGGAGGATATTGAGGAGGACTTGAAGAAGATGGACAACGACGTTAGAAAAATGACTATGTTCATGTCGACGGGCCTCACGGACGAGACGCTAGTGGAGCATCTCCACAGCAGACAGGTGAAGCCCTTCACCAAGTACATCATCTGGTGGCTTTGATTCATCTGTTTTTGACGAATAATTAAGAGTTGCATGTTTCAGGTGATCCTGGTCAACGTTCAGTCAATGCAGAGGAGATTAAAGGACATGGAGGGACACCAAAAGGAGCTCCAGCTCCCAGAAGGATCAGAGAACCTTCAGGTCTTCTCCAGAGCCAGGAAGCTCCTTCAGCAGCTGGAGGAGCTGGAACAAGCCACCAAAGAGCAAATCTCACAGCTGGAGGTGAAATAAGGATGGGAATTTAACGCGTTAATTACAATTAATCCCAACAAATCCCACAATGGACCAAAGTAATCCAGTAGACCGTGTGGTTACAGAAATATACTCATTAAAGTGTGGGTGTGTCATCTGGGCCTGGCTAATATCATTTTTGATTTTAAAAATTTCTTGGGTGCAAATTGTCTCGAACGATTAAAATGTGATTAATCAAGATTAACTCATTACAAAGCCTCTGATTAATTAGATTAATTTTAATCGAGCGAGTTGTTTAAATGGTGTTTGAGTTCTTACAGAACATTTAAGTCAAAAAGAAAACAACCAAAGTCAAAGTTTGTGTTTTTTTTTGTTGACCCAGAGCAAGAGAAGAGAGGAAGAGGAGGATTTCCTCACAACTTCAGTCTCAGATTCTCCTGAAGGAGCTTCATGGAGGCGCTTTATCCAGGTAAGAGTAATCAGCTCATAAAGGTACAGTCAGGATTTTATTGTTGAAAATTGAGATTACTGAGATCTAAACCAATCATGCATTTCTAATGCTTTAGTACTTAGCTTGTTGCTTTTGTAAGATCAGTTCAATTAAATCAGAATTATGCATTAAAATGTCTTTAAAACCCCTAAAATATTTGTTTCTAATGACAAAAAGTCTCCAAACTGTTGTGATTTTTTTCCTACTTCAAACACTGTAACTCTTCTAAAACGACGTTAGCCTTAAATATTTATATTAAATATAATATTTTGGTTTTCAGCCTTTTGTATGCGTCTTTAATACCACCTTTTTTTAAATGCTAAAACAATTTTCATAAAAAAACACATAATTTGAGCATTTTTATTGTTTTCTTTCACATTGTCAGATGAAATTGACCTCATTGAGGTTTTAATTAAAAACTTGATGTGAAAATATTCAATTTATTCCATTTAAAACGATTCAGTTTGTAGATTAACTTCAGATCAACATTATAAACATTAATTATATTTGGGGGATTTTAACCCTTTAAAGACCAGCAGGTTTACGTCTCCACAGAGAATTGAAAAAGAAAACAAAATCATTTCCATAAATTACATTTAAAGGACAGTTTGGAGACTTGACATTATTAAGCTTCTGATTGGTCGATTAGTTGAACCTGCCCAAAAAAACCTCAAATATAGAATTTAACAATAATTATCCTTCAAATTTTACAACAATTTGTCAAAATTGTGACAAGTTTTGATGTAAATTACTCCCTGTTGCTTAATCAGGAGGCTTTTGAGGTGTCTTATTCAGAGGAAGAGGAGGATGAAGAAGCTGAGAGTTGTCACTCTTCTTCCTCTGACACACTAACATGCAGTATTCCAGAGGTAAACCTAGACAAGAGAGCATGCCTCTCACCTCCTTTGTTTCATTTCTTTTTCCTGTTACTCATCTGTTGTCATTTTTCCGAGTTTCTGTTTTTCGTTTCCTGCATGCAGACGCCAAGCTGCATGAGACATGTTGTTCCTGATAAACCCTCTCTGCTGCTGTCAGGAGCAGATGCTCCTCAGAAACACGTCCTTTCATCCACACCCCCTAAATAAAAAGAGATGTGTGAAATTAAACGATTCCGTTTCTGAAACAGGACCTGGAGGAGACGGTCAGCCTTCCAGATTTGCCGAGTGAGGATGTAGATGAACAGAAGCGGCACACAGACATCAAAGTAAACGTTTAAATCTATGTTTTATTTTATTATTTTGGCTAAATATGGTACATTTATTTATTTAATTTGTTCTTTCAGGAGCTGGAACATCACCAGTTTTCTTTGGGAGAAGAACCAGACTCCACCACATCTGTAGAGTCAGATCACAGCTTTAGATCTCAAACTAATGCAACAAAATTATTAAAAATGGACTCAAAAGAAGAAATTAGTCAAACATTTAGTCCTGGAACAGATGATTCAGTTAAAGTGCAGTTTGAAGCTGCTGCTGACCTGCACGAGCCTCCAAAGCAGGAAGCCTTCAACACGGCCGTGACGTTTCCTCTGCTGGAGGAGATGAGGCTGATTCCTTCAAGACCTAGAGCTCCTTTCAGTGATGCAAAAGCTTCAGATGACCTTGAAGAGGAGGAGGTTCCTCTTCCAGATCTGGTGAGAATGAAGTTTCAATTTTAAGTTTTTCATTTATTTAACTCATTCAAACCACAGTCTGTTCATTTTCCGTTTAGTTTGCCATGTTGTAAAACTATTTATAGAAATATAGGATCATTGTTTTTGTTTATTTTCATAGCGAAAAAGCAGATAACATTAATATTAGGTAAACAGTAGGGGTGGGAGTTTAACACGTTAATTATGATTAATTAATTAGAAAAAAATAACACGTTAAAAAATGTACGCATTTAAGCCCCAATTGAGGGGCTTTAAAGTTTAGCAGCAAAATACGTTTCCTAAATATTAATAAATATCGTCAAGCTGCACCGCTAAAAACCCGTCAGAACCTTTTTTATGTGCAGCAGCATGACGCGCAGCAGCAGCTCAAAACAACTTTATCTTCCTGTTTTGCATTGAAATACAGTTTAAAAGCATTTTTTAAATATTAAAAGAGCTCAACTTATTAATCTCCACGTCTCTTGTTTGATTCTCTGCCTCGTTATTCTTAATTAAAAAATTGCTTTCAGGGCAAATTTTCTTGAGCGATTAAAATGCGATTAATCAAGATTAATTAATTACAAATCATCTAATTAATTAGATTAATTTTTTAATCGCGTCTCACCCCTAATAAATAGATCTTTGAAACCAGCTGAAACAAATAACCCTTAGTTATTGCAGCTTTTTTTTAGTCTCATAAACAACATTTTTTATGTTCTTCATGGTTTTTTTAGGAGCTTTCCTCCAATCTGCTGCTTCTGCTGGACCAGGCTGAAACTGGACCAAATGACATCTTCCAAAGTGTGAAGAACGCTCCCAATTTGGAGGTACCACACACACACACACACACACACACACACACACACACACACACACACACACACAACTTCTGCGAGACATCACAGAACCTGGTTCTGATGGGTTAAAGTAAAACACAGCAGATGCTCACCTTCCCTCCAAACTCTCCAGATATCAATCTGATGGGATCTGATGTGTTTGTGAAGCGATCCACACAGAGCCCCGCCCACCCCACCTGCACCCCCAGCATGTTATTAGTTCTGATGTTTCAGGACTTGTGGAAGTACAGCTAATACATACGTACACACTGAAGAGCTGTTCCTCATGTAGGATCCATCTTTGAAGCGTTATTCAGCCCGTCTGTGCTGCTGCTGCTGATCTCTGCAGGGCGCCCTCAGCAGACATCTGAGAAACGGTTCAGGGGGAAAACTCCAGCTACAAAACGCCTCTCGGTCGTTGCTTCGGGGGATGGCTCGACTTCTGGAGCTGGGCGATGAATGCTTCATAGAAAGACGGATGGGCCCGGTTCCCAACAGCAGCAGACTTCAAGCTGCTCTCTGCAGACACCAGGTATCTCATTATGGTTTGTTGTCGGATTTTTAGGAAAACTTCCCTGATGAAGCCTATAGTTAAACTCTGAAAACAGCTTGTTGCAACATTCACTTTCCGCTCAACTTTTGTAATAAATCTGCTCTGTTGTTACGCAGAAACTCCTGCAGGTTCTCCGCTCCCAGCTGTCTTTTCTTCAGTACCTATTCCAACATGAACCCAATGCCCTCCAGGGTCAAGAAGATGAATGGATGCAGCTGGAAATCAGGGCTAAAGCTCGGCAGCAACAGGCTCTAGAGCAGGAAGTGGCTGCTGAGAAGAGGATCCAGGTTTGTTCTGTTCGGTTGCTGAAGGCCAAATAAGTTTATGTGCATAATTTTAGTGTAATGTGCAGAAAACACAGCCGTACTGGGGTTTACTGGAAAATCAGATGGTAAATAGATGTACTGGTCTGTGGTCGATTCTGCTTCAGGAATGGATCAGCTGGGAGAGTCTTTGTGGTCGACTGGGTCGGGTGTTGGATGAGTCTGAAACCTTTATTAGCAGTGGAGAGCCAGGGGGAGATGAGGAGGATGATGATGAAGAGTCGGTCCAGCGCAGGCTGGATGCCTGGGAGGTATGTCCTCCTGTTGGTTTCACTCCTGTTAGATTACGGCCAAAAGAGAACAGAAACACACGTTTTGGTGAAACAACATTTTACAAAACGCAGCAATTAAAAACCCAGGAGCTCTTCAGACAACATGGTGGTTGATTTAAAAAAAACACCCAACAGAAAATATGGGAAATGCAGGAAATAGTTAAACTTTTTAGCAAAGTAAATTTGAATTTCATGAATAAAGCAGAATAAAAAATCATCCAAACAGAAAATGAATAAGTTAAAATGAGGTTTTAGTCACATTTATTCTTTTAGGGAAATTATCTTCTAAGGATTTTAACATTAATCTTATTTAAATATCAGATAAGTTAAATCTATATATTTTAATAAAAAATGTAAATATGGTTAAATGTACACGTTTAAAATCAAATATAAAATTATACATTTAAATATTTAAAATCAATTTCACATGTATAAAATAAAATCTACTTTAGTTTTAAGACATTTTAAACATTAGTTAAATATTTGAAACTGCCATACTTTATATGTTTTTATTTTTTTTTAATTAAAATTTTTACCTAAACTTTTTTCCAGATTAGTTTCTAAAAAAAAATTAAGATTTTTTTTTTTAGATTTTATCTAACAGGTTTAGATTTAATATTTTTCAAGGTTTAATTTAAAAAAATTTAGTTTTACTTTTATTAAGATTTGATTCTAAATATTTTGGGGGTTTTTCTGATTAGTTTCTAAATTTTTATTTTTTAGATTTTATTAGAGAGATTTAAATTTTACATTTTCCCAAGTTGGATTTTAAATATTTAGTTATAACTTTATTAAAAATTTGACCCTAAATATTTAGTTTTAATCTTTTCCAGGTTTGAGTCTAAATATTTACATTTAACTTTATATAATTAGATTTAAATGTAAAAATTTAGTTTTACCTTTATTTAGATTTGATTCTAATTAATAAATTGATGCCATTATTATACAAAGCTCAATAGCTGTTAATTTTCTATTGTATTACTTTATTTACATTCGGTGCCCCATAGAAATGGCATATTTAACAGATTACTCTTTAAAATCTTGTTTTTAAAGGATGATTCTCAAAGGTACAAAAGTTTTCAAAGCTCTGCTGTAATTGAATCCAACAGCTATGATGATAAAACAAAATCTGGGACTGCAGAAGTGTCTAATTTTAGTGTTTTCATGTGTTTTTGTGTAAAACTGACAGATTATTATGAATAGCTCAGTGGTAGTTAGCGTTAAATAAAAATGTCTGTGAAGAATTCATGTTTTAATTAAAGCAGGTGATGTAAATCGTGTTTTCGATCAGTGTATTTCTTTTTGTCACACGTGGCTCGGTTCCGGGTCGTCTCGCCTCACCCCGGTGATTCTGTCCCACACAGCGAGCGCTCCTCCGGCTGGACCAGAGCAGAGTTCTGCGGGGAGAGATCCTGGATCAGAGGAAGCTGCTGCAGGCAGAACCTTGGTCCTTCGTCTCGGTCAGTCAGGCAGGTGGCGCTCTGGAGCTGCGATGGAGACGCGCCTACAGGCAGCTGGAGAAAGAGGTCCGACGTCTCGGAGACATCCAGGACAGCAGGGCCAGGTGGGCTGCAGACACAAACCGCCATCATTAATAGAAAACACAAACCGCTGGCTGCTGTTTGAACTTCCCTCTGGTTCCGTCATGTTCTGCCCCACTGGTTGATCCATCTCTTGTTCCTCATCCTCCCCACAGATTCCAGACTGACTTCTCTTTGGTGAGTGAACGTCTGCTCGGGGCCAGCGAACACCTGAAGGCTTTGTCAGGTCTGGCAGGTTCTTCTGATCTGAGTCACGACGGCGTTCAGAGCAGTTTGGTGGAGCTGCTGGTGAGGTTCTCCACATTGGTTTATGAGCTTTAGCTTCTCTTGTTGCATCTGTTTGCAATGATTTCCCATCATGATGCTCACATCTGATCCATCTGAGCTTTGCAGTGATTGGGATTGTGCAAAATGCAGAGGAAAGACACAAATGATCACTGAAATGCAGATTCTTTAACCCTCAGGACTTCTCCATGGAGCTGGAAGCCACGTCGGTGCTCCGAGAGTCCGTATCGAAGGACGCCGCGCTGCTTCTCCACCTGAGGGAAGCCGATTGTCTCAAACTGAGAACGCGGCTCTCTCAGTTGGACGTCAGCTGCAGCCAGATGACCTCTGACCTGTCCAAGATCCAGGACCGTCTCCAGCAGGTAAAACATTTAGGTTTGCTGTCATAAAACCTTTCTGTAACAAGTTAGTGTAAAATCCAGCGATCATGGTGATCTGCAAGTGTTTGTTTTAAAAAATAATGAGGCGTTGAAAAATCCCCTCCGGTGAGAGGAGGACACTTTGAGACCCATCTGAAACCCCTCTGGGGGGCTTGAAGAAGGGAGGAAGTGGAGAGGAAGGTCATGCTTAATTTTTCCTCACCATCTATCACCAGTGAATGGAAACAGTTATTTGGCAGCGCTGTAATTGCGCTGATTTAGCCAGTTTCTCTCCTCCAGATGTTTAGTTTGATGTCCTGAAATTTGGAAATCACTTCAGCAGATGATGAGATCTTATCTCGCGAGGAAGGATTTCATAACCAAGCTCTTATTAGACACGAGCAGATGTTTGGTGTGTGTTTGATGGGCATCAGCGTAATTAAGAATCTTAAAAAGTTGGAGAAGTTTTATGTGTTTAAAGCTGAACTAATGCTTTTTTCTCCGTTAGGGTCTGGTGGTGCCGCGGCCGCCGCTGAAGCTGTTGTCTGAGCTGGAACACTGGCTGAAAAAAGTCGAGTCTGAGCTGAATCAGGAGAGAGAACGAGCCCGGGACGCCAAAAACGCAGCTCAGTTTGCTGCAGTCCTGCAGAAATATCAGGTATTTAAACCAGTTTAAAGCATGAAGTCTAATGTGTGCTAAATAAAATGTTATTCTGCTCGTTTTAGACATAGATGCATTAGTTTTTCTTGTTTTTTATGTAGAAAACAGGATTTTTATTAATAATTTCTAGATGCATCCATCATGTTTTTCTTTAATTCTGTCGTATTTAACGTTGTTTTCCAGGTTTTGAGGACAGCTGTGGCCAACGTGCAACACCTCCTTGATTTTATGTCGCAGCCTGGACCTCAGGTGGCAGCGGCGGACCTCCAGGCTCTTGGCTCGGAACGCTCCGCTTTTGCAGAGGGACTCGGGAATGTCCGATTAGAGTGGCTGCTCCTTCAGAGGGAGCTGGAGACACAGGTGAGCTCTGAGGATCCAGCTGCAGATGCACATTGTGTAATAAACATTTCATGAAACGTTTAGCACAAATCTGACTTGGTGAATAACGACATGTTTGATTTACTTTTTCAGATTGGTGATGTTGAGCACATCCATCACGCCTGTGCAGAGCGAGAGAGACATCTGCAGAGACTTGACGGCTGGATGGAGGAGCAGAGAAAGCAGCTGCATGAGTGGAAGCGGCCCACCAGCCGTACTCTGGCTCAGAAGACTCTTCTGGAGTGGGAGGTACGGCCAATAGACGAATATATATCACCAAATCCTTTTAGTTTACTCTCCTCTGATATTTTATTTGTCTTCCAGGCTGTTGTTGGCAGAGTGAAGGAGGTTTCTGCAGCGCTGAAGGAGCTGAAGGAAACACGAGTTTATTACGAGAAGACAGAAAAGCACCAGAGTGATGCGGCCTTCGCTGAGCGAGCAGCGTGTGTTAGTCAGGCCTGCGTGGAGCTCAGTCAACAGGTAAATCTGGTCCTGAGGACAGAGACGAGGCCCATCACTAGTTAGAAGATAAACGTCCAGGGCTGATCAGCTGGAGGGACAGAAACATGCACTTACGCTGCACATTTTCAATGTTTTTGGGATTATAGTTTGTTGTTATGTCTCCAAATTGACTTTAGCAGCAAAAATATGTTAAAGGACAAAACAGTGAGAGCTGCAGGAAGCCATCATTCAAGAGAAATGAGACGTAATTCAGGGGAAGGATCTGTTATTTGTTTATTTTGGGATTCAAACTACATTTAGATTGTAGTTTATAATCTAATCTAATAATTTACTCAAGGAGCTCAAGGAGCAGGACTTTTGGATGAATTTCTAAGTCAGGGGCCAACCTGATCAAGACCTGATCAAGACCTGATCACGACCTGATCACGACCTGATCACGACCTGATCAAGACCTGATCAAGACCTGATCACGACCTGATCAAGACCTGATCACGACCTGATCACGACCTGATCACGACCTGATCACGACCTGATCAAGACCTGATCAAGACCTGATCACGACCTGATCAAGACCTGATCAAGACCTGATCACGACCTGATCACGACCTGATCAAGACCTGATCAAGACCTGATCACGACCTGATCAAGACCTGATCAAGACGAGGGCCTAAACTGCAAAGTTAAATGACCATAAAAATGATTTTGTGAGTGATTTTTTTTTATTCTACAGCTCAAAAATAAGATTCAGAATAAATGTGAACATAAAAATGTTATTGTGTCGATCCAAATCCACTGCTGTAGAAATACACAAAATCACTCCAAGGGCCGCAAATGGCCCCTGAGCTGCACTGTGGTTAAGTTAAAACTCTGGAGATGACAGGTCCAGGTTGTTTTTATCACATTTTTGTTACTTTTTAAAATCAATATAAGAATTTTCCTCAAAAAACTTTATTAACACCTGTTTTTTCTAATTAAAACAGTCAAGTTGGTAAAAAACATCACAAATGGAGCTTAAAATCTTGATTTTTTTATCTGAATGTAGAACAAATAGATGAATTAGTTTTACAAAATCATCCCAAGTCTGAAGTCTCTGAGGGGAGACGGGAGGATAAACTCCTCGTGCACAAGAGAAAGCGTCTCCTGCAGACACACAACATCCCTCTATGGTATTGTTATATTAAATCCAGCAGGAGGAAAAAGTTTTATTCCTGCAGAAACAGAAAATAAACCTGTTGAAGAAGAAGACGTATAGTCTCCAAACTGTCGGATGCATTTGGTTTAAATTATTCTTCTGGCTAAATTTCTCAGATGGAGGCTCTCAGACCAGCTCTGCAGCAGACGGTGGAGGAGTGGACTTTCTTCCACAGCGCTCTGGGGGACGTTGCTCTGTTTGCCACCAGGGTGCGCTGTGCCCTGCAGCGCCAGCAGGCTCCTTTCTTCTCCCTGAAGCAGGCTGAGGGATGCTCAGACTTCCTCCAGGTCAGATTCTTGTACAGATAAAAGCCTCAAACCTTCCCCTGGAACAAATGGATTTAAATAACATCATATCATCTAAAATGGATCTAAAGAGAAAACTTTTGTTTAGAAAAAGAAAAGAACAATGTGGTCCTTTGTGGGTTTGTAGCTGAATGCACTTAAAAGCCTCTCAGTCCAGTTTTGACAGGTTTAGTAAAAGCGCGAGCATTCATGGACTTCAAGCTGTCGGCGCTTTTCAGTCTCACTTTTCAGGGAAAATTGAATGTAGCTCCAGAAAGTGAGCATGAAAGAAATGTTTTCTTTTTTTATTTTCTTACACAGGAGCTGCAGGTGAAGGTGGAAGCAGAGGAAGAACAGCTTTGGACCGCTGTGGATAAATCCTATCAGAGGCTGTTGGAGACGCTCCATGAAGGAACGGCTCGGGCGCTCGGCGAAAACGTGGAAGAAGAGCGGAGGCGGTGGGTGGGGCGGGCGGGCGGGCGTGGGGGTAACCACATAACAAAACTCTAAAAAGTGCATTGAATCATACTTTTAATTAAACAATCCATGTGTGGTATTCTAGTAGACTTTCAAAATAAAATATCCTGCAGACTATTTCTTAAATATATATATATATATATTCTGCTTGGTCCGGTGCCAAATTTGCTAGTTTGTAAACTAAATATTTAGCTCCAAATTAAATATTTATTTTCGGACTAAACCTAAATATTGATTTTGCGAACTAAATGTTTAGCTCCAAAACAAATATTTACCTGCCATCTAAATATTTATTTTGGAAAATAAATATTTAATTTGGAGCTAAATATTCAGTTTGTAAACTAACAAAACTCAAAAAATGGCATCAAATCATATTTTTAATGAAACAATACATGTGTGATGTTCTAGTAGACTTTCAAAATAAAATATCCTGCAGACTATTTCTTAAAAACAAATTGTGCTTGGTCCGGTGCCAAATGGTCCACTAACTAGTACCAAAGTAGCGGAAAACTATTTGAAGTATTCATTTTAAATCTTTAATCTTTGCCCACCGTAAAAAAAAGCAATGAAAACAATCATTTTCTATTTATTTATTTATGTTTGGCTTAAGTGATTTTAAACTACTAATACTGTAAATGATATCCTGTTAAATATAAGGTGATATCATGTAACATAATAATTAACGTTATATTCAAACATTCCCCCACCGCCAAAAATAAATATTTTTAAGTTTATTGCTTTTCCCCCTTTATTTAAACAATATCATCTAATGGGGTGCCATTTGTAAAGTCAGTCAGAACTTAACAGCAGTATTGTTGGTTATTTAGCCTATCATAAGAGAAAAAATGGGAGTTCATTTTTCAAAATCATATTTTCACTATGTTATTCATACATTTATAAATGTTAAAGATCCCAACTAAATATTAAGTTAGCAAGCTAAATATTTCATTTAGAGTGAAATATTTATTTTACAAACTAAATATTTGGGTCAGACCTAAATAAATATTTAGTTAGTAATTTACTAACTAAATATTTAATTTGAAGCTAAATATTTAGTTTACAAACTAAATATTTAGCTCCAAATAAAATGTTTATTTTGGGACTAAATCTAAATATTGATTTTGCAAACTAAATATTTAGCTTACAAAATAAACATTTAGCTGGCATCTACATATTTATTTTGGAAAATAAATATTTAGTTTCAAACTAAATATTTAGGTCTGACCTAAATATTTTGTTAGTAAAATAAATATTTTACTCTAAATGAAATATTTAGCTTCCTTACTAAATATTTAGTTGGGATCTTTAACATTTATAAATGTTTGAATAACATAGTGAAAATATAATTTTGAAAAATGAGCTTCCATTTTTTTACTTTGATAGGCTAAATAACCAAAAATACTGCTGTTAAGTTCTGACTCTTTGACTTTGCAAATGGCACCTCATAGTGTTCAGCATGTAGCGTTTTCTTAAATTTAATCATTTGATTTTGATCCTAAACATTTATTATTGCAGAGCTTTTTTTGAGTGCTGTTATTATTTTTCTTCTTAGGTGGAAAGAAACGGTGCAACAGATGAAAGACGAGCGCATAAAGACCGGAGAGATCTTCTCCCTCTGGAAGGAGTACGACCACCTTTCAGACGGCTGCTCTCGTCACCTGCAGCACCTGTGGCACGAGTGGGAGGAGTCATCGAGTTCTTCACCTGAGAAAGACCCACAAGCCCTTGTTTCCCCTCTTAAGGTAAGTTTGAGGTGTTTAAATTCGACTCTACCAGAAATACACAACTTTAATCTCATAAAATCCCCAAATCCGTAACTACTTTCAACCTAATCCACAGATTTGAACATCAGTGGCACAGAGTGGACAGAATTTGTTGTAAATGTTTTTTTTAAGTCGCATTTATGTATTTTAGCGGATTATAACAAGCTGATGGAGTAAACACACACAGAGAACAAACCTTTGCTGAGTGAAGATGGGAGCATCAGAACCAGGATTATTGTTTTTCAGAGCTGCCAAAAGCAGATTTCTCCGTATTTTATGTTTTTTTTTTTAATATTTCATTCCTGCCTGACTCATCGTGTTCCCGGTGCCGGTTCGGGGAGTCCATGCATTACGTTCACAGTTTAATTAAATTCTTTTCTCCAATATCTGTTTTTCTATTCCTGGAATGGAAGAGGCAGCATGTACTGATGGGTGGAAGCATCAGCTCTTTGTTCGTCCACCTGAGTACGCCTAACCTCCTTCCCCTCCTGCGGAACACGGATGACATCTTTTGCGCATTTGACCAAAACAAAAACAATGTTTTCAGGCTTTTACTCATAGATTTCCCCCCACGCTTCTGCTTTTTAGTACGCAGGAAAGAGCGCCTGGTTGGAACAGTTAGAACCAGGATAAAAGCATCAACTGAATCTTTGAAATCTACGTAAAAAACAAATAAAAGTTCCAGCTTGATGCTTCATCAAATGAACTTTTCCTTCCAGAAGTTACAAGGTGCTGCTGAAGAGCTGCAAAGCAGCGTGGGAGATGTGCTGGCAGCATCCAAGCATCTTATTGGACGTCTCGAACCTCTGGCTGCAAATTTAATCCAATCAGAAACCAGGCTGCTGACGCGTGACGTCCTGCTGCTGAACCAGGCGATATCAGGAAAAACAGGAAGTGTTGAGGTGAGAGGATCAGACGAGTTTTACATCTTTTCATGCATTTTTGAATCCTGACATACGTTTTCATGTGCAGGAGGATTTGGAACAACAAAAACATTTTCAAACTCTAGTGGACGCTGTTGAGGAACAGATGAGGAACTTGATGGACAAACTCCAGGCCGACGCGGCGGAATCAGACTCTGTCGAGGTCGATTAATCTACAAACAAACGTAACATTCCAAATTTTAAATAAAAATGTGTTTATTATTTTCTGTTTGTGTTCCCAGCAGGTTCTTTCAGAGCTCAGTCATCTGGCTCCATCACTAGTTGATATCAGGGAGACGAGTGGCTTGGTTACCCTTAACAACCAGGAAACGGAGAGGATGCAGGCGCTCTGCAGGAAGTGGGTGGAAAACATGAAACGAGCATCAGACAGAAACAGGTGAATTAAGCTCAGTTTCTAACCACCATCATAATCAGAAACTTAAAAAAAACAAAATTTTAATGTTTTGCAGAATTTTTCACAACGAGCTTCAGCCCGCCCACGACTTCCAGGAGAAGTGTGAGAAAGTGAAATGGATCCAGGAGAAACTGGGGCGAGAGTCTGTGTGCAGAAGCCCTCAGAGTTACTCCAACCTCCTGGAGATGCTTCCTGTCCATCAGGTGTGATGCAACGACCTGCTGACAAATTACCCGTTTAAACAACATTTTAGCATTTTCTCTGTCTTTTATTCACTCAGTGGAGTTTCTGGTGCAAATGCTTTTGCAGCCAGTTGAAAAAAGGGAATTCTGTGATGTGATTATAAATGAGAACTATCTTACCCAGGCTTCCTACCAACAGCCTGTTTGGGAAAATCGCTTTTTACAGCCTTCATGACTGATAAGCTAACAGCTAGTATGAGCATTATTCAGTTTTTTACACGGAATTAAAAAGTAAAAATCACCAGCAGCAGCAAATTGTGGGACTTCCTGTGCATGCAGGGGTCACATCTGGTGGAATTTAATATTTCTGCCAATAATGACTAACTTGACCAGAAGTGGTCCAAGCATGTGGTCAGCTGAAGACATGCTGGAGAGATTCTAATGTCCAGGCTGGCCTGGGAACTCCTCGGATCCCACTGGGGGAGCTGGTGGAGGTGGGCATGGGGACGATGGTCCGACGGGGCAGCAATTCACTTTGCCCTTGGCTGTTCTCATGCTAGCGGTTAGCTTATCAATCCTGGAGAACGTAAATTCTGTTTCTCTGAATAGAGGCTGTTCAGGAACAACTTTTACACTGAAAAAAATCTTCAAAATGGACAAAAGTATCTTAAGGGAGCTTCATTTTCTCCTATCATTTGTTATCTGAGGGAGTCTGGGTCCTTGAATGCAGCCTGTGTTGAGAAGTAACTTATTAAACTGACTTGCCTTATTAACATTATAATAATGAGCTAATTTGATAAAGATGACAGGTTTAATGACGGCTCCCTCCCACAGAGGCTGCAGGCTGACATCATCACTGGGAACCAAGTGATGCAGGATCTTCTCTGTGAGGCAGTCAGGTCCATGGAGAAGGAAACGGGAGAGAAAAGGTATTTAAAAAGAATATTTAGGATGAAGAAAGAAGATGATGGACCCACACAAGATCTTGTTTTGTGTTTATGTTTTTAATCAATCTGCTGAAGACAGCCCTGTTATTTCTGAAATGAGATAATTATGAGTCTCTGCTCATTATTCCTTCAGAAATCTCTGATTCATCTCATTACATGAACAATATTCAGATTTTTCCCCAACAGGAACATTCCTGCTAAATTCTGACTGCAACAACCTCCTGTTCTTATGTTTATACAAAATCCTCTATTTTTTTCTGCTTTTCTCTAAATGAGTCACTGATTTACCCTCTTGTTGTGCGCCACAGGTCTGAAATCATGATGCGGGCGGCCTGTCTGAAGAGGAGCTGGTTCGGCTCTTTGGCTCTGACCAACCAGAGCTGGACCTCTGTGAAGGAACAGCTGCAGCAGTGGGGACTCTACCGTCGTGGTTTGAAGCGTCTGAGGAAGCTGTTGGGGACCGTGGGCTCCCTTCTGCCCCCTACAGGACCCTCTCACTACCCGCTGCACCAGCAGCAGAACTGCATGCGTCTGTACCGGGTCGGTGCTGCTTTTATAAGAGCACGGTGCTTTAAATGTTACCAAAGCTCATCCTCTCATTTCTCCTGAAGTGTGTTGGAGACTCGCTGAGTCTGCACTCCGATGTGCACGCCCAGACCGTAGAAGGTGGCAAACGTTTGTGTGAAACCATGACGGAGTCGCAATGTCAGAACCGACTGCTGATGGAGCTTCAGGATGTAGAAGAAGCCTGGAAGCAAACCAACGAAGAGCTAAAGACAAATACAGATCTGGTCATTACTGCTGTGCAGGTAAAACTGATCCATTTTATCAGTGTGTAGAAACTTAAATCTGATGCTTTAAAAGGGAAATCCACATAAAAATCTTAAATAAGGCAGAATCATTTTTGAAAAAGAAAAATCTAAAACGATTTGCTTCTTAGATGCACAAAAAAGACATTTTGCTTGGTTTAAAACTTCATCCTGCCTTCTACATTGATAAACGTTCCCTAAAGGAGATAAATCTACATTTATATATATATAAGGGGTGGAAAATTAACGCATTAATTACAATTAATTAATTAGAAAAAACTGATGCATTAAATTTTTACCCATTTGAGCCCAAGCGTCCCCCAATTGGAGGCCGGAATTGTTTAGCATCACAATTTATGCCTCATAGATCAATAAATATCATCAAGCTGCACCTCTAACGAAACAGCAGGACCTGGGCTACAAGAACATAGAAACCTTTTTTACGTGCTCCAAACACAACAGTTGGTAGAAGGCAGGCAGTAACTTTATTACAGCAGGTGTGACAAGCATTCATCTTGTAACATCAGCAGAACTTCCCCTGAACTCTACGCTACACCTCTATATATATTAGCACTGCTCTGCTGCCACCTAGTGTTCAGTTCACTACACAACATTTACAATGTTCCATGTCCATTTACACTTCATCAGTAACACATAAACTAATATTTACACATCCCAACAAATCCCACCATGGTTCCCTTTATAATGAGGCCAAAGTAATCAAACAGACCTTGTGGTTACAGAAATATACTCACTAAAGTGTGGGTACGTCATCTGTGCCTCACTAACATTAGTTTTGATTTAAAAAAATTGCTTGGGCGCTAATAGTCTTGAACGATTAAAATGCGATTAATCAAGATTAATTCATTACAAAGCCTCTGATTAATTAGATTAATTTTTTGAATCGAGTCCCACCCCTAATATATAGATACGTACTCTAAAAGAAGGTATGTTCCGTAACGTCAACAATGCAGAGGGATGGGTCTGATTTGAATGACCTAAATCCAGCACGCGCACACACACACACACACACACACACACACACACACACACACACACACACACACACACACACACACAGGGTGGTGTGATCCAGAGCTCTGTTCTCATGCAGAGAGGGATCAAATCTCTCCATGATCCACATCCAGAGACAGCTGCTTACCACAATCATTCCATCACGTCTTACATTGTGTTATACGACAGTGACCCATATAAAAAAATCTGTTAGCAGAACGTCCCTTTAGCCTCGTACTCATGTAAGAAGTAGAGATTTCTGCTGTGTTGGTGATTACGGGTCCAGCAGCTGTGACATCTGACTGTTCTGGTGACCCCAGAGGTCAGGTAGGGTTGGTCTAAGCCCGATATGACCCACCAGAGGAAACAGAAATCTCAAACAGCCAATTAACACCCAATACTAACTTTTGTGTTCATTTAGGTGACATGAACATTTTTGAGTCAGACGTGTTTTGTGTCCTGATTCCTGAGCAGATGTGGTCTCGGTGTCGGGGAGCGATGAGCAGCATCCAGTCTCAGCTGGATGAGGTCAGGCAGCTGCTCACCGGAAGGCCAGAAGGATCTGAAGAGGAGACGCTAATCCAGGTGATTTAATAATCCAGATGCTGACTGAAGTGTTTGCTACTCAAATGGACTCCATGTTCAACGCTAATAATGACCCTGATAAGGGCTAAATTAGACTATCTGTCTTCATCTGTGAGAGGGATATTTAACGATGAAGTAAAAATCTTAAAACTTTTCATCTTTGAGGTAAAACAGAAACTCATTAAAGTCCCCCCCCCCCCCCCCCCCCCCCCCTCTCTGAGTTCACCCCCCTTTTCTTATTAAATACCCCAAAGCTTTCACTCCACCTCCCCCTTTTACCCCCTCTGCTCTCCCCTCCCCCCTGTCCGGTCTCTTTAATCTGGACGGTCAGAGCAAACACGAGTGTGAGGTAAAGCAGCTTGGACACACAGCTTGTGCATGGCTGTCTGACTGCTGTGTGTGTGTGTGTGTTATGCAGGAGACCGAGCTCTCTCTGCAGCGTTTGGCCACTGGACTGAAGGAACTGGGCACCATGAAGACGGACCTGTCCCAGTATGTGGCGGCCAGCGACTCGGCTCTGCTGGAGCAGCAGCTGGAGCAGCTCCACTGTCAGTGGGAAGAGCTGTGCATGAAGGTGAGAACAGAAACCTCTCTCTGTTTCTAGAAATCAACGCAGGTGGAGAGGAGAAGTTTCTGCCAGTAGCGTCCTGCAGCAGGCCACACACACTCATGCAGATTGGTTAGATCCAACATGTGGAGGTTCTTGGAGGGAAAACTGCATCTCGTCTCTCTAGACATCAGATTTACTTGCTTTTTTGAACAAATCTGTTATAAAAGTGCCAAAACTTCACATTAAACATTGATTTTATTGCTTTTATTCTCCTTTATTGCATCAGGACACCAGAATATTAATCCCTGAGTGATTTCAGCATGCTAATCCTGTTGAAAGTGCCACACAGCTAAATCCTTTGGCTTAAACACAAGCGCACACTTGTTCCTCTGTAAATAACGATCCATGCACAACAAGCTTTGGGCATTGCTGTCAGTTACACGGGAGCTGTTGGGTCATTTATGCTCAGGCTAATTGGTTGCTGAGGTTTACAATGGCTGCTTCCACCTGCTCTGGTCTTGGCAAGTTACTGAGGTTCAGCAATGTGGCAGCAGGAGCCAGGAGTGTCTGGTGTGTGTGCTTGAGTTGGTTGTTCCATAGAAAAGGATTTTATCTAGAATCTGAATTAAAATTAAATGAGATTATAATTTCCCAAAAGCCTCCTAAAAGAAATAAAATGCATGCAGAGAGAATTTTCTTTCGTTTTAGAACAAATTTAATTTAAAGTCTGTGTGGCTCAGCTAACAGGTTGTATGTGGGGAAGGGTGTGTGTGCGTGTGCGTGTGTGTGTGTGTGTGTGTGTGTGTGTGCGTGCGTTTGCATTGGCTCCTCGTGAGCAGATGGCCTGGCTGGTCAGAGGACGAAGGGAGCAGATCTATTGTTCCTGAAGCTGCACAAAGTCCTCCCAGGGTGACTGCAGCTCACAATACCTCCCAGATTCCTCACAGTCCAGAAGGGCCATCTGTAGCCATGCAGCGACACCAAAGCAGGGCTCGTTTTATTAGAATAAATGCATCTGAGATAAAAAAAAAAAAGATCATCACCCCCCTCCTCAGGTCTGTAGCAGAGTGTTTCAGCAGCATTAAGCTGTCATTAGGAAAATGGACCTCGTTAATTTGAACAAATAGCCAGATTCTCTCGGGGGTTTCTCTCAATTCTGATGATTCCGATAGATTAAAGTCCCCGCTGCTGCACTCTAACACGAGAACAGTTGATGGTTTTGTTGATTTCACTTTATTTTAGTGCTTCTATAGAACGTTACCATGTTATTTTATAATTATAATTGCAGTAATTCAACAGGTTTTATGTTCTCTTGTACTCAAAGTTTCAGTCTGAAAATGCCTCAATGTGCATTAAATTTGGGTCACAGTGTTTCCTGAATGCATACCAGTGTGTGTTGTCACGATTAACCTTGTTTTAGTCTGGATTTACATCCGTGGCATCACTCCTTTCAAGTTATTTTTTATTTAAAGGGACACTTTGCAACTTTTTCATATGTTTAAATTATGTTCTTGAGTCAGAATGTGCTAAAATGACCCTCTAGGGTTAATGAAAGGCCACCCAGCCCCGTCGCCCCCTGTGGCCAAAATATTCCACTTGCAACTTCTCAGTTGCCGGTCCGGTCCTGGTGCTGCAGTCTGCTTCCAGCATGTTTCCTGCATGTTTTAGATCATGAACACAGCTGATGTGTTTGATTTAGTGATGAACCGCTCCTGTAGACACTAATGAAGGCTGAGGAGACGTTTCAGCTGTTAGATTAAGGTGTTAAAAAGATAAACGCACAGCCAGGAGATATGCGTTTTACTTTCACCAACGAACACTAGGGGGTGCTAAAAACAAGCCAAAACTGACTAGTGTCCCTTTAAACATTAAATAAAATATTTGCAGTTGTTTCAGCTCATTTTCAGAAAAGGAAACAAAACTGTCTAATTTCCAAAAATGCAGAATATAATTTTTGTTCTTGTTGTGAAATTCGCTCTTTTATGGAAACGTTTTCTTGATTTGGAAGCTCTGAAAACTCACATGCATATCTGGTAAAAATGCTCCTGCAAAAGGAAAACGTCGTCATGCACAATTGAAGTTGTTTTTCAGTTTGCACGAGCAGTTCGACTAACTGTTGGAGCGAGTAACTCGTGCACGTGTCCCTGTAAAAACGTAGGAAACTTTATTTCAGTGTTTGCAGATATTTTTTGCTGATTACGAGATAATCCATCAGACGTGCACTGAAGATACGACTTCCTGTCGTCACGCTCTTTCCAGGTGTCTTTACGCAGGCAGGAAATCGCCGACCGCCTCAACGCGTGGACCATTTTCAACGACAAGAACAAAGAGTTCTGTGATTGGCTGACTCAGATGGAGAACAAGGTGTGCCAGAGCGGAGATGTGAGCGTTGAGGAGATGGTGGAGAAGCTCAAGAAGGTACTAGATCTGACATCACTGTGACATCACTGTGTTGTTGCGGGTGTGAGCTGTCGTTGAGAATGTTTCCTGCTGTAGATTTTCTCTTTAAAATCTCCAATTTGACTCTATAACTTTAATCTAGATGATTTATTTAATAAATCCCAAACCCCCACGTCTGAAGCACTTCATTCCTCTTTGTGTTGACGCTGTAACACAAAGTCTCTTCTGATTACTTCTGCATGTTTCTCAATTGGAGCATCAATAAAACCTAATTAGACCCGATTAAAATCCATACATGAGCCTCCTGCTTTATCCTGGTAATAACAGATGGTCTCTTCAGCCTTTTGTTCTCCTCCCAAAACAAACCACGCTCATGTGGTCAGTAGGGTAATAATGGATGGAGGTTTTTTATAATGAGATGATATTACAGACACTTAAGGAGGAATTATCAGGTTAGTGAAAAGTGGCTCCTCCTGGTGAAAACCTAAAACTCAGGACCGCGGTCTTCAGGCGCTCTCGCATAACTCGTTTGGTTGAATTTGCAGCTGATTTTCAGGGAAACGAGACTCCATCCCTCGCTTCTCTTCTGCACAATACTGCAAAATATTATTTCTAAGAAAGTAGAAAAATCCTCATTTTTAGATGTTTGATCTTATTTTTAGTCTAGGCTAGAAATCTTAAAACTAGCTGATAAACCTAAAACTAGATTCTTTTGCTAGTTTTAAGGGTTAGGGTTAGGGTTAGGTTCTATCCAAGCAACTTTTGCTTAACCCATTGGCAGATTTTTTTTACTCAAAACAAGAAAATCTGGATCATATTTAAGAATATTTACCTTATTTTAAGTCTTTTTATCTTTCTAGAGAAGAATTTATTTTCTTTTTAGTCTAAAAATAAGACAAAATGTCTAAAAATGTGACTTTTTGTACTTTCTTAGAAATAAGTTTGTTTTCTAAATGGATATTAACCAAACTGAACCCAAAGTAGCTCTTGGGTTGTCAGAAATACAGTTTTAATCTAAAATAGCCAAACCTTTGAATAATTCAGCGTTTCCGCCTGACCCAGCTTGTTAAAACGTGATGATGCACACGCCAGCCAGCTGGATGACCATCCTCACTTTTTGAAGAGTTTACAATAGAAAAATGGTCAACTTCTCCTTAAAGACTGAACTTTTCATTCCCTAATCAGAAAAAAGTCACGTTTCCTCATCTGGAGGTGAAAAACAAAACAAAAGTTCAACAGATTCCCTCTTTTAAGCGTGAATGGAGCATAACTTGGTGTTAAATTTGAAGAAACTAAAAATAAAGCCCAGAATGTTGCATGGAATTTGAATCATTTACTGAATGAGATGCCCTCAGATCTCTGGGCTCTAAATCCTTCTAAACGTAACTAACTCACATGTTTTAGACGTTGGTAACGCTCCCCTGTTGTCCCCGCAGGACTGCATGGAGGAGATCAACCTGTTCAGCGAGAACAAGAGCCACCTGAAGCAGCTGGGGGAGCAGCTGCTGCTGGCCAGCGACGAGGCCAAGCAGAGCCAGGTCCGCGGGTCGCTGCAGGAAGTAAATCAGCGATGGCACCGCCTCTTTCACCGCGTGGAGTCCAGGTGAGAGCAGCCGCAGCTGCTTCAGAGGCCACGCCGCAGGATAACGCCTGCTTTCATATCAAATAAGCACTTTACAAAGAGGCTGTTTATGCTTTCCACGGAGCACTTAGAGATAAACGGAGAGATGATGGTTGAAGTTAAATTGTGTTTTTGTGGGTAGGTGGAATCTTAAGTGCCGCGCTCTAAATTTGCATCATTATCCCACCAGAAACAAGACGGCAAAAAGCATAATTAAGGACCCAGGAGCTTTCGCTGCCTTCGCGTAAACAATAGCTCTTAAGGGGATGCATCCACCTGCTGCTGCGTTAGCTGCTGCGTTAGCCGTGCTCTGCAGCTGTCAGGAGGACGAGGCCTCTAATGTACAGGCTGCAGAGGTTAAGCCCCTATGTTGTTAAACTATTAACACCCCCTTAAACAGATGGACGCTCCTAGAGGAGCAGGAGATGCAGAATGTCTAAACGACCCCCACCGCTTAGGTCCCAGACACAACCATATGTCCTCACTGACTCCGCCTACTTTTGTGGTCCATCAGTGGGGGGACGTGCATGGAGGGGTCTGTTGGTATGTGCTAGTCCCTGGTTGTCAGAGTAAAACTTCATTAGGTCTGTTTTTAATTCTGTTTCTGGGAGAGCGAGCCCTCCGACACACTCCAGTCACACACTAAGGCTGTTTGTGTTAAATCTGCAGCCTTTGGAGCAGAAACTCACCTGACAGCAACCAAAACCAACTGCAACGCCTTAAATAATGTTTCAGTTTGTAGCAGTAGTTAATTGTGGCGCAAGCAGCATAAATTCAAGTCATTAAATGGTTCAGACTCCATAACTCCAGTAAGAGGAGTAAATGTCAGTTCCAGTTTTGCCTCTTTGTAATTTTAAGGCCTCCCGTTGTCAGCTGCACTTTGTTATCTCGGCCGTCCGACCATAGATCCTCGCTTGATCCTCCAGCTCTTTTCTGCTTCGTGTCCTCTTCCTGAGCCAGCGCCCCTGACCGGGTTTTGTGTCTTTGTTCGGACTCGGCGTGAAGCTGCAGCCTTTGTTGGCCTGTCAGAGGTGAGGAGGGAACGGAGGGGAGGACGGGGCTCGTTAGCCGAGCGGGAGACGTGTGGAGGAGAGTTTTACACCAACACTGTTTTGTCTTTAATCAAAGACCATAAACTTGTTGTCCTGCCTTTTAATGATGCTAAGTACTATTGGATTATTGTCTTCCACGTGAGGAGCGTTCATTATTCTTCTACAAAGGCATGGCCTGCACAGATCCCTGAGTAGCTCCTTTTTTCAACACATGCGGCGGTGCGTGCAGAAACATTGTTGAGTGGAGATAACGCAGCTTCTCCAGGGGCTTCCATAGCCGCTTGGCTCATGAGTGGTTCAACTTGGAGCCATGAGACAAATCAGAGTGCAAGGGCTTCCACAAACAGGTCTCTATATGACTAAGTGGTCAGTTTAGGGAAAATAGTGTTCTCATGCACAGTAGGTGCAGTTCTGCTTTGCAGTGCAGGAGATGCTAAACATGAGTAGCATGAGTCGGTGTCCCACTGAGTCGTCCTTCTTCCTCAGGTGTAGTGAGGAAGAAGTGAAGGTGTGACCCTACATGGGAAGGAGGAGGGTCCCTCCACCCTCCTTGGTACTGACGGGCTCCTTCTCAGCCAATCCTGGGATTCCCATAGAGGGAATTATTTAAATTTAAGTATTTAAAAATATTTATTTGAGCATTTTCTCATTTTTATGGTTAGTTTACAGAATAAAGGAGCAGTGGCGTGTCTAGAAGATTTTTGTTTGGGTGGCCAGGTAGGGGTACAAGGGTGGCACGTAATCTAATTGGCTACTATAAACCAAAATAAAGTAAAAGACCAATGGTGCACTTTTATTAATAATTATTTGAGACATTTTTCCATGAATAAATAATGAATAATAATAATAATTCCACGAATAATTATGAATAACATTTATTAAGTTAAAGTTGGGATTTTCTCTGACATTGTAAAGTAAAGAAACTTAAGTTCAGGGCTGTCAGAAGTATAACAAATGGGGAAGGATGCACTTGTAATTATTGAAATATTTTTCAGCTAACAAGTGAAATAAGTGAGCTTTAAACGCTAAACAAACATCAATGAAAAAAACATCAACAAATAAAGAGAAACGATATCTAGCCTGGTTTATTTTGTTTGAACCCAGTGGTCTCATTATCTGGATCTCAGAAATGTGTTGGAGCATGAACCCAGCTACAAAATAATACACTTCCAGTAACAATGTTTATATTTGCTGACAATAATAATAAAACCAGCAGGAGGCTGTTAATGGTGGCACACCTAGCTGATGGATCTCCTAACTGCATTAAAAACCTGCCTATGGGGACATTTTGACTTCTCTTATCTCCTCATGTTGGTGGGAAGGAGCAGATACAGTAAACCAAAACTTCCTCCAAATGTTTCTTTAAATTGAATTTAGCATCAATTTAATGCCCCCTTGGTCCATGAAACAAAATAATCAAGTTTAGCCCTAAAAAAATCTCTTATAATATTCTAATTTCACCAAAGTTTACTTAAGGTCACAAACTTAATTTGATGTTTTTTGTTCTCTCATTTACTTTTGCACAAACTTCTTCCGTCTACCGCCCGACTCGTTCCTGGGCCAACGTGGATGGAGACCTGCAGTGATGCATTCACTTACAATCAGACTTTTGAACTTCACTGTGAAAATGTCATCTTGCATTTGATATTTTATTTTTTATATGTTTTAGATGTTATGTTCTTATTGTTTATATGTTATAGATGTTTTACTGACTCAGTTTTAGAGGTGGCACCTGGGGTGCATGCCCCCCTCTGGACACGCCCCTGTCAAGGAGCAGCCAGTGTAAAGTTCAGTTATTACTCCAAATTTCAATATTTGATGAACTTGTAGCGCAAATTTTACAGAAAAATACTGAATAAGCGTATAGGTTTGTTTTTTCGTACTTGATCTTGTGTCCTGTAAACTGTCTAAAAACAGAAAAAACATCTTTTCCTCACACCTCATGTTCAGGTGGACGTTTCTGTTTGCTCCACAACAAAGTCAGAAGTTCAGGAAGAGAAAATCACCTGAGTAGAATTCTCAGAACAGAATTTATTTCTTTAAAAAGTCAGAAACTATTTAAAAAGACTCTGAGTGCAGAGTTGGGCCACTTTCATTCATTCGCTCTTCTGTCCGACACTTACAGTCGCAGCTGTTCTTCGGCTCTTTTCATTTTTGAAGAAAGCGTCTTTCTGACGGGCGCCGCTGGACGCCGACAGGAGACGACGGATCAAATGGGGAAATTAACTCAAACTCCAAAAATGGGGCACACTTCAGGCTTTTAAGCCTCAGAGAGCTTTTATTGTCCTGTGTGTTGCTATGACACCAGTTAGTGTGGCGCTGAGTGTGTGTTCATTAGTAAGGGCCGTCGCCATGGCGACCTTAGGTAGTGAAAGATACCTGAGAGGCCACGAGGTTCGTGAAAAGCTTTTCTTTTGTGTCTTTTTCATTTTATTCCTTTTTTAAACTTTCTCTCCTTCAAAAACACGCACTCCAATAAATAAGAGCATTATTATGTTTTAACTAAATATAGATTTCATCTTTTCTTACCTTAAAATAAAACTCATTAATGCGTTTTGTCCTCTGCCAGAAACTTTTGAAACAGAATCTGATTTATTAGCCGACCTTTAATCAAGAACACCTGTGAACTGACATTAATACCCGTGAAGCAGTCAGGAACGTCAGTGTTGTGGTCTGGATTGTTGAGGTTTGCGTGTTTCTGTGTCTCAGAGTGAAGAAGCTGAAGGAGACTCTGGTGACGGTGCAGCAGCTGGATAAGAACATGAGCAACCTGCGCTCGTGGCTGTCTCGCGTAGAGGCCGAGCTGTCCAGACCCATCACCTACAGCGTCTGTCACCAACAGGAAATCCAGAGGAGGCTGGCTGAACACCAGGTAGTGACACACACCGTTCCACAGCTGGGCCGTTGCTCATAATGTGTACTTGTGTGTACTTTAGTACTCCAAGTACTGTTCCAATCCTAAGTACGTATCATGGCAAGTTCGCTCAAAGTTCCTGGACGTGTTCTTGCTCCGCCCACTGCATCGAGGATGCATTGATGCATCCTTCTGTGGACTTGAGACAGCAAATTATCCCATAATGCATTGCGCCGCTAACGTTATACTCCGAACATTAGAGGAGGAAGCTCATAACTGTTGTGTTTTACATCAGAAATACAAATAAATAAATATAAAGTAGCTTCTTATTGTAAATAATTGGTGTGCAACCTGTAAAATTTGCTGTATTTGTTTTTTTACTTTCAGATGCGTCACGATCCCTCAAAATGCTAAATAGCTAACCCACTATCAAAATTTTTATTCTTTATTTAACCAGGAAGGTCCCATTGAGATTAAAAACCTCATTTTCAAGGGAGTCCTGGCCAAGAGGCAGCAAAAGTTACAGTTACAACATATATATATATTTCAGTTAGACATGTTATGTACAGAATTACAGAAGGCACTTACAACACAGGGAATCTGTCTCAAGGGCTCTCAGTCTGGTTTTAAAAGTATTCAAGGAGATAAGCTCGGTTAGTTTCCAGTTTTCCTGCAGCCTGTTCCATGCAGAAGGAGCAGAGTGAACAAAAGCTCTTTTGCCCAGTTCAGTGCGAGCAAACGGAACACAGAGTAACAACTGATCGTTTGCACGCAGACTGTGAGAAGTTACACTTCTCCGTGAGATTAAGTTACAGATGTAGTTGGATTATCCAAGCATGGCCTTGTAAATGAAAGTATACCAATGTGCCAACCTCCTGGTGGACAAAATAAAAGCAGCATTGCTTTGTTTCGATGAAAAATAAACTTTTTTCTTCATTTAACAGTGGAAAATGCTGGTAATTTATCAGTTTTGATCAAAAATAATACAAATAATATGTTTTTGTTGTTATTTTGTTATTTAAGGAACAAACTAGACTTTTATTTTTATGTCAGGACATTTTTTTAACTGTATCAACAATCAGTGCTTCTGTTCCAAATGCCGTCCTCGTCCTCCCATACTCGGTAGAATGGACTTTCTGGTGTCCTTGCCAAGAAAATACTCGTCAAGTACACAAGAACGTACTAGCGTCCTTGAGTATTGAGAAAAGCTGGTATAACGCATCATAAGTGTATAAACCCCACCCCCTAACTTTACATGTCCCTACTCACTTCAACGTTGGCAAACTTGGTGGCGCTAATGCTAACTCTATCCAAAGCTACTGCTAACGTCCTTGTTGAACGAGAGTAAAACAAAGAAGAACGTCGAAGAACACGCGTAGCATTCCAGGATGTACTGGGAATATCCAGACTTTGAGTGAATACCAGATAGATCCATAGTTTGCTATCCGGATAGTGAACAGAGTTCCTAGCTTCAGTCAGTGCCATTAAAACATGGAGGTCAGCATGCTGCATGCAGCTCATTTAATATTAATGTCCTGGCCAAGTGGGCGGGGTCTTTCCATTGTTGGCATTATTATGCGGTTGTTTGGGGCCATTTATCAGGGCTCTCTGGTCTCTTCATTGTTTAATTTTAGTAGACAGGGTTTCACCGTCTGGGACGATGTAATGCATGTCCTCGTGTCTGTCCAGGAGCTGCAGAGGGACATCGAGCAGCATACACAAGGCGTTGCGTCGGTGCTTAGTCTGTGTGACGTTCTGCTGCGGGATGAAGATGCTGCCGGTGGTTCTGAGGCGGAGGGCGACTCCCTGCAAGAAACCAGCCGCAGTCTGGACCAGCGATGGAGGACCATCTGTACCATGGCCCTGGACAGAAGGCTCCGGTAAACACAAACTCAAACCCCTCTTCCTGGTGTTTGAGGTGCAACACTTCTTAACATCTTTGTTTTTTAATATTTGCTCTACAAGAATCAGAGTGACTCTGACATGATGTCTCCCTTTAGGATCGAGGAGACTTGGACTCTCTGGTGCAAATTCCTCAACGACTACTCCCGCTTCGAGGATTGGCTCAAGATGGCTGAGAGGGTTGCTGCCAACCCCAACTCTGCAGACGTCCTCTTCTCTGTCGCCAAGGAGGAACTCAAGAAGTTTGAGGTCAGGCAGCTTGCCAGAGACTTTTGCTGCTCCTTAAAGGCAGCTGTTCGTATTGTGTGTAAAAGGTTATGCAACATTATACGTGACCATGTAAGCTGTAGCGTCTGACTCGTATACAAATCTGTGTGCAGAGTTTGCAACGACAGGTTCATGAGCGCCTGACTCAGTTGGAGCTCGTTAATAACCAGTACCGCCGCCTGGCCCGGGAGAACCGCACCGACAAAGCCAGCCACCTCAAGGCCATGGTCAGCGAAGGGAACCGGCGCTGGGACACCCTGCACCACAGAGTCACCGCCATCCTGCGCAGACTCAAGGTTTCAGATTTTAGATGCATCCTCTATCGTTGATGGTTTTTACTTTTACATGAGTAAAATGGACACAGTCCTCTCTTCTCTTATTGCCCCTCAGTATTTTACCAGCCAGAGGGAGGAATTTGAGAGCACCAGGGAGAGCATGCTGGTGTGGCTGACAGAGCTGGACCTGCAGCTCACCAACGTGGAACATTTCTCAGAGAGCGACGTCCATCAAAAGATCCAGCAGCTCAATGTGAGGCACACACCCACCTCGGTGCTGTTTTTGGTTTATTAGCTTTCTTACCCGTCAGTGAGAATTTAAGCCTCTGGTTGCATCTTCAAACTCTGAACATTGTTTTTGGAAGGTTTCTCTTCCAGAACCCCTTTAGAATTACTGTAAGCAGCCATGTGGTGTTCGTTTGGGTGTCCTGACTCGGCCTCTGTTCATCCATCATCCCACAGAGTTTCCAGAAGGAGATCACCCTGAACACGGAGCGCATTGACGGCTTGATAGTGTTTGGAGAGGGTCTGATCCAGAGGAGTTCACCGCAGGACGCGGCGCTGATAGAGGATGAGCTGGAAGAGCTGCACTCGTATTGTCAGGAGGTTTTCAGCAGGCTGGTCCGATTCCACCAGCGCCTCAGCCAGCCCCCGGTAAGCTCACACACACACACACACACACACGCACACACACACACACACACACGCACACACAGACACACACACACACACACGGTTGTCTTTAAAGTTATTGATGATTACATCTGCTGTGCAACTTCATTCTGAGAAAGAAAAAACGGGGATGTTTTTTTCATGTTCCATCTCATGATGCATACTTTAGTATTTTTTTTAACCATTTTATGACGCGTACTGTAGTATTACTTTTTCACCTTTTCTGTACACATACTATGGTAAATGATATAGCACCTTGTAGAGTCCTAGAATCCCTCCAAGGTCACACATTCACACATTGGTGGTTATGAGCTACAAAGTAGCCACAGCTGCACTGGGGGCTCAGTGACAGGCATTTTTTTTTACCATTTCATGACACATACTATAGTATTATGTTTTTTTCACCATTTTATGACACATACTATAATGTTTTTTTTTTTTTTTACCATTTTATGACACATACTATAGTATTATCTTTTTTACCATTTACATACTATAGTATTATCTTTTTTACCATTTCATGACACATACTATAGTATTATGTTTTTTTTTTTCCCTTTTTATGACACATACTATAGTATTATCTTTTTTACCATTTCATGACACATACTATAGTATTATTTTTTTTTTTTTACCATTTCATGACACATACTATAGTATTATGTTTTTTTTTTTTTCCTTTTTTTGACACATACTATAGTATTATCTTTTTTACCATTTCATGACACATACTATAGTATTATGTTTTTTTTTTTACCATTTTATGACACATACTATATTATTATTTTTTTTTTTTTTTACCATTTTATGACACATACTATAGTATTATCTTTTTTACCATTTCATGACACATACTATAATATATTTTTTTTTTTTACCATTTTATGACACTATAGTTACCATTTCATGACACATACTATAGTATTATCTTTTTTTTTTACCATTTTATGACACATACTATAGTATTATCTTTTTTACCATTTCATGACACATACTATAGTATTATGTTTTTTTTTTTACCATTTCATGACACATACTATAGTATTATCTTTTTTTTTTACCATTTTATGACACATACTATAGTATTATCTTTTTTACCATTTCATTACACATACTATAGTATTATTTTTTTTTTTTACCATTTTATGACACTATAGTTACCATTTCATGACACATACTATAGTATTATGTTTTTTTTTTTTACCATTTTATGACACATACTATAGTATTATCTTTTTTACCATTTCATGACACATACTATAGTATTATGTTTTTTTTTTTACCATTTTATGACACATACTATAGTATTATCTTTTTTACCATTTCATGACACATACTATAGTATTATGTTTTTTTTTTTACCATTTTATGACACATACTATAGTATTATTTTTTTTTACCATTTCATGACACATACTATAGTATTATGTTTTTTTTTTTACCATTTTATGACACATACTATAGTATTATCTTTTTTACCATTTCATGACACATACTATAGTATTATGTTTTTTTTTACCATTTCATGACAGATACTATAGTATTATGTTTTTTATACCATTACCTTTTGGTAATTTGTTTATTTGTATAAGTATCCAACTTCATATTGAGATCTGATGTATCTAATGTGTTTCTTTAAAGTGTTCCTCTAATTTTTATGAGCAGTGTATTATGTATTTTTCACCATTTCATGACACATACTATAGTATTATGGTTTTTATTTTACCTTTTCATGACACATATTATAGTATTATCTTTACATAATACTATAATTTGTATTATAGTTTTTATTATACATTATGTTATGTGTAATAATTGTAAAACTCGGTTTTATAACGCCCTTCCATCCATTTCTGCCTAAGATGATCGAGGAACCTGAGCTGACCTTTTCGCTGGAGTCCAGCTTGGAGCTGATTGGCCGACCGTGGCTGGGGAGGAGCCAAGGAAGCCTCCCGGCCACACCCACTCACCTGCTGACCTCTCCTCTGGAGCGTTCCGGTCGGGAGACTCCCGTGAGCGTCGACTCCCTCCCTCTGGAGTGGGACCACACCGTAGACGTGGGGGGGTCGTCACATGAGGACGATGAGGAAGAGGAGGATGGCACCTACTTCAGTGCACTTTCAGGTAAATTTATTATTTATTTCAGACCAGAGAACACATCTCTTATTCTTTTATGCAATAACTTCTCAAATCAGCACCCTCGCTTTCTAGGAAAAAACATCTTTGATTGATTCTCCTCTTGAGTTTCTAATGTTCCTTAGTTCCTGGAAAAACATCTGACTTAGAAATGCTTTTGTAGAAATAAAAACTGGCCACTGACCCCTCTTTGTTCACAAAACCGGAGCCGAATGAATGCCAAGTGGAATCAAGTGAAGCGCGGGATGCTTTATGAGTCTCCTTGTTGGCCCGGCTCAGAAACCTCTGCACCGTAAATCTACCTACACCTCAGGGTGGAACAGGAATTCTGGAAATATCCTCCTAGAGTCCCTGAATCACTCACATACCTGCTGCTGGGTTCAGATGTTTGTAAGAAAAGGGCTGGTTGATGAAGATGATCCAGGATTATGAGTCCAGTGTGTATTTCCCAGGTCTGAGACCTCATGATCAAACATCATCATGAGCATGAGGCACAGTTATAAACTTAAACCCTGAGAAGAGGAACCACTTGCAGTGATTGATGAGGATTCGTTCTGCAGCAACATTAAAATCTGTTGATTTCATCATAAAATAACTTTTAATGCACAACCTGCTGCTCTTCCTGCACATTAAACCATTTCACCTCAGAATTCAAACCTGGCCGTGTAGAATCCATGACCTTTCACCCACCCTCGTCTCCTCACAGCAGTGACAATAAACATCAGCTTTGCTCCAATCTGAAAGTAATTTAGGAGTGTGTGTTTAGTGCGTTTTTGTTCTGCAGGCTGGTTTTAATGCTCCAGTGTAGAGTTCTACTCTTCCTTGCAGTTCAGATGTGACAAAAACACATTTTTGCATTAAGAAATAGTTTTTTTCCCTCAGTTTCCAGTAGGTCCCCGTCTCTCCATGAACGTCCAAGCTGGAGGTCACCAGAAGACCCAGAGGGACACCGTGAGACCACACCCACCCTTACCAGTACTCCCCTGAAGCAGAGCTACGTACGTCTCAGAACTAGAGCCGTGATGCAGCTGCTGCTCCAGATGTTGGCTCTAAATGCGCACCTGTTGTGTTTCCAGCTGCACCTCATGTCCCAGTGCAGCGGCAGCATCGAGGACATCAAGAGAGTCTCTCTGATCCTGGATGACGAGGAGCAGCAGGAGGAGTTGGGTCTAACAGGACTGAGCGCCTCAGACAAACAGTCAGGTGAAACACCATGGAGGACGGGTTTGGGGATACATTCTGCAGAACCATGAGCGTACCCGAGCTAATGGGATGCTTCTATCTTAAAGGTGTGATTGAACGCTGGGAGCTGCTCCGTGCTCAGTCCCAGTGCAGTCAGCAGGGAGGCCCTGAGGAGCCTCAGCAGCTCACGTCTGATCTGGATGACATCACTTCCTGGTTGGAGAGTGTGATTCCTGAACTGGACCGCCTCCTGCAGTCCGACCCGGTAACCAGTATAAAGGACATGGAAGCCAGAGCCAAAGACCTGAAGGTAACGCCTCACTCTGACTGTAGCATGATGGATGATAGATTATTTTTTATTAAATAAACTTCTGTGATGTTTCTGCAGGAGATGGAGAAACAGTTCTCCTACTACAAGCCCATCATGCTGACTGCCAACCTGCAGGCCAGAGGCTGTCCTGGTTTACAGGAGAGACTGGTGAGAATGAACCGGGACTGGAGCAGAGCTTGTACTGGACTCCAGCAGTGGGACAGCAGCCTGAGGAGGAAACTGAGCCGCTGCCAAGTGAGAAACCAAAACATTCAAGAGCAGAAAATGTGTTTTAAATGAGGGGCTCCTATGGGTTAGGCAGTAGGTGTAGAGCTGCAACGTTGGAGGTTTTGATCTAGACTCGGTCCAGAATCGGGCATTACTTAGTAAAATTAGTACAAAGTGGAGAATTTAAATTTTATAAGATATGAAGCAGAGGTCGACCATTATTGGTTTTTCTATTGCCGATTTTTAGGTCAATAAAAATGCATATCTAGACGTATTCAACCTTATTTTTAGACTAAAATGTCACTAATAACATCAGTTGAACTTTGTGCACTGCTCAGTGTTAAAGTCAGACACCTAAATAAAGTTAATTCAGAATATTTATTATGCAAATGTGAACGTAAACGTGTATTTAAATGAATTCTGCAACAGCACCGGGCTGCCCGAGGATGTGCCTGACTTTAAATCAGCTTTACTAAGGATAAATACCGGCCCGGTATCTCCGTCTACTCCTAATGACGTAGAACTGAGACTCACAGGTCACTTTATTAGGTACACCTTGCCATTATCAGGCTGGACTTCTTTGCCTTCAGAACCACCTTACCCAGAGGTTCTGGACTGAGATCTGGTGACTGTGGAGGTCGCTGGAGTCCAGTGAACTCGTGGTCTGAGCTTTGTGACATGGTGCATGATCCTGCTGGAAGCAGCCATCATAAAGGGTTGGACAGGGTCAGCAACAATACTCTGGTAGGCTGTGGGGTTTACACCAGGCTCAGGTGATACTAGGGGGTCCACACCTCACCACCAGTTGCAGCCTGAACCATTGATGCAAGGCAGGATGGATCCATGCTTTCATTTTGGTGACACCAAAAATTCAGACTCAACAGACCAGGAAAGGTTTTTCCAGTCTCTTCTGGTCCAGTTTGACTTGTAGCCTCCGGTGTTTGGGTCAGGATTTGGTGTCACCAACATGAAAGCATGGATCTGTCCTGCCTTGCATCAATGGTTCAGACCACTTGAGCCTGGTTTAAACACCACAGCCTACCTGAGTATTGGTGTGACCATGTCCTAGTGTGGTCTGCAGACTTTATCTGAGCTACTGTTGACGTTCTGTCATCTAGAACCAGTCTCTACCCTACAGATGGCTGTGGGTTAATAATTGAACATGTGTATATCTATCTTTACTGAGTTTTTTCAGTCACCTTGAACTTGTTCTGATGGTCTTCCAGCTACAGCCAGACCTCATCTGCAGGCCCTGATCAGAACGGATACTTTAAAAGCTTCCATGCGGCGTTTTAATACAATTTAACAACTTTTACAGTCTCTTCCTGCTGTAAAATTCTAAATGGTCGTCATAAATATTAAAACACTTGATAGGCTGAAGTCTTGAACTTCACTTTCTTTCCATACAGGAGTTTCATGAGCGCCTCCACTCTCTGCTGCTGTGGTTGGCTCATGCAGAGAGCCGATGCCGCGCCGTGGACGTAAACCTCCCAGGAACCAGCGTTGGAGTGCTGCAGCGACACAGCACCACGCTAACTGTAAGCAGTCATGATGTAGGAGACTTTATTACTCAGTAAAACAGGATCAAGTTTTATTAAATCACGTTTGTGGTGTGTAGGAGCTGCAGGAGGAGCTGTGCACCAGGCGGACGCAGCAGGCCTCCCTTCAGGCTTTGTGGTCTCAGCTCCAGCCTGAAGAAGCTGCAGACAGTGACGACGCGCAGGAGAAGCTCCATGTGACGGGAAGCAAGCTGAAGCAGCTGGTGAAGCAGGTGGACCTGGACCTCCACACCCTGCAGCAGCAGCTGGTAAAGCCCATCTTTGAATTATGGGATACCAAGTCTAAATCGCTGGTGCAAATTAGCCATCACCACACCTCATGTTTTATGAAAAACACGATTACGCCATTCTGCGACTCCAGGGGGGCAGTGTTGAGTTCTGTTGCACCTGTACACCCCAAATTGGCATAAACGAAGAAGATGCTACGTTAAAACCGTAGCATCTTCTTTAACGCCAATTTGGGGTGTACAGATGCAACAGAACTCAACACTGCCCCCTGGAGTCACAGAATGTGAAGGGTCGCAGCCACGTCCGTGAGTCTCCGGTTTCGACTGGTCATTACCAGATCCCATCAGTGAAAGAATTGACAACACGATCAAAACAAGTAGTTTACAAATGTGCTATTACCGTTGCTAAGATGCCCAATGAAGCGCAGCCTCAGCAGCCCATATAAAGTCTAAGATCCATCATATTAATAATTTCTCTTTAATCAAGGATGCAGCAGCTGTTAAATCTCCAAGTGCCTCTGCAGACACGCCTCAGGAGGCTGCATCTTCAACGAAAGGATCTACTCACAGGTTTGTGGAGGAGCATCGTTGTCTTACAGCTCAGATCCAACTGCATCTAAACCCGTTTCTCCTGCAGGGAGCTGAGGGACTCCTCCACACCTCCGTCCTTCTTCCACCGTCTCCTGCGTGCAGTCTTCCCCCTGCAGCTCCTGTTCCTACTCCTGCTGCTCCTCCCCTGCTTGATCCCTCTATCAGAGAGCGACCACAGCTGCACAGTGACCAACAACTTCGCTCGGTCCTTCTACCCCATGCTCCACTACACCAACGGGCCCCCACCCACATGATCTTTGCAGCTGTAAAGAAAACCCTTAATATAAACAGTTTTTGTTTAGCTTCAGCCCTCCTGGTGCATTTGAGTAGCTAGCTTAGCAGCCTTTTCATGTACAGCTTATTTATAACAGTTTTATGGTAATAAATTATGATGCTTACCCAGATTGTGTTGTTTTCTCCTTCCCCTACCTAAAGCTGTAGATGACAGAAACTGGATTTCAACCCATAAAAGTAAGCCATTAATCTCATTCTCCCCCAAAACCCGAGTGAAGACACCTAATAAGTGACAGAGAAGTGTTTTTTAGAGGTTTAAACATTTATTACTAAAAGTTTCACCAGAAATTAGCAACGGTCGACCATTTTTTTTGTTTACACAGTGATACAGGAAAGTAAAGCAGAAGTGAAGCTACAGAGAACTTGTGCTGCAACGAAAGGAGCGCCACTCCAGTCGTCCCAACGCCATAAGTGCTGCTCGTTACACATTTTTGACACAAAGACGAGCGATGTAAACGGCTCAGAGGTCTGACCACAAACTAAACGCCTGCAGGTGTTGAGCTACATTTACCTGTAGTCCACGTAAACGTACGTTAAAGTTTTTCTGTATTTCTGCATAAATGAGCTGAACCTTTTTGTCCTCGAGAGCTCCCGTAGAGCATGTTTTAGTCGTTTCGTAGCAGAGAAACAGCGGAAAAATGCTGGACGGTGGCCCGGGAGGACCACAAGACACTACTGCCCTCTGATCACACCTATGAAAAAGAAATTAAAGGTGCATTTCACTTGATTAATCGAGGAGCTTTGTCAATCCTGACTGGAAGATGGGCGCGTCAAGCTAGGATTGACAAAGCTCCTCGGATGAGAAGCGAAACGTCTTCAAGACACCAAACAAGTCCAGCCGCCTTCATTCAAACCCTTTTGGAATACAGGAGTTGATTAAAAATGAGTTTATTTTTATTTCTTGAGCCTGAATCACTCTTAAGCTAGCGTAAAATGACGTCCAACTCTAAACGGGACTCGTTGAAAGCTAAAGATTTATAAATCCGGTGCAAGTGAGGATTTTTTCATCAAAACTCCTAATTATGCAGAAATATAGAAAAGAGTAAATATATGTTGAAGCAATGCTACATGCTAAAGCCAAGTTTACTATAATGACTGAAAAAATGCGTTCTTCTGACTTGACGTTCCTCTCTGGGTTTTACATGGTGGAAAAAAGAATAAAAATCCTACAGGTTTGGTTTTAAACGTCGACGACGCTGAGAACTCACCAGAAATAGTGCACAGTGTGTTAAAGATTCACCAGTGATCCGCCAGAGAAACCAGCCCTCAGTATTGTTCCTAGAAAGCACCTCGTCAGCCAAAAGTTTTAATCTGAATACTGGGCTTCACCTCCAACGCTGCTGGGGGTCCAGGTGTTGGACGGGCCGCCGGCGGGGCTGTGAGACAAGGCGGGCTGGTCCGAGGACTCCTGCTGGGACGGCCGGCGAGGCAGACGGGAGCTGTGCATGATGTGGGCGTCCAGCATCTCCAGCAGCAGGTCGTACAAAGGCACCACGTTCTTCATCTTCATGCAGTGCAGGTGGTCCATGCCTTTGTTACTGCACAATCAAATTCTTAGAATTAGTGTCTAAATAAACTTTTAACTAGAGGTGGGACGCCATTAAAAAATTACTCTAATTAATCACATTTTAATCGTTCATGAAAATTTGCTACAAAAGCAATTTTTTAAATTAAAATTACTTTTAAATTGTATTTCGATTCCAAACAGAAGAAATATATATATGTATACACTGCTCACAAAAATTAAAGGAACACTTTAAAGAAACACATTAGATCCATCAGATCTCAATATGAAGTTGGATGTCTATACAAATAACGACAGGGCAATGTCTTAGGAACAAAAGGATGCCAAGTCTTTTAATGGAAATAAAGTGTTCAGCCTACAGAGGGCTCAATTGTGTAGACACCCTAAAATCAGAGTGAAATGAAGATGTGGCAGGCTAGTCCATTATTTCAAAAACTTAATTTCTGCAACTCAAAATGCTTTTCAGTATCTTGTGTGGCCCCCACGAGCTTGTGTGCATGCTTGACAACATTGGGGCATGCTCCTAATGAGACAACGAATGGTGTCTTGTGGCATTTCCTCCCAGATCTGTGTGAGGGCATCCCTGAGCTCTTGTACAGTCTGAGGAGTAACCTGGCGTCGCCTAATGGACCGAAACATAATGTCCCACAGATGTTCTATTGGGTTTAAGTCAGGGGATCGTGAAGGCCATTCAATTGTTTCAATTCCTTCATCCTCCAGGTACTGCCTGCATACTCTTGCCACATGAGGCCGGGCATTGTCGTGCATTAGGAGAAAACCAGGACCTACTGCATCAGCGTAGGGTCTGACAAAGGATTCAAGGATTTCATCTGGATACCTTATGGCAGTCAGAGCACCATTTCCTAGGCAGTAGAGGTCTGTGCGTCCCTCCATGGATATGCCTCCCCAGACCATCACTGACCCACCACCAAACCTGTCATGTTGAACGACGTTGCAGGCAGCATAACGTTCTCCTTGTCTTCTCCAGACTCTTTCACGTCTATCACAGGTGCTCAGGGTGAACCTGCTCTCGTCTGTAAAAAGTACAGGGCGCCAGTGGCGGACTTGCCAATTCTGGTGTTCTTGAGCAAATGCCAGTGGAGCTCTACGGTGCTGGGCAGTGAGCACAGGGCCCACTACAGGACGTCGGGCCCTCAGGCCATCTTCATGAAGTCTGTTCCTGATTGTTTGGGTAGAGACATTCACACCAGTGGCCCTCTGGAGGTCATTCTGTAGGGCACGAGCAGTGCTCAGCCTGTTCCGCCTTGCACAAAGGAGCAGGTATCGGTCCTGCTGATGGGTTGTGGACCTTCTACGGCCCTGTCCAGCTCTCCGAGAATAACCGCCAGTCTCCTGAAATCTCCTCCATGTTCTGGAGATTGTGCTGGGAGACACATTAAACCTTCTTGCTGCAGCACGTGTGGATGTGCCATCCTGGAGCAGTTGGACAACCTGTGCAACTTCTGTAGGGTTAAGGAATCGCCTCATGCTGCCAGTAGAGATAATTACTCAAGCCAAAACTAGCACGAGTGGAAAACCAGCCAAAAAAGATCAAGAGGGAGAAACTTGAAATGACCTCCACATGTTAAACCAGTCCTGTTTTGAGGGTTTTGTAATTGTTGCCACTTTAGTGCACCTGTCGTTAAGTCCATGAACACCAATACAGCTGAAAGTGATTAACAATGCCCTCAGCTGCTTAACCAACCAGAAAGACAGGTTTCATTGATTTCATGCCAGGCCCAATAAAAAAGTGTTCCTTTAATTTTGGTGAGCAGTGTGTATATATATATATATCCCTGGCAAAAATAGGACGGACCTAAAAGTACAAAACTTTAAGTACATTTTGATAATGGTGTCTTTAAAATAACAACAATAGTAACAATATGCATGAAAACCTTTACTTACTTCATTTAGTATAAATTACTACATTACTAAAACATAAATGACTAAATAGACTTTTACATAATAAAATCTATGTCCAATTGTTTAAATAAATGGGACCTAATAAGAGGATCTACAAACAGCAAACATTACACTAATCAAGGACAATGTAAAGTCATTTAGTGACAAATAAAGTTGTTTTGAACTGCTGCTGCGTGTCATGCGTAAAAAAATTATTCAGAATAAACGCGTTAAATAGTTTTAACAGGAACGCTGAAGGAGGGCGGCAGTTACCTGACATGGCGGATATGTGAGAGCAGCATGAGCAGGTGGGCGAGGCGGGTGTACTGCTGGCGGAAGGTCAGGCCGCTTTTGGCGATGGCCCACACCAGGGCGTCCGTCACCGAGTCCAGGAGACGCAGCAGCTTGGAGCGACTCTGGAGCTCGTCGCTGCCCTCCGAGGAGCTGAGGCACATGTCTGAAAACACACGGCAGCTAAAGCTAGTGACGAAAGATGAGGTCCGAGTCTGGACACCTACGCTTAAGTCAGGGTGTTACAGCCACTTTGAGCTTGTTCAAATCCCCTCCATCAGGTGTTTCTGTAAACAGGACAATCAGATACACCTCGCTGGATGTGAAGGGAACTCTTTACCTTCCTGTTCTTATTTTAGTAAATGAAAAACAGCCGATAACGTGGGATAAACTTCAGGGCAGAGCCATCTTGTGACTGAGCGGTGATCTGCAGCCAGCAAAAGCTTCCAAACACAAATCCATGCCATCCAGGGTGAAGTCACGCAGCCTGCAGCTGCTCTGAGGCCTCAGCAGCATCACAGAGCGTTTCATTTACAGATGTCCTCTATTTGGAGTCATTCACCCAGACTCAGGATTACACGCCGAGCTTTTCATGTCACCTACTAACATGCAGAAGCTGGGATGAGCGTAACGAGCACACACACGTTTACTCACTGGAGTTGAGGAGGATCATGGCCTTGAGGCAGACGTACTCCTCCCTCTTCAGCTTGAGCTCTCTCACTCGGGACGTGGCGGCGATCAGCATGTCGAAGATTTCCACGAAACCCTGGACACAGCTGCCCTCCTCTCTGCCGCACAAACGGGAGTCGTTAGCCGTCGCATCAAAGCGCCGACAACATGGAAAATTTATGTTGACGCATTATGAAAGAGCAGAAAAATCAATAAACCACGGATGTCTAGCATTAGTTTAGCTACACGTCTGATTATATTCTGCTCTATTTCACTTTCTATTAACAGAAATAGACTAAATTTGTCCGATTCCATTTTGCAGATGTGGTCGATTGTTTTCCAATTTATTCAAATTTATAAAAACATAAACCCATTTGAGAGTTTTGAGTTTGACGACATAGATGCCTAAAAGACGGCACCAAACGTGGCTTTCAGTTAAGAAAATCTCATTTTTATGTTAACACTATAACACGTTTTCTAGCGTTTTTACTCCTTGTGCACAAAAAAATGCTGAAACAAAACGTCCTATAGAAATATTATATAATGTTTAAGTCCCAATTTTTACATGAATTTTATCCATAGCTTCAGCTCTCACAAAATATAATAAAATAAAATATTTGTGTGTTTCTGATATTTAACCCCTTTATTGGCAGGTTTATGATCAAAACCAGAACTGTGAAAAAACAAAAAAAATTAAATAATTTTGTGTGTGGTATGTCCAGAGGACCTGTTTTTGGGATGAACTGCCTCTGCCTTGGAGTGTCACAAATGGGCATAAAAATATTTTTGTAGTTTTTGTGTGATGTCATATTTTCCCAAAAAGTCACGATTTTACTCTTTGTGCGCAAAAAAATGCACCAGGAGCGTATATGGGTTAATGGTGGAACGTTTAAACTTGGAGGAACTGACCGTTTTTTTAATCACCCTCCTGAAATAAACAGCCCCATCATCTGATCATGTGATGCAACGTGAACTCTGATTGGCTAAGATCAGATAAGACTATCTGGTCTACAAGAGACTCCAAACTGCATAATTTAATATTTCACTCTTTAATGGCTGCCAGCTAAAGCAAAACTAAAGAGTTTTTAACACTAAGCTAGTGCTTTCAAACTGGTTTCAGTGGTTCTTGAGCAGCTTCACATTGGACAGCCCTCTGCTGCCCTCTGCTGACCAGAAACTGCACTTAACAGTTTTGTGTTTCGGGTAGAAACACCAGTGGGAGGTCTACCTGCTTCACAGCAATAGCCTTGTACTCTGATGGTGGCTAATAAAAAGGCTAGCTTTTCCAGTTCGCTGTCCGTCAATAGCTCTAGAAGAAGAATTTTGCTTTTTTGTTGGTACCATGGCGGACCCGGGAAGAGTAATGTTTACGGAGGTGAAGCAAAGAACTAAAACCAGAGTGAACATCAGCACGGCCTACGCTTGTTTGAGGAAGGAGGCTACAAAACCATGACCTGGCTTTGCTACTGGACTTCTAAGTAATAATATTTTTTGTCCAACAGTGTGGATCTTTTTACTTCATGGTTTATTTAGTATCAGTTGGCTCATGATAGCGTTAGCTCATTGTTAGCGCTAGCTACAGCAAGCCATGGTTGTTTACATTTGTAATTCCGCTTTCAACCAGTAGGAGGAAGAAGCAGGAAACTTATTTAGTGTTGCTTTAACACAGAGCCTCGGCTACCTCGTGTAAGAGTTACCTGCTCAGGCTGAGGTCAGGGGAGAAGATGAGTTTCCCTGGATGGTCTACGGACCGCCACATGAGGCCCATCATCAGCACCTCCAACCAGCAGCACTCCAGCAGATGCACCTGATCCAGGAGACAGAGATCCACAAACCCTGAGGAGCAAAAAAACAAACAAAACACGTTTCTGACACTGGACATCAATCTGTCATCAGTAAAAGGGAGTTTTCCTCTCCACTGTCGCTACATGCTTGCTTAGTATGAGGATTGTTGAAGACAGTCAGTGACTCGATGCAATCTGCTGGGTTCCTGATTGGCTTAATGAACTGAACTGTATTGGAATGTTTGTGAAGTGCCTTTAGACGACTCGTCGTAATTTGTTTATATAAATTGAATCAGTTAAAAACAGAAATAAACTCAATAAACACTAATAGGCAACTTTTAGCATCTTAAACGTGATGATTTTCTAATAAATATCACATTAAACTACTGGAGGGTTATTCCAGCAACAAAGCACTTCTAAAACCTCATCCGTAGAAAATTAAATCATCTTATGGAGGCAAATTTATTTATAGTTACTCAACAGAAATGAAAAAGGCCAACGGCGTAAACACTCATGTAAACTTGAGATTAAAAAAAAATCATCCGTTTACTGAGACATCATTCAGCACTTAAACGCTCCTCGTAGATCTTTCACCAAACCAGTTTATTGCTGTTTATGAAAAGCTTTTAGTGTGTTAACAGGGTGGATATCATAAACCCTGGGTGCAGCGCTGCCAGCGCACGCCGCTGTTCGCCTCTGCTGCCGATATTAGAGCTGAACAGCAGGGAAAATGAGAAAGTGCAGGATAACTGCGTTAATCTGTCGTCTCCTGCTCCATCACATCTAGTCGTCAATTTACTGAGTTAAGATCTAGGAAATGGAAACAAGGGGAGGTCGCCGTTGGGTTTAGAACATTTCTGCTTTGCGACACGCTGGAAGCAGCTTTTGGATAACTGTGGCCGTGAAGGAATCCATGTGGTCAGAGGCTGTGGCGCTCAATCCATGACCGATTGGTAATAAATGGCTCAGAGAGTGTTAAGATAACATGCCAGGCTGCAGGGAGCGCTGACGCAAAGCAGGCTGGGTTCTACTAGCTTTCATTTTTGCTTCCAAGAATCCAGATTTTCACGTTTTAACTGATTTTCCAGTTGGACTTGGGCGGCTTCTATTAACACCGCTGCTTGATGCACAATATTAATAATTAGAAGAGGCTTCTGCACACTAACTGCTGCAGTTTGATGTTTACCCATGCTGAGATGAGCAGGTACGCAGAATTGGGTCGCTTCAGGGTCAAAGGTCATTTTCCTCAGGCTGAAAGCAGCTAAAGCAAACGCACTTGTTCAGAACTTTAAATCAGAAAAGCGATGCTCGCTGCCCGACCCGAGAATTACAGGCTGAATTTCTTAATATCAACATTAAACATCTACTCTTTAAACAGCTTCAGTTCACTTATTTCTCATGTTTGAATGTAAAACCAGTCAAAAACTTTTGCTACAGGTGGAACATATTAAAAATAATTTCAACCGCCTTTGATCTTATTTTCATAAATCTGCACAGAAACATTTATGGCACAGCAAACAGACCATCTGTTGACCTCCAACCCTTATCTACTGGGTTAAAGGTCACCGCTTACCACGTCCAACACAGAGAGAAGGATTTAAACTCGCAACCCGCTGGTGCAACTCTAGTTCAGCCTTTATTACTGAGCTGGTTTATGATAAACACTAGAACGAGGAATAATCTGGAGATGTAATGGTGAGGATTTTGCTCTGGTCTGGCTTTGATTTACTGGTTGAAGAACAAAGACGTCAATCATCCTCCGACTAGAGCGTCGCTGCTCCTCATCATCAAAAGAAGTCAGCTGAGGTGGTTCTCCTCTCTCTGGAGGACAAGCACAATGGGAGAACAGCTGGGATAGGATGAGTCCTCACTGGGAGGATTATTTATACATCATCACTGTCCAGCGGGAATGACTTGGGATCCTCCAGGAGGTGCTGGAGAGCGTGACTGAGGAGAGGGATGTCAAGATCCCATCTAGCCCAGAAATCAGAACGTACCGATTAATAAAATAACCTATTTCACAATCAGAAGGTCTTTAGTTTTGCTGTTAGAGTTGTGTTCATTTCACCCAAAGCAGGCCCAGCTGAGGTTAATCGTGTCTCGTTGTGCGTCCCTGAGCATGTTGGGTTGGCCAACAGTCACCCCGGCTTTCCACCGGCTGCGAAAGTGGCGTGTAACAAAATAGCGGCGTTTTACCCGCGAGCTCCCTTCCGAACGGGAGCGAAAGCGTTCCACACAGATGATCCCGCGAGGTCACAAGATCATGGGAGAATTGCAACACCACGCGTGATTTCAGAAGTCCACACAATAAAAACAAGGAGAGAGACGGCTGCATGTATCCAAAAAGGTCTGTGGTTTATTTTCTGTTCCGTTTACACCGGCTACGGGGAAAATAATGTATGTTTCGCTGCATGTGACTTTTATTTTGAAGGTTTCCGGATATTTTACACTTCTTTCGTGTTTGACTTCCTGTCTGGCCCGTTCTAAACTGCAGAGTTTAACGTGTTCTGGAAGCGTAGCGTAACGTGGCTAATTGCCACATAGTACGTTTTGCGGCCGTTTCACGATGCTTTCATGTGCGGTGAAAAGCCGGGGTCACAATAAAAAAAACAGATTTGGGTTGTGGGTCAGGGCTCGGTGTTCTTTTATGTTTGTATATGTAGAAGAGTCTGTTACACGTTAAAACAAGTTTAAAACCAGCGGTACGAATGTTCCGTTTAAATTTTATCAGGAGGTGCCTATTTTGAAACGTTTGAGATCCATGGACTCTTTTCTGAGCACAACAACAATTTCTTCTGGTCTGAAAACAAAATAAAACCTCCCATTGGTTCGGTTCTACCGTAAAACCATTTAAATCCCAACAATCCTTTAAGGTAAAGAACGTTTAGCTAGCAACACAAACCTGGAATCTTTTTGGCCCAGCTGATCATGTGAACCAACTCCTTGTCAGCCAGGTTGGTGAGTGACATCATCACATCTGCCTCCGTCAGCGGCCTCTTCATGTCCTTCATGAGGTAGATCTCCGGTGGCTCCGCCTCCATGATTCGCTCAATCAGCTGCTCTGGGGTCAGCGTAGGCGGTAACGATTCAGTTACAGGACTCTCTGCCGGTCCGGTTAACACCTTAGGTCTGCTGATTCTGCCCTGAGAGGTCAGCCGGGTCACGCGCCTCACCACCGTGTTCCTGTAGTTCCCACGCTCTTTACGAATACCTGAGGAACAGAAAAATTACTTTTTTTTTGTTTAAATCATTTATTAATCATCTATAAAGTAGAAAATAAACTTATTTTTAGACCAAAAGTTGCAATAAAAATAAATGTGAATTTTAAAAAAGGAGATTTGCAACAAATCAAATTCAAAAGTTTTATATTTCTTCTTTTGTCCCTTTTAATATTTTTCACAGTTTTAAACAAACTAATATTTAACAAGTGCAGTTATTTAATAAGTCTCATAAATGTAGAGGAAAACCTTTACTAACCACATTTGGTCATGCCGACTTCATAGCACTTGCGGAGGCGACACGCCTGGCAGCTCTTGCGGCGGTTTTTGTCTATCGTGCATTGATTGGTTGCTGGGCAGATGTAGTCGTTGTGTCCTAAAACAAACAAGTAAAGACATTACTGTTACACATAAAGAAAATGGGATGAATGAAAAACAAGTACAAGAATTTACACCAGATTCCCAAGATTGTGTAGAAATTAGAAAAATGGACTTAGCTCACTCAGAACGGGTTATATCCTGCAGTTCAGCATGGGTACAAAGGCAAATGACAATCGTGAACATTTGTGGCTGAATTTGAAATTATTTGTAAACAAATGCCAGAAGCTTTGATTTAGGATGAGAGGCTAACCATGCTAGTTTGGTTATTAGCTCATGCTAACTAGCATGAAACGTAAACAGAATTCTTCAACCGTTAATCTATCAATTAATAAGTGACACTGTTGTAATGTGTTTAATGAGTTCAATGTCACTTTGCATGCTAAATGCTAATATATGCAGTCCTCAGGTTGATTTGGCTAATGGCGGTTTGAATTTAAGGTAATGGATTTACATTTATAAAGCACTCAAAGCTCTCTCCATTATTCACGAATGCTCACATTCACACACTGCCGGTGATGGTAAGCTACTATGTAGCCACAGCCACCCTGGGGCAGTCTGACAGAGGCGAGGCTGCCATTTGCACCATCGGCCTCTCTGACCACCACCAACACATGCAAGTTGGGTGAGGTGTCTTGCCCAAAGACACGACAGCAGGATACCCTGGTGGGAGCTGGGATCAACTGGGAAACCTGCTCTACGTCCTGAGTTACTGCTGCTTTCATAAAATAAATTCATGATTCAGAGGGTTAGGGTTTTGATTTATGATGTTAGCGTTGTACTCATGGACCACATTAGTTTCTTTGCACAAAGCGGAAAAATAGAAACGTGTAACGAGGTGTATGAGTAAGTAGGTTGGCGTCCATAAGTATGCTCACCTACGCCATTTATGGAGTGTTGGATGTGTCACAGTTTTGTTGGTGTTACGCATTTTATTTGGCAACTTTTTTTATCTCCATGATTCCTAAATAAAAGTTGGCAGTGCTTCAAAGAAGAGTAAAGCTATTACTAAGGAAATAGAATTAAACATCGTAAAAAGATCAGAAAAATGTGCTAGGCCTTTCTAGGCCGTTTTAATAAATTTACAACTGTGCTTAGACAAGTAAGCGACTTATGGTAGGGTGTAGCCACTTACAGTAGGGTGTAGCCACTTACAGTAGGTTGTAGCAACTTCCAGTAGGGTGTAGCCACTTACAGGAGGTTGTAGCAACTTCCGGTAGGGTGTGGCGACTTACGGTAGGGTGTGGCAACTTACGGTAGGGTGTGGCAACTTACGGTAGGGTGTGGCAACTTACAGTAGGGTGTGACAACTTACAGTAGGGTGTAACAACTTACAGTAGGGTGTGGCGACTTACAGTAGGGTGTGGCAACTTACAGTAGGGTGTAACAACTTACAGTAGGGTGTGGCGACTTACGGTAGGGTGTAACGACTTACAGTAGGGTGTGGCAACTTACGGTAGGGTGTGGAGACTTACGGTAGGGTGTAACAACTTACGGTAGGGTGTAACAACTTACAGTAGGGTGTAACAACTTACAGTAGGGTGTGGCAACTTACAGTAGGGTGTGGCAACTTACAGTAGGGTGTAACAACTTACAGTAGGGTGTGGCAACTTACAGTAGGGTGTGGCGACTTACGGTAGGGTGTGACAACTTACAGTAGAGTGTAACAACTTACAGTAGGGTGTGGCAACTTACAGTAGGGTGTGGCAACTTACAGTAGGGTGTGGCGACTTACGGTAGGGTGTGACAACTTACAGTAGGGTGTAACAACTTACAGTAGGGTGTGGCAACTTACAGTAGGGTGTGGCAACTTACAGTAGGGTGTAACAACTTACAGTAGGGTGTGGCAACTTACAGTAGGGTGTGGCAACTTACGGTAGGGTGTGTTTCGGCTTACACAAAATTTTGGGTTACAACTGTGGTAGGAACGAATCAGTGTTGTAAACCAGAGACTTCCTGTGTTTTAAACGTTAGTGGGAATGTTAAATGTAAAGTTCTATGTAATCCACTGTAGTAATTTTTGTTTGTTGCAAAATGTAAAAAATGACATTTTAGCGGAAAACAAGCTCCAAAACGTTTGTGTATCTCGTAGGGTTCAAAAGTCTGAACACGAATGAGTAAATATGACACACAAAACTACTCTAGCCTCTTTTCACAAGATAATAGTTAACATAAAATACAAATAAAATATTAAAAGACATGTTCATGCGTAGAAAAGTGCTGAAACAGAGGGAGTCTGTGTAAATAATCAGCTAAAGTAACGGTTACATAAAGGTTTATAAATTAGCTTTTGAATGAACCACTATATGAAACCTGCTTCTGCAGCAGCTCTTAGCTCAGCTTCGATCCTCTAAACTAGTCAGAGCAGCAGGATCAACAGCCATCAGCTCCCCAGACTGATATAAACTCCACAGAAGCCCCTTAAATATCTTCTAAACCCAAGTTTCATTTCTACAGAACCCAGTTGTAGAAAAGGAGCCATCCTGATTTATGTTCCATCTTCAGCTCTACAGAGGCTCAGTTCTCACCTTGGATGCTCCTCTTGAAGAAGGCCTTGCATCCCTCACATGACCACACGCCATAGTGGTACCCCGAGGCGTAGTCGTGACACACGGCACAGTAGTGGAGGTCGGCCTTCCCGCCTGATGACACCACCGCCTCCTCGTTGTCCTGAGCGATCTTCCTGGTACTCTTACTAACAGACACACTTCAGTCATTATTGTTCAGCAATCAGGTTTTGTGCTAGTGTTGATCGTTAGATGTTACCTGCTTATTAAAACACCGTCCCAGGGACTCTGAGCTGGCTGTCCATGATGGGGTCGGGTCTGGGAGCGGTGCAGGGGTAAGGAAGTCCCCACATGTCCGTGGCCGGGCCAGAATAACGAAGCGCTCAGCGACTGGTGGACGGAGGGACGCTCTGAAATGCTGGGACCGGCGTAGCTGAAGATGGTTGGGCCGTAGAAAGGAATGGGAGTGAAGTCGTGGCCGAGGTCGGTGTACGGAGACGGGATGCAGATGGGCTGGCTGGATTCGTGGGTCAGACCCGGGGAGGAGCTGAGGACCGGGGACAGGATGCGACTGCCGACTCGGCTGGAGTCCACCTCTTGGAGCTGCAGGAGTGGCTGATGCTTCTCTGGAGAGGTGACGGCGGCCATTGCGACAACAAATGATCTCACCGACACAAGATTTTCATCATCGACGGGGATGTAGAGTCCAACTCAGCTGAAGTTTACTGCTCCAATCTCATTATCGACAAAAGGTTGTGGTTTAGATAATCAGGAGAGATCTTCAACAATAGTGCATCATTCCTAAATCCACAGGAGGTGGAGACGGTTTAGCGTTCTCTTGGCTCTCCTCAGATCAACATCAGCGCTGATCCTAAAACAATCCACACCAGAACGGGGCCGTTTACATCAAACGAGGAGATGATGTTCTTCTCAGAGTCCCAGTGCAGCCAGAGTCCCACGCTGTGGATCAGAACCAAATGATCTCATCCGAGGTGTCCAAAGATTCCTACATGGATGGCAGACACAGAGAACAAATTAAGTTAGATCCTGGACTTTAACGTTCTGTGGGAAACGTTTTGATCCGACTTCATCCGGGTTACAGGAAATGCTGCTACAAGAGAAGTTTTCCACTTGGCAAGAGAAAGCTGTGGAAGAATTCCAACAATGCAGCCTTTGGACGATTTACCCAAAACAGCAGAACTTCGGAATTCAAAGCAAACTCAATTTGTTAGTTTTAGACAAATAAACTTAATTTGGCCACTAATTTTTTATATTTTAATTAATAATCAGGTTTTCATTTAACTAACAATAAAGAACCACCCCAATATGTCCTTGTTTGATAGATTTCAGCTAATTTTGAGCTTTTATTTAGATTATTTGGTTACCCAAAGGGGGTTCGAATGAAGGCAACTGGACTTCTTTGGTTTCTTGAAGACATTTCGCTTCTCATCTGAAGAGATTTGTCAATTCTGACCGGAATATGGGAGGTCAAGCTTATAAACTTTATTATTCTATTGTTTAAGGAGTAGAAACTACCAATGAATACCCCTCCTTCCTACCTTCTGATTAGTCATTAGCATCGTTAACCTCTACTGTGTGGGAGTCGTATTGATTAGATGCAGGAGGGTGTGACCTAGAGTGAAACAGTTTGGGAATTAGGTTCAGAGCTGCATTATAGGTGCTGGAAAAACCTGAGTCCTCCTCCCCTGTTTAATGTAGGTTTTCCCTGTTTGACATAGATGGCTTCCTTCACTCCTCTCTCAAACCATCCATCTTCTCTGTCCAGAATGTGGACTTTTATCTTCAAAAGAGTGTCCCTTGTCCTTCAGGTGTAGGTGGACTGCATAAACGACGCCACTGAGCTTCTGTTTGGGTGTCTTGTCTTTAGGATGGACCAGTTTCTGTCTGAGGGTGTTGTTGGGTTTAAAGTTAACCGAGATGTTGTGTTTGGAGAAAATTCTTTAGTTTCTCCGAGACTCCTGCCACATGTGGGATGATGGTGCCTTTGCACCTTCATTAAGGTTCTTAAGACTTTCAGCAGCTAATAGGATGAAAGGCGGTTCAGTTTAACATCTAAAGTCTTACAAAAAAAAAATAGCCAAGAACGGACATAAATTATTTAACAAATAAAATATAATTGCCGAGACAGAACACGGAAAATTCTGGGATCACAAAGGTTATACAATTACGCGGTTTTATTCTACGACGACGATAAAAGTCAGCGTAATTGTAAGATTCACTGCTTTGTTTGTTAAAACAAATTACCATTTTTTTGCTTGCTAGGTCGTATTTTTCAAGCCTTTAACAGCAAATGTAATAAAAAATAAAGGTAGCCATAAAGCTGTCCCAGTAAATTATCTTTTAGTACCTCAGAGCCGCGTTGTTGAAATAAACAAGATGATTCTGTAGAAAAACCAAGACATCATCTGGATGTTCTTAAATGTTCCAGAGCTTGTTTTTTTTAGCACTAAGGCTTCACACTTGCGTATGTCACTCTGCCGTGTGCTTTAATGAGATCCCATTACTGAAAATGGCTTCTAAACCAGGAACGACCAAAGTGTGGCCCGCGGGCCATTTGCAGGTCTTGGATGATCTAAAAATGGTCGAATTAAGTCCCGCGAGCACAGGCACAGTTTTTATTTTCAGAATTTGATCAAACGTAAGGCTGAACAAAAACACCAAAAGTTTTTGCCTCTTAATAACCACATAATCCACATTCCCTGGTAGGTTAGACCAAAAAACATCCAGACTTACTAAAAACCTGACTCTACATATCAAACCTTACAAAACAAACACTTCTTAAAGACCAAGTTCAATTTTTTTCAATATTGAAGTGGTCTCTAGTATAAATGAATGCCTTGTGAGTCGATCTGTGTGGGGGAAAAGCTCTCACGCTCCCGTTTCAGGAAGTAGAATTCAGCCAAAGAAGTGGGGTGCAGAAAACGGCAGGATTTGGAGTCTTATGTCCTGATATTCAGACATCTTTTCTGATTGGCTAACAGCAACACGACTCCACCACTGATTCTGTTTGCTTTCCAACGTTGATGTTTTATCTCCACAAATAACACAAGCATGAAGGAGTTCTGCCATGTTGTGGAGTTGCTAATGCTAACGGTTAGCTTCTACTAGCCTAGACGTCTATTTTCTATTGACGGCGAATGCAGGAAATAGGGGTAGAAGACTATTTTCACGTTCAGCCTGCATGTTAAACTCAGAATGATTGAACATATTTAAAAAATAACAAGTGTTTCTCAGTGAACTGACCCAGATTTTTTTTTCGCCTCTGTCAGTGCACCCCAGGACAGCTGTAGCTATGATGTAGGGTGTGAAGGTGTGTGAGTGACTGGTTGTGTTGTAAAGCGCCTTGGGGGTTCTAGGACTCTAGAAGGCACTATATCAAATACAGGCCATTTACCATTTTCTAGTTGCCAATAACGGGCCTACATTTATCTTCAAGGCCAAGGAACTAGAAGAAAAATATCCAGGGAATCTCATACTTTTCTTTTATTAAAGACAAATGTCTCATTTATACAAAAACATTTTTTTATTTGTAAGCAAACTGAAATTGTAAACCATGATTTTGTCCCAAATCTTCAAATGTCTGTCCACAACTGGCGCCAACGTAAAAAGACAGCTGTGTCTCCACCTTCCTCGCTGTGGAAAGCTTAAGCCACTTTTTTTGTGTTTATGGGTGCTATCATGTTGCATTTTTGGGGCTGCCATTAACCACTCCCCGCACAATCATTAAATAATTACAACAAAACATATTAGAAAACAATTCATTTATGCATAAACAGCTGGATAAATTATCTGGTTTTCAATCAGGAAATTTGAGGGGACAGATCTTAAAAGTTGTACTGCAGCCAGCCACTAGGTGGGATCAGTGCCTTTTCTGACTTCTACTCTCGAGTTTTATTCCAACGCTGTGGTTTTTGTGCATGCCCTGTCTTTGCAGTGCAACCGGAAACAAACACAGCAACACATCTGGGACTAAACCAATGGTATTCATCCGTTTTCAATGACTATTAACACAAAAAAATCAAGACAAAATCTGTTTTACAAGTCAACCACTGGTTTCCCCTGATTTCTACAGATTGGCATCGTATCCACCCCCTATCCAACACATGTTATTGTCACAAGAATCAAATAAATGAATAAAGATCTCAGCTTCAACACAAAAAAGAAATCTCTGCAGGTTCCAATTAGACTTGTCTCTTCTAGAGTGATTTCATTACTAAAAGTAGCAAATAAATGAAGTTTTAAAAAAGTGAAAGAGGTTTCTACGTCCTGAAGATGAACCTGTCCAGCAGTGTTAATCATTCCTGCGTGATAGAAGTTTGTCTTTAGTCAAAGTGGGAACAACGTGTCTCAGCTTTTCTGGCCTGGAGCCCGACACTGTAAGTCATTTCTTGATCATTGATCGTTGGCAAACAGCTGAGCGAAACTCTAGTCCGACCAAAGTGTCTGGAGTCCACCGGAGCGAGAGTAAAACGAGAACTGCTGAAAGTTGGCAGCAATTAAATTCATAAACCTGCTGGTGAGTGCTTTGATTCATGCCAAAGTGTTTTCTTTTTATTGTTTTTATGGCATCAATTAAATCAAACTCCGGGAAGTTCCTCTAACAGCTGTGAACACATCGAGAAAATGAGTGAACACAAATATTTTGGTTCAAGTGCTTTCCAAGAACTTTCATAAAAAGTAAACCTAAAACATTATGAAGCTGAAACTCTAGACACATTACACCCTAATAAAACCTTCTCTGACCACTCCTCAAACCACTGTGGACACTTTCTCTGAGCTGGACGTTCCTAAAGACACTCAATACATTAAAAGCACCTTAATTAGCATCAAACTGGCTTTACGAACAACCAAAAAGTTTTACATTTCATTTTAGAAAAGTCCGGTCCAAAAAAAACCCAACAGAAACAGCAGTACTAACTATGCCAGCCTGTAGGTGGCGATGTAATCACAAAAATGCAATTAAAACCAAAGCTGCGTTTCCACTAGACTACTCCTTAGATAATTCTGGGAACGGGAAAGGTGACGGGGAAAATACGTCGGCTCTGTCCTCACAGCCACTATGTCTTCATACAAAATTGGCCCTTTAAGGAATTTGCGAAGACATCAACATATCGCAACCGTTACCGCAGTGAGTGATGTCACTGATCACCGTCAAAAAATGCTAACAGCAGCAGGAAATACAACAATAATGGAAGAAGTAGTGATGGTAAATGGCCTGTATTTGTATAGCACCTTTTAGGGTTCTACAACCCCCCAAGGCGCTTCACAACACAATCAGTCATTCACCCATGCACACACACATTCACACGCTAGTGATGATGAGCTACACTGTAGCCACAGCTGCCCTGGAGCGCACCAACGGAAGAGAGTCTGCTGAACACAGGCGCCGACCGGTCCCTTCGACCACCACCAGCAGCAACGTGGGTTAAGTGTCTCGCCCACGGACACGACTGCCACAGACTGAGCAGGATTCAACGGCGCTTATTTCAAAACGGCTTTGGCATCAACTTTAAACGATTTAGACATGAGCCTCTCTTTGAGACATGAGCAGATAGAGGTACTTAAGTTATTTATTTTGAAAAAGGATGTATTTGCTTCTGCTTCTACGGTGTAAGGGCTGAAATATACTTGATTTTTAGCTACGCTTACGCCTGTTTAAAATGGCTGCCATTGCGTAGCTTGCGTTGATTTGAAGAGTCGTTTGTGCGCGTCCCCCGAAATTAATGTGATGTGCCCGAACACTGTAATATACGAGCAACCAGTAGGTGGAGTTGACAAAACGAGCGAGACACACTCACCATGGTGACTCCGTCTCTGGTTTAGACGTCTTTCACACCATCTACGATATTGCTGCCGTATTTGTTTTCTGCCAGTCTCAAAATTAACCAGTTACTGATTTTTTTTTATTGACGCCATGTTTGTTTTGGTCGTCCCGGCCATAGATATCATATATATTGCTAGATGCCTTAACTGGGAGTTGACAGCATCCCATCTTAATTCAGACAGCTTACATTCCGTTCTCAATGGTAGCAGATGGAAGGTGAGTGAACAGCTTAAACAAAAACACTCTTAACTCGATTAAACAGATTTAAAAGCAGGTTGCATTATTACAAACCTTATAACACACAGGCTTGAGACGACATACTTGCACATTTTTAAATTAACGAAATCCATCATATTTCACAGCCACATCTCTGGCGTTTGTAACAAACCAAACCGTTTGAAAATTGGTTCAAATTTGAGCAAGTTAGAGTTATTTAAGTAGTACATGCACCATTGACACCAATGTTACGAAAGGGGGCAGCTGTCCAAAGTAAGGTGGCCGTCTTGTAGGGACGTTCGTCCAATTGACAAACAGCGTGGGTAAGACCATAGATATCATATAAACACTAGATGCCTTAACTGGGACTCGACAGCGTCCCTACACGGCGGCCATCTTACCTCGGACAGCTTACGTTCCGTTCTCAATGGTAGCAGATGGAAGGTGAGTGAACAACTTAAACAAAAACACTCTTAACTCGATTAAAAATGAACGGATTTACAAGCCGGTTGCATTATTACAAACCTTATAGCACATAGGCTTGATAGGACATACTTTAACATTTTTAAATTAATGGGCCAAATCCGTCATATTTTACAGCCACATCTCTGGCGTTTATAACAAACCAACCCGTTTGAAATTCGGTTGAAAATTGAGCAAGTTAGAGTTATTTAAATAGTACATTCACCATTGACACCAATGTTACGAAAGGGGGCAGCTGTCCGAGGTAAGATGGCCGCTGCGTAGGGACGTTCGTCCAATCGACGAACAGCGCGGGTAAGGCATCTAGTGTTTATATGATATCTATGGGTAAGACATCTAGCAATATATATAATATCTATGGTCCCGGCTCTCTATCTGGTCTGAGTACTCTCATTTGCCCCCTAGTGGAACACTCCAGTACTACATGTAGTGCAGTGCCGTGTAGCAGCCAGTATATGAACAAAGACGCAGCCTGCTGCCTGCACCAACGCAAGGTTAAACAGCAAGATTCCAGCCCTTAGGCAGACTGCCCATTGACTCACATCCATAGCTATGAATACGTCACGTTCATTGCTCTGATTGGTCCTAGCGCTGACAGTCTGAAAGACAACCATAGATTGTACACCATGACCAGTGGTTTCAATGGCTCATGGAAAGACTATTTTTATATAGGATTGGCCGCTAGGCTAATGTAGTTCTGCTTCGCCGCAAGTCCTCCAGTTTTACAAACGCTGGTTGTTTAGTGACATCTGCTGGTCACATATCTCACTGAGTTATAACCAGTCAGTGTTAGTTAACCACAAGTCCCGCCCAGCCACTCTACCAGGCCATTTCTGAGCACATACCCCAAGGCAGGTACTAGTTTGGTTCCAGAAAGTGGTCTTTCTGAAAGAAAGTTACGATAGTGGACACGGGTCCACTGGTATTGAGCAACAAGGTTCTGCACCACAAACACAAGCCTGTTATCTATTGTTACATCATACCCTCTTGGGGTCATAGGTTAGGCTGGGGGGACTGGGGGGGTTAGGGCTGGTGTTAACCTTTATAGACACCAAAAAATTTGCACAATAAAAATGTCAACATGTTTATTTTACTAATCCAAGATTTATCAGCTTCCTGCCTGATAGTTTGAGTTGGAAAACTACACTAAATCCACACTTCACCTTTTTGTTTCACTTCTTCACATAAATGTAAAATGACTGTTGCCAGTTGACATGTAACTAAAGCAAGGCATAAAGTCCTTCACAACCAACCAGTACATCTGAGCTTTTTAATAACATATTAAAATGTATTCATTTGAAAACTTAAGTACCGTTTTCTCACCTCCATTTAATGAGTTTCCTATAAAACAGTTTAAAGACTTGCTGGAACTCAAAACAAGGCAAAGAATCCGTCTGAGTCCAGACTTCTAAAAGGGCCTACAAAACGATCCAACTCATCTGGGTTAACACGCTGCTGATTCCTCATCCGTTTGAGTAAAAAGCCAATCATCCTCAGGTTTTATGTTTCAGCATCTTAATGGTTTAGATTTTCCTGCCAGTAACTTTTTCTCACATCCCGTTCTGCAGCAACAATTTCCAGTCAAGAAAATCTAAAAATTTACTAAATTGCAATCAGACGTGGTGCAAAGAAGCAAATAAAAACTGACAAAAATTTTCATGCTTTAATTAGCAACTTTAAAGTGAAAATATCCACAGAAGGTATCTGGAAGCTTAGGGCAGTCTTAGGGTAAGTCAGAGTTGTTTCTTTACACAACTAATTTGGAAGTGAACGCAGATGCATCAACCTTGAAACACAAGGAGCTCATTTAACAAATGAAACACTTACTGGCAACAGGTGGCTGGTTTTATCTGCATCCTCCGAGTGATTTATCGTTTCTTTTCTGACATGTAGACGGATGAAAACCCACGCAAAGTGTTTGAAGTTTAATCACACAGCTTGTTATCTGAGGAATGAGTGGTGATTGAAATACAAATTAAAATGGATTTAGAAAAATTTTGTATTTTCAGCATAAAAAATCCCAATAATGAAATTAATGAGGATGTTAAACAGGATCTGAAGATAGAAACCAATCCTCCATCAGTGACCTTGTGCCTGCAGACGATCGTCTTCCCACTAAAACGATGACTCACTCTCAGAGCAGAAATGAGATTGTGCTTTAATAAATGTTTCAGGATAAAAGCCGATTCTTTGTTTCTATTGAAGCTCTGACCTCGTCTTTAAACTCCTTTGCTGTCACACACTGTGGGAGAAAAACTCCCCTCTGCTGCTCATCCTGCAGCTGCCAGCGGCTCACATGGCGCAGATTCAAACTGTAAACTAGCTGGTAGATGTTGGGCTAAAGACCTGAGCGGCTGCTTTCAGACCTCTTCATCCTCACGGACGACGAAGCACGCTCGCCTACTCGGCAAAGAAAAGGTGAAAAGATGAGATCAAAGTCAAGTAAAGATGAAATCTGTGTTCCCGGCCAGATCACACAAAAAAGCTCAAGGTCGAGTCATTTTCCCATCCTCAAAAATCTCCCTGCCTCCTTAAATCCAGGAGGAAACGGATGCTTGGAGGAAAGAAGTCGCATTTTACCACCAGATCTAATAATGAATGCACTTTTTTTAAAGCTTCCTTGCATCAGAAACCCAACCTGATGCACTTTCAGTCAATCCAACGTGATCTCTTTGGGAGTTTTGGCACCAAATGACCAACAGAAGTTGATTCAAATGACGGTTGTACGTAGAAGTCGACCGATATTGGTTTTTCTATTGCCGATACCGGTGCTGATATGTAGAAGTCACGGTTAGCTGATGGCCGATATGTGCTGCTAATATTTTGGGATGATTTTCATGACCGATATATCTTCCACCTTATTTTCATGCCTTAATGCCACAATAACAGCTGACGCACAACATTTCTGAAGCTGAATCAGTTATAACTCTGAATTTAACCAACTGTTAAAGCAGCAATCCAGAGTTTTCCTCTTTCAGGAGTTCGGTATGATTTTTCAGAAATCCGTAAAAGTGATTATCTTATGTAAAAAACTACCAAATAGTTCCCGAGCGCGGCCCCAGCTGCAGCTCACCGCTCCCCACCATGGGGATGGGTCACATGCGGAGATGTAATTTCACCAGTGAGTGATGATGACTTGGGACTTTAACTTTATGTACTTTGATATAATGTAAGCAATACGTGTTTTTTTTGTAAGCCCGCCCCCTGCCCCGTAGAGTTCCGTGCAATAGGAAACTGAGCGCCGACCAGAACTAATCGATAGCACTACCACTTACTTGCTTCAAATTTAAGGAAGTACCTCGGCTGATGCAGCGTTGATGAACTTTTCACGGAAAAGTCAGTCTTTAAAATATAAATATATGAAAACACAACATGACATGAGAATAATACTTGTAAAACAACGTGTTTTAGCTGTTTGTCGACTACAGAAGCACATTCATAAACAAGAAACGTGCAGTCGCCATCTTAAAAAAACGGATCGACCAACTCTTGGTGTGATACGCTTGTCAGCCACTAGATGGTGCCATCAGATAAAAGAAATACTCCAGACAGACACCTCTGATGTTTGTAGACGTTTGCAAAGTCACAGAGTTCTAAAAGCACAGACTCAGATATTCAGGGCTGATGCTGATCTGACCCGATTCCCCATCCTGCCATGTGGGACATTTCACTTCCAGGATGATCGTTTTAAAGTTAGTCAAAGAAAAAAATGTATTAGTAGCTGGTAAATATGATTCGTCGACATAAACTGAAATTGACCAAAACTGGTATTGGCTGGTCAGACTGGTGCGATCATTGGGAACCAGTATTGACCCTCAGAACCTGAATCACTACATCTGTCGTAATAGTGTGTGTGTGTGTGTGTGTGTGTGTGTGTGTGTGTGTGTGTGTGTGTGTGTGTGTTGGGGGGGCTTTTAGGTCCCTAATCACTGGTTCAGAAACACACGTCGACGACGGTAAACCAGAGTTTTGCTTCACTTCTTTTTTTAACTTTACAGAATTAAACACAACTAAACAAAGAAATGAAGCCATCAGATCTAAAAGGAGAATATTTGATTTCTGCAACTATAGCACAAGGATGGAAAACAGGAATATTTGACTTAAACTGGGTAACAATGACACAAGTGGACTAATTCACTATCAGCAATAAGACACTTTAATGTTTAATAAAACCAGGGTCAGAGGGATATTACCTGAGTGTCGTTACCAAAACATGCAAAGATTTAGTTAGAATACGCAAACAGAAACGTCTCTGATTACTCTGGAAATTCTGTTTGCTTTTAACGTTTGAGTTTGGATCAGAGGAAACTGAGGAGGTCAGAGAGTAAAGAGAGAGAAAATAAAATGAAAACATGAAAAAACAAATAATGAAAAAGCAGCTTTTGTTTCACCCACAATCATTCACACAATCATTTCACAAAGTGCTGCAAATCAAACTAAATGATGAGTTTTTTAAGGTGTTGCAGGGAAAGAGGAGAAAAACGTGGAGGAGAGATGAAGTGATCCGGCAAAGAGGGAGAGACAGGTGAGAGACAGGTGAGAGACGGAGAGGATTACATCACAGAGGTGAGAGTGAAGAATTCCCACAAATAAAAGAACCTCTGGTTTTCCCACCTGCACAGTTTCTGTTATTCCTGTATGTTCTGCAACGGATAAAAAAACCACCTCGATCATTCGTTTTTATTCTTCTCATCAGCCGTCTGACAGAATCTGGACTAAACCTAGAAACGCTCTTCTACCATCTTTAATGACGCGTTGCATAAATGTGGCAGAACTTGATTTCGCGTGAAAACGACGCGTATCAGGAGGTCTGAGCCTCAGTGGAGCTTTAACCGCCTCGTTCTGAGAAAAGAAATTTAACTGATGATCCAGGAAATGATCAAACTTTAGCGCCGGAGTCGGTGAGTCATCGACCCATCAATTTTCCCCAATTACCTTTAGAAATCACCACCACAGCTGGAGCCGAATAACATCCGCCGCCACTAAACACGAGAGGGACTGAATTAAATAGCTTTGAACAGCAAAACGACGTCCATTCTTATTTGTCTGAGTTCAGAAGAAAAGGAAAGTCTTACTGATCAATATTTGAGTTTCAGCGAGAATTTTCACATTTATTTTAATAACTCAAGATCAAATAAATCATAAAATAAAAAGATTAAAGATGTGTTTCTCTGAATATGGAACGCTAATCTTATCTAATTTCTTTTCCTGAAACTTGATAAGAGTTTTAATTTCTGGGACTTTTATCACCTGACTGAGTTTTACCAGCGACATTTTATTTAATTTACTGTAAGAATTTATCCAAATGACAAGATTTCAGATCCTTATTTACCTGCAAATGTATAAAAGTTTTATTATAAGGCTAAAAATCATTCAAATGATTAAGTCTGATGATTCAAAAATAAACAAAAGAATCTACTGGCGGCTGTAGTCGGCCAAGATTCAGCATTGGGCAATCCGAAGCTCAAAAATCTGGTTTTGTTTTTAAATATGGGAAAATATCTGCCAAGCATGTTGTAATAATATAAAAAGCATTTTTCCTGTCTGAGAAATAACTAAAAGTAATCACTCACTTTTAGCTCAGCGACTCAAACAGAAATTCACTCAGTTCTGATTGAAGGGATCAAGGCTGAGAAACCTGCAGCAGTCAGAACCAGAACCGGTGCTTTTCTGCAGCTGCAAACAAATAGTCAATTCGACCAACTTTCAGGTGAAAACTCTAAAATTTGCAATTATTTGAAGTCTTACTTTTAACTTTTTCTAACTCCTGATCAGATCCTAGCTCAATCAGAAAGTCACAACTGTAATAAACGGATGATAAATATGATCAAAATCACTATAAAACAGCAAAAATGTCAAAGAGAAATAATAAACGTATCTGTTTCCATTTTCTGCAGGAATTAATTATCATTCAAGTCAGTAAAAACTGAAATAATCATTAAACTCTTGAATCAGTTGGCACTGAGAGGAGTAAATAGTTGATAACAGAACATCTGGCTTGATAACAGCTGGCTGTTTACATATACGAGCTTTCTGAAGTGATCACGTTGTTTTAACGTAAAATCCAGATTCTCAAAACACATTAGAGACGTTTTTATTCTGATCACAGGCTGGGAACATGAAGCTTTTTAACTCCTGGTGGAAAAAAACAAGATTTATAGGGTTAAACGTTGCTTTTATCTCAGTTTTAAACAAACTCACTGATGTTTAAAGGCTGTTTTTTTAGTTGTTTACTGAAAAACCAAATGAACCTGTGACACGGGTAGTTAGTGGAGTTAACCAGCCACCTGTTAAACGGATCTAATCAGTTCCAGGCCTTCAGCATTGATCAGCTGCTCAGATTCTCCGCAGAGATCTCGATCCTCCAGGAGGGATTAGATCAGTTACCTGTTGCTCCACAAGCACCAGCTGGGCACAAAGTTGTCAGTCTGACCCCTCCGAGTCCTGCCGCGGCGCTGTCAACGCCCGGAGAAACGGCGTTTGAGTCCCGCGGTTCTGGTTCGCAGAGTCCGAACACCGAGTCCCTTCAGCCCGCCACACTTCTGCCTGTTTGAGCCTCGCAAGTTTCAGCTCACAAGCTAACGAGCAGCTGCGTTTAGGGAAATAAAAAGTAAAGAAGCTAGAGGAAGTTAGCTGCGCAGCTTCCGGTTTACGCCTTCAAAATAAAATACAAATGTGGTCTGCAAAAACGTAAAAAAATAAACGGAGAAAAATTTTATGACGGAAGCCGTAAGAGGACAATCCCATAACTGAGCCTGTTTTCTTGAGATAGGTTAGAATAGATTTTCTTTGCAATGAGATTAAAACATTTTCAGCTTCTAGAATTTCTTAACCCTTAAGACCAAATAATACATTTTTAACTTTAGCTATTTTCTAAGAAATAAAAAAAAATTAAAATAATACAATGAATACAATGAATTATAAAAGCACCAAAACAACATGGTGTGTAAATATCCTACATCAGAAATCATAAAGAAACTAAAGTGAACAAATGATAAGATAGAATATAATTTAATAGAATTTGTGGTCCACTGGGACTGATCCTAAAATAAAATAATAATAAAAATTTAATTTAAAAAAAATAATACATTTTTGAAGGAAGTTTGGTAACTATTTAGTAAACATGGTAAATATTTATTTACTGGCAAACTTATTTATGATGTGTTTTTTTTTACATTTTCTCCCTAAATTCTCTCTCCCCTTCCATCAGTTTGGCTGTGCTTTTTACTCCTACCGTGACCTCATGCTTATGCCAACAAAATATTTAGCATTTTTCTTTAAGTTATGCGTTTACTGGATAACATTTAATATTTTCATCTGACCCTTAGATGATCAAGCATTAGTCCAGATCTTGACATAAATTATTCCATGTTTTTCACGAACTAGATAATGTGTAGACCAAGTACAATAAACAAACAAAAACTCAAAAATAATAAATTATTAAAATAATCACAGTATGGAGATACTTTGAATGAAAATGATAACATGTAAAAATAAATAAAATGGGAAAATATTTTTAGTTTCTCCCATTTTTTGAAAATTATACTAAATATATTCATGATTTGCTAAATAAGTTTTAATCTTAACGCCAAAAATGTTTATAAGGTTGAATTTTTGTTGTCATGCTTTTATTCTGAAGGAATTTCCAAAGTTCCCTTTTTCTCTTATGTAATACTTTACTGGCATCAAATCTTCATTTCATTGCAAAAATAACCAAAGTTCGACAACATTTATTATAATTTATATGTAAACAGAGCAGGAGGAGCTAACAAGGTGAGAATTTGCTAAATAAAGCAGAACATCCATTAACAGCTGAAGTCAGGCTTCACCATGAATGCTCAAAACACCATCCCATTAACAAAAATAATCACTGTCATTTAAAACAACCCATTAGTGCGCATTTGGCTTAATAAATAGTGAAATGTCTGCACTCATCGTGGAAGTTTGAACTCATCAGCACAAAGTCCAGAGAGGAAACTGCTAATTAATCTGCAGCCACGTTAGAAAAGAGAGAAATAAACAGGTTTTGTCTAATAAACAGAGCAGTGATGCATTCAGAGATCTAAACTAATTTTCTCAATATTTTACATTATAATGGTGATCATTACTGTTAATGAGTTTTCAAAAAGAAGATTTAAGACATAATGAGACTAATTGCTGGATCAGAATACTGTTTTGTTTTGTTGTCAAGTAAAATCAGACCTACAAAAGGAAATAATAGTCTTTTTTTATTTAAAGAACTAAAAATCTCTGGGGAAATTTTGCAAATCTGTAAATCATATATTGATATTTAATATATGCACACACAGTGGCAGTGTAAGAAAAAGCACCTAACTTCCAGCCACAAATGCATTTTAGAATATGTTTATGCATTTAATTAAATATCATATTAAAACACAAATTATATTTAATATATTTGCTCATTTAAAGTTTCCACCAACGTTAAAAAGCCACATTTTTCTAACTGCTAAATGTTTATCATGACTAAATATAAAATGTAAAGCTAAGATGCACCAAAATTATTCAAAAATTAGAGTTAATTCATCCCACAAATATAAAAAAAAAAAGTTAAACAAATCCATATTTTACATGCCAGTTGGAATAATACCAGCCTAATTAGCTCCACTAATACGTCGGAAACAAAAAGAATAAATTCCAATTTATAACGGCCACTCTTTCCCCCCAAACACCTTCTCCACATTTAATTTCCTCTCCAGCCACTCTCCCAGGACCAAAGAGGAACACGGTGTGTGCAAAAAAGCTCTTGCAATTTTCTACCAAGAAAAAAAATGTAGATAATAAAAAAGATGAAGCTTCTCCTCAGTCATGAGCGACCACCACACCTGCCGAGATAATCATTTAGAATTATGATGCGCTCATTTCTCACCTCTCAAAATCCAATTTTGGTGATTACTCTTTGTGGCTGGGGAGTGTTGCAGAAGCTCGTTTGACATTACCAGGTAATGGATTACAGTCTTTACATTCTGGACGAGCCAAGATGAGCGCGCCGCAGGTTACGGGGTGCAAACTGTGCCAGAAGAGTCGCCGTGGCGTCTTGGTTCTTTCATTTGGTTCACGAGGACCAATTTGGACCCTAAAATTGAGCTTTTAACCCTAAACTGTCAGGAAGGAACAGGACTGTTGAGTATTTGGTCCCAGTCAGGATCCGGTCTGCAGAAATTTGGGGTTTTGTACTTTTGGACTCATCTGCATTATGGAGACTCCATATCTGGTCAAGTTTCTAAGTTAACAAACTGATTTATTTCATATTACCATGTAAAGAACTAAGTTTTTATTTCTAACTATTTCATTTAACATTCATAGACTGAAATCCCTGGCAGCAATCAGGTTATTTTACTCCCTTAATCTTCAAAATAGCCTTTTCTGCAATCTCAGACCATGCTGTAGGACATTGCACTTGGAGCCTGTGTTGCGAATGACTCTCAGCTGCTACCAACATGTCAAATTAGAGCTCAATAAATCGTTTGTACACGTCCACATTTTCAAACTGATGACTTTGGCTAATAAAACTAACTACTGGAGGTGGAAAATGAGGCATGGTGAAAAAATTAGGCGACTTTGTCCCTCAGTGATCAACTTCTAGCTATTTTATTTGCTCTTTATGTAAAATAAGACTTTATATTTCACATGCTGATGCACATATTTCACAACCCTGGAACGAGCCCTCTAATTCCACGACACAGCGGAGCAAACACGCAGAGGCAGATCTGTTTCCTCTCTGTCTCGACATCGAGGGTTAAAGTCCAGAATGTCCGGTTCTAGCCATGCCCAAGGTTAAAAAAAATACTGGACCCATTTTGAAGAAATAGTTTGTTTCCAACTGGATTTATGAGCCAGCAGCTCGTCCAGGCAAGGCCACAGAACGGATTTCTGCCGTCTTAAAGCAACTCTGTTAATGTACACATTCTGCTATAAACAGTTACAGCACACTTCATTTATCCTTTTTATGGCAGAAACATTATTTTTTTCCTACTGGAAGTTCCCAGAATGCACCAACATATGTTTGTGCTGCAAATAAAGATTTAAAACTGTGATGTGAAACTAACGGTGACGTTGTGTTTGCATAAAGCACAGTAGACTGAAGTTGCATTAAAGAGGTCCTTCACTGAGAAACCATTTTTTACTTATTTCTGATTCTAATGGGTCACTCTGAGTGTTTCCTGCAGGCTGAACATGAAAATAGTCTCCTCCACCTATCTCCTGCATTAGCTTCTGATAGAAAATAGACTCTAGGTGAAACTCTAGGATTAGAAAATCCTGACAGATCTACGTCACACTGTCACTTAACATTCATGGACTCACCCATCTTGACTCACGACGGGGAAGGCTGTTGTTGGTTTAGCGTCCAGGAAACAGCAGAGAACGTCTGGGCTAGTAGAAGCTAACCGTTAGCATTAGCAACTCCACCACACAGCAGAACTCCTCCAGGCTTGTGTTATTGGTGGAGATAAAACATCAACGTTGCAGAGCAAACAGAGTCAGTGGTCAGGAAATAAGACTCCAGATCCTGTCGTCTGAAGCTACTTTCTCCTCCGGCTGAATTCTCTGTCTGAAACAGGCACACTTTTTTCCAATTTACAAGGCATTCATTCCTACTAAAGACCACTGCAGATGTATTAAAAATAAGAGTGAAGGACCTCTTTAAAAGTCTGTTATTTGTGTTTTCTGATGCTGATTAGCTAGGGTGGCCATCTTGAATTGGGTTAAGCAGTTGTAAACGTACATCCAATCATTAATTTCTGAGAATTTTGATAAAAATCCATTCAGTAATTCATTAGATCCAAATAATTAAAGGTGCATGAAGTAAGAATGCCATCCTGTGGTCAACTTTGGGTACTGCAGCCTATGTATCAAACGAGTCTGCTGAGTTGCCAGTTTCAGATCAGCCCCAGAAGATTCTAGATGAGTGAAGACGAGTCATACACAGTAAGTTGATGAGTTAATAAATACATTTCACTGTAATATTGAGTTTTTTAAAATTGAAAAAGTAGCTTGAGTTTTTTATTCGAGACCAATATTTGTTTCTAATTCACCATTAGCATTGTTAGCTCAACGTTAGCTTCTAGCCTTCTTCACCCAATATTAGAATAAAACAAAAGATAACTTCTAGGTCACTCCTGTTTACTGGCCAGCATTTGTTTCCACAACTCTGCTGCTCTTTGCCAGCTGGTGTCGAATTACAAATGCTGGTGCAGACTTGGCAACCCTGTGGGCTCAAATATGATTGGCTCTGAAGCCAGGAAGTATGGAGGTGGGACAGATTGTAAACAAAGACTACGTCCCTCTTTGGCCTTTTTTAAAAGAGAAAAACTGGCCTCCACTCAGCCAGCTAATAAGAAAATCTATTTCAGCATAACCTTCCTTCCAACATTAAGACATTAGACTGTTTTGAGATTGTTTCACTATAAAATTCTTACTTATTGTATCTTTAAGTTTTATGTTATTACCCTATTAGATTCTTTTCTAACATAAATATCATCAGGAAGCTTTTGGCAGCAGCAGATTTTGTTTTTGACTGAGTCTGTTCTTTCATTTTACTCAAGTTCTTCTGGTAATCACTAATAAAATCAAACTAATAAGAGCAAGAACCATGATTGGGAATAATTTGTGAGGACATGACTCACAACGACCTCATTCACAAATCTGTTGCTCCCCGTGAACCGACAATCACCCTGCGGTGGAATTGAATTCACTGTTAAATCGTGTTTCATACACAACAACATTAGCAGGTCTCCACAAAGGCGCTGACATGTGTAAAACAGCAAGAATCGATTGATGGAAAAACATGAAATTATTATTTATGGTAAAAAAGTTGATTTGTTGACTAAAACATGCCCGAGTGAATCATCACAGACTCAAATCCACTCAGTTCATGGTTAGAAACAGGATTTTGTGATTTTTAGATCTTTATGAGTCATTTAGGAAGGCTGGTTTGTAGTAGCTAAAGGGTTTATGAAAGATCCCAGAGTTAGAGGTGGTACTCATCATTAGAGGAGCATTCAGGGGTCCAGAAATGTAAGAAGCTGGGAGCTCTTTGGAATGCACGCAGGTGCAGAGACTTTAAAGTAACAACAGATAACTTTTTAAACTTTAAGCTAGAGCTTTACGTTGATCTCAGTGATTGTTGAGTTAGAAACTTGACCAGTTTCATATCTGACACCACTCTGCAGCCCTCTGCTGACCAAAAACTGCACTAGATAGTTTTGTGGAGCAGGTAGGTGTTCTAGGGGGAGCTCTTATACCTGCTTTACGGCTGTTAGCTGTAATGCTAGTGGTTAGCATTTTCAGTTCGCTGATCGTCAATAAAAAGCACAAGAAGAAGGAAAAGAAGAAGTTTGCTTTTTTATTGTAAGTAACAGAGTAATGTCTCTGGAGGTGAAGCAAAGAACTAAAACCAGAGTGAACATTGGTGCGGCCTACGCTAGTTTGAGGAAGCTAAAGGAGGCTACAAAATCACAGACTGATGGTGACCTGGCTTTGTTGCTACTGGACTTGTAGGTAATAAAATATTTTGTCCAACAGTGTGAACCTTTTTACTTCGTGGTTTATTTTAGTATTAGTTGGCTCCGGTGGCCTAGTGGTATGAGGGACTGGGAGATCGGGGTTCGATTTCCGGTCGGGTCATAAACCACCAAATAGTTCCCGAGCGCGGCCACAGCTGCAGCTCACTGCTCCCCACCACGGGGATGGGTCAAATGCGGAGATGTAATTTCACCAGTGTGTGATGATGACTTGGGACTTTAACTTTAACTCATGTTAGCATTAGCTACAGCAGGCTGCTGCAGGGTTGTTTAAGACAGTTGTAATTCCACTTTCAACCAGTAGGGCGGAGGAGCAGGAAACTGCTCTGTGTGACTTTAAGACAGGTGAAGATGTGGTGCAGGTGAGTATCCAGAAGTAAGAGAGAGGAGTTCCACAGAGCGCTAAGAGTGCTGGATGTATCACCAAGCTGTGGATACCAGGTGTGTGAGCTGCAGTCCAGAGGAAGGAGATTTCTCCTACAGGTGGAGTCAAAAACACGGAGAGGAAACAGGACTAGAGATCAAAAGAGAGGCGGGAGAGAAGAGAGACCTGGACCAAGGCTGAATCCTGATGTTCCTAAAACTCTCAGTAAGTTTTGAAATGGCAAAATAAAAGTAGCCCCACAGCATGATGAGACCTCTGTCATGCTTTAATGGAAGTGAATAGTTCTTCATGTTGTAAGATGTGTTTTAGTGGAGAGTTCTGCTAGTTTGTCCTCTCCAGAAAACATAATTCCACCAGAACACTTACTACTAACTTCATCCTCCCTTCAGCAGCTGAGTTCTGCTGGTTAGGTCCCCTTTGTGTTAAAAAACTCATCATGCTTCAGTGATGATTCAGGCTGAAAATACTGAGGTTAGGGTTCCTAACTCCACCACTGTATAACACCTTTGCTCTCTTTTCCCATGATGTCATGAGACAAATGGGGACAGAAAAGGCAGGTGCAGAAACAAACAAGTCAGAACCTCAGATCAGATGAGCAAAAAATCCAAATGAAGACTTCAAACCCAAAGTTTCTTCCATGTGACGTGTTCCGTAATAACAATGAGTGCAACATTAGTCCTTCTGTGCATGTTTGTCTAAAAGGAACAAGTAAAGCAAATTCTCACCACATTCTTCATCATGCAAACGCGATTATTTGGATTGATTTTACAGGATTTTCCAACATCTGTGCAAACACGTCAGCTGTAACCATCAACACTGACTGGTGCACGAGTGCACAAGCTGCTTTCTGAACATTTTGTTCATGTATGTGGAATAAGATGATGGAAGGACATTTTTTTGTACAACTGTAATTTTTGGGGGGCGGAAACAGCTGGCACACAGAAAGGAGAAGTCCTTTGTGCCCTGGGAGAGATGGATCCATCAGTAAGAGGAACACAGAAGGTCGTGTTGCCTTCAGAACTTATAACCCCAAAGAGCTGCCCTCCACTCCACGTCCTGCACCTGACGTCCGTTCTACACCTTGTGCATGACCAGAAAGGTGCAGAGGGTCTGTGCAGGTAGACTGATGCTCCTAGAGATGTGCAAAGTCAAGTCCGAAGGCCTGACAGCATCCCAGCATGCTCAGAAACATGCACATGGACACAGACCTGTCAATCATCTTCCAAGGGACTAAATTAAAAACAGGAAATCAAAAGTGCTTGTCCTCCCAGGCAGCAGGGTCTTGTTCAGGGTAAAGGTTCACGCTGACCTCTGAGGCATCAGATGGGGCAGGCATCACATGCTGGCAGCTTTATAGAAGTGAGAGTGGGAAGTTATTGTTTTTATTATGGCAACCTGGCACACGAGGTGACATGGAGGACACTGCTGTGCATGATGGGTAGTCGGTTTGACGCCCTGATGGAAACAGAACCCAAACATTAACAGAAGATGAGCTCTCTGCTACCTGTGCAGGTTAGCCACTTTTCAGAATATTCTGATAATAATTTTAAAGCTTTGAGCCACAAAAAAGACTCATGGGGTTTGTTCTGCATGCAACAACGCAGTACAAACTATTTTTAAACCCTGAATTTTGTGAGACATAAAAGCTCCTGCAGCCTTGAATTCTACTGAATACCTGTTCAGTTGTGTTTAACTCATTTTGGAATTTTATTTTGCATCGTCTCAGTTTCAGATTAACACAGCGGTTTAATTGAGTTCTAAAGTTATTTTTATTTTAAACCATATTTGATGCATTAAGGTGAGCTGGTACGAGGTGACAGTAAGACGGTTCAACGCCTCGTCCGGGTGTCAGGCGACGGGCGAGGAGATACTACGCTCAATTTGAAAAGACATTCAGCGTGAGTCTGCAGAGAAAAGACAGAAATGTGAAGCAGGATAATAGTAATCATCACACAGCTTCAGCCTGGGGCTCTTTACTCTGGGAAAAAATACCATAAAGGGTAAAGTCGTTTTGAAAAACAGAAGAAAGACGGGAACATTTCATCTGATTAGAGCGACAGGTTGATTTAGATCAGACTAATTCTTTCTGATGCTTGTTGTTTGATTTTCTAAACATAAAGAGAAAATAAATCTTGAACACATAAATTAAAGTTCCTAAATGAAAAAAATGGAACAATAATGCCGATGTTTAAATTTCAGCCACAATCAATCTCTAAAAGCAGAAACTGCTGAATGTTTGTGTTTTTTAAAGCTCAGTTTTCACTCATCTACAATATTAAATGACTGCTTCTCTGAAACGACACATCCCACCAGAAAACGCTTCAGATCAGTCACCAAAACTCAGGTTAAAACAAACACGTAAACGTGTGATGGAGGATTGTTGACCCTAAATCAGAACTTCACGCGTATTGGTCAGGATGTTCATGTGTGGTCTCATATTTAACGTTTGGTGCAGGAGTGATTCGGTGGCGGACCTCCACAGAAGTCTGATCTCAGCTGTTCTTATAATTCTCTTTACTTTGAAACCTAACTCTTGTTTTCACTCTGCTTCGTTGAATCAACGTTGAATTTTGGCATTAAAACCTCCCTGGGCAGCACATTTCCCTCCAGAAAGCCTGATCACTTTCGTTGGACCTGAACAGATTCAAAACTCAGTGCCAGATGCAGCACAGCAGCCTGGGAACAGAACCGAGGCTCCTCCATGTTTCACAGGGATCTGCTTTTGCAGGTTTGTGAACATGAAGCTTATTTGATTTTCTAAAAAGTTCCAGTTTTGTCTCGTTTGTCTAAAGAACGTGCTCACAGAAGCTTGTTAACATGCATTTTGGCAAATCTGCCCTCTTGGATCAACATTCAGGGAGGTTGTCTACAGTGCTGCAGACCTTTAACTTTGGAATGTGTTCAGCTGCAGTCAGAGGAACATCTAGCTTCTTGGAGATGGTCTTCTAGCCTTTGGCTGCCTTGAAATGCTCTTTCAGCCTTAAGATGTTTGGAGATGGTTACCTAGCCTCTAGCATACTGTAGAAGGGTCTTCTAGCCTCTAGCGTACTGTAGAAGGGTCTTCTAGCCTCTAGCGTACTGTAGAAGGGTCTTCCAGCCTCTACCTTACTGTAGAAGGTCTTCTAGCCTCTAGCGTACTGTCGAAGGGTTTTCTAGCCTCTAGCGTACTGTAGAAGGGTCTTCCCGCCTCTAGCGTACTGTAGAAGTGTCTTCTAGCCTCTAGCGTACTGTAGAAGGTCTTCTAGCCTCTAGCGTACTGTAGAAGGGTTTTCTAGCCTCTAGCGTTCTGTAGAAGGTCTTCTAGCCTCTAGCGTACTGTAGAAGGTCTTCTAGCCTCTAGCGTACTGTAGAAGGGTCTTCTAGCCTCTAGCGCACTGTAGAAGGGTCTTCCAGCCTCTAGCGTACTGTAGAAGGGTTTTCTAGCCTCTAGCGCACTGTAGAAGGGTCTTCCAGCCTCTAGCGTACTGTAGAAGGGTTTTCTAGCCTCTAGCGTACTGTAGAAGGGTCTTCTAGACTTTAGCGTACTGTAGAAGGTCTTCTAGTGTCTATCGTACTGTAGAAGGGTCTTCCAGCCTCTAGCGTACTGTAGAAGGGTTTATTAGCCTCTAGCGTACTGTAGAAGGTCTTCTAGCATCTAGCGTACTGTAGAAGGGTCTTCACCCCTCTAGCGTACTGTAGAAGGGTTCTCTAGCCTCTAGCATACTGTAGAAGGGTTTTCTAGCCTCTAGTGTACTGTAGGTCTTCTAGCCTCTAGCGTACTGTAGAAGGGTTTTCTAGCCTCTAGCGTACTGTAGAAGGTCTTCTAGCCTCTAGCGTACTGTAGAAGGTCTTCTAGCCTCTAGCGTGCTGTAGAAGGGTCTTCCCGCCTCTAGCGTACTGTAGAAGGGTTTTCTAGCCTCTAGCATACTGTAGAAGGGTTTTCTAGCCTCTAGTGTACTGTAGGTCTTCTAGCCTCTAGCGTACTGTAGAAGGGTTTTCTAGCTTCTAGCGTACTGTAGGTCTTCTAGCCTCTAGCATACTGTAGAAGGTCTTCTAGCCTCTAGCGTGCTGTAGAAGGGTCTTCCCGCCTCTAGCGTACTGTAGAAGGGTTTTCTAGCCTCTAGCATACTATAGAAGGGTTTTCTAGCCTCTAGTGTACTGTAGGTCTTCTAGCCTCTAGCGTACTGTAGAAGGGTCTTCCAGCCTCTAGCGAACTGTAGAAGGTCTTCTAGCCTCTAGCGTACTGTAGAAGGTCTTCTAGCCTCTAGCGTACTGTAGAAGGTCTTCTAGCCTCTAGCGTACTGTAGAAGGTTTTCTAGCCTCTAGCGTACTGTAGAAGGTTTTCTAGCCTCTAGTGAACTGTAGAAGGGTTTTCTAGCCTATAGTGTACTGTAGAAGGGTCTTCTAGCCTATAGTGTACTGTAGAAGGGTCTTCTCGCCTCTAGCGTACTATAGAAGGGTTTTCTAGCCTCTAGCGTACTGTAGAAGGGTCTTCCCGCCTCTAGCGTACTGTAGAAGGGTTTTCTAGCCTATAGTGTACTGTAGAAGGGTCTTCCTGCCTCTAGCGTACTGTAGAAGGGTTTTCTAGCCTATAGTGTACTGTAGAAGGGTCTTCCTGCCTCTAGCGTACTGTAGAAGGGTTTTCTAGCCTCTAGCGTACTGTAGAAGGGTCTTCCAGCCCTTAGAGATAGTTTTCTAGTCTTTGGCAGCTTCAACATTATCTATAGCCTTTGGCTGATTGATATGGTATTTTAGCCCCTAGCTGACTGGAGTTGGTAATCCAGTAAGTGGGATTAAAATTGAAGATTTAAAAAACTTACCCATCATCCAGGATTTGACAATTCCTGAAGTTTTGTTACATCAACATGCAAAACATAAATCAGCCCCAGAGAAACATAAAACTAAACATTGAACAAGAATAACGTGAAAGTTTTCAGTTAAATTAATTATTTAAGATTGACTCTGGTGAAACCGTTGAGCTAACCTGCATGAAACGGTGTCGTCACACAAACATATGAAGTAAAATAAACTACAGACCAGTTGTTCAGCGTTTCTGTGGAAACAGCAGAGCTCCTGCTCCACAGAAAGTCCACACAGGTATCAGCATGAAGCAGCTTTGATAGAACAGCCCCGAAAAGGGCTGATTTGGAGTTCTACTGTACATTTGTGCCATTGTTATAAAAAATGATCCCGTATTCAAGTTTGACCTTTCATACGGTTCATATTCCACCGGCTGGTGCTCAGTTGCAATTAAAAAAAATACCATTTGAAGTGATAGAGTCCAAGAAATGTCATTGACCAAACTGTCAAGTGGACGGTGAACGAGAGAGTTTGGTATAAAAAGAAGAAAATGGCAAGAGAGACATAATAACAAAGAGAAAATGTGAGCGTTTGGTCTGACAGGAAAGGTTGGTGTGTGTGTGTGTGTGTGTGTGTGTGTGTGTGTGTGTGTGTGTGTGTGTGTGTGTGTGAGACAGAGCAGAGAGGAGAGATTTTGGTGCATGAGTGTTTTTCTCTGTGCTGCTGGTTTCCTGTAGCCGGCTGAGGAGGTTATTTATTGCTGGAGAGCTCCGTGCCTCACATTCTCTTTTGGTACAATTTGTGATGTGGGAGTAATGCTGTTCTTCTGAAAAGCAATTAAAACCATCCAGAATAAAAAAATAAAAGGAAGAGAAAAAGAGATGAAGCAGCCCTACATACCCACGCCAATGATTAGAAACTCGTTTCCTGTCTGTTACTCTCTGTGCATGATGCAAATACACATACACACGTGTGTATTTATAGGATTTTGCATTCCTTAAATTAAAAAAAAAATCCTAAAAAGCCAAAATTGAACCTGTAATCCAGTTAAATCCAGATTACTGCTAATCTAAGGCGTCTTTTTCTCCATTACTGAAGAAAACGTGTAAAAATCAAGCACTTACGCTTCGCTGTGAGCAAAGTTAAAAGCTATTTAATGGCGTTCTCCAGTTTCACTCAAGTGAACCACACAGATGAGTGTGGGACGAGATATAATTTACCGCCATGTTGTTTTGTTCCATGACCTGTTGCTTCTCGACAGATTAAGAGCTTACTGGCCACGGTCGAGTCTGTACTTGGACTAACAAAGAGGCGGACGCAGCTTCAAACACACACAAAAGAATCATTACATTAAATCAGTGACATTTTATTTCCTTCTGATTGTGTCCAGATGTCAGGAGTTTACAGCTGTGTACTTTGAGCTGTAAAGAATGACAGTTTTAGACTCCTGGCAAAAGTCAAGACAAACTTTAAGAAATCCTAGCTGCGTCGTCCTCCTCAGGCTGTAAAAGCATCGCTTATTTGTGCAACTCGAGTCTCTGAGGCTGACATCCTTCTTCCTGTAGGATGCTGGTCAAATAAAAACAATCTCAGACTCAAAAACACCCTCAGAAACGACTGGATCAGCTGCAGAATTTAACCTGCAGGGCCTCGTTTGGACACTAGGTGGCGGCAAAAATGAGCAGAGGCTGAAAAATGATGGTAAAATTAAAAAAAAATTTTGATGTTTGACACATTTCCTGTTTCCTGAGGAGTTTAACTGTTAATAAAACACACGTCTACTAAATGCTCCAATTATAATTAAACAATCGAATCACTCAACCTGCAGGGAGGAGGCCCTGGGTTAGTTATAATCAACAATACTTCTTTATTTTGTCTTGAGCAAAAGAAAATCCTAATTATTGTTGCTTTGATGGAGCTGGAATCTGTTTAATGCAATGAACACGACTTATAATGAGGCCTGCAGTTCATCTATTTCCTTTGGTTTGTTGCGTCTCAGCTGCAGGTCGTGTTCTTAATGTTTCCAGCAGCTGCAGAAGAAACGTTTTAACAAAAAATAAACAACAACACCTGACGGCAGGGAGGCGCCAGCTGGTTGGCATGAAAGGAAAATTTTGCAGTTGGTTTTATTTGTAGAAGTCGGAGAACACGATGGAGATGCAATCGACAAAATAAAAGTTTAAATTTAAATTCAAACCTAAAGTTCAACTAATGTCCAGCATTTTCATAAAGATAAGATTTGTTCTTCAGGTTCTTACAAGTTCAGATGTTTTATTCAATATTGTGACGTCTGGATGTTAAAAATTAACTTTTTTAAATCTAAAATAGACATAAAATCAAGTTTCTTCACTGAGGAGGTGTTTGTGATATGAAAAAAACACAGCTGTAATGACTGGATTTACATTACACAATACTGCACCCTAGTGGTCAATATAATGAATTACACATAATTTTAGGTTTTATTTTACTGTTTTTTCTTTTCTTTTCTATTATTTTCTTTTCTTTTATTTTATTTACTCTAAAGAAATACGTTTACATCTGATCCCACCAGGGCACTTCAGGCCTTAACAGGTCAATAAATATGTTTTTATTTTCTAAAACAGTAAGAAATAATTATTAAAAATAAAGAGAAAATGCAAATATTTAAAAAAACCCATATAAATAATTTTTATAGTATTTATACTAACTACATTTTTAATAAGAATGATAATTTTATTTCCTTCTATTTTACATTTAGATGAGTTAGTCTGAATACTCGTCAATTTGGTTGGAAAAAAAAAATATTTTTCCACTCAGGGAGGGATGTAGGCTAAACAATAAGGAAAACATAAAAATTAAAAAGAAATATCCTATAATATTACATTTTAAAAAGCCACATTAAAACTTTACAATTTGCTTTAAACATTTAACTTCCTCATCAAGAAAAATCTGAGAAAATATCTTTTTTTTTTTTTCATTTTTTATTATTTTGAGGAAGAGAGGACTTTAATAAAATGTAAGAAATTATGTAAAACTACAAATACTAAGGAAATGACAATGTTTGGTTTTAGCATTTAAGTGATCATTTAAAACACATATTTTCTATCGTTTGTTCTCTTTATGAGTCTCAGTTCACCTATTGATTTATTAGATAAGTGCTTTTATAATATTATTAATTATTTTTACTGTTATTTGCTTTAATGTTGCTATTTTTTTATTTAAATTGTGAGTTTTATTGAAAATAATAAGAAGAAATGTTTTTTTATGTAGCGTCTTTCAAGATAAAAATCTGGAGGTGCTTCACAAGAACAAAAAATAAAAATTAAAAATTATGTAAAAAAATATTGTAATAAAAATGGGGGAAACAAATTATTTAGATTAAAAAATGTTAAGAAAGAAAAAAAATTATAAAAAAAATAATATGGGATCCTGAGAAAAACAGAATTGGTAGAAACAGCAGAATGAAGAGAAGGTAGTGATGAAGACCCAACCAAAGGTCACACCAAAGCCACCTGAACAGGTGAGTTTTTAAAGGAGACCACTGAGTCCACTGATCTCAGGCTCAGGGGGAGAGAGTTCCAGAGTCTGGGGGCCACAGCAGCAAATGATCTGTCACCTTTGGTCTTTAGCCTGGTGCTGCACAACCAGTAGGCTTTGATCACTGGACCTCAGGGACCTGCTGGGGGTGTAGGGACTGAGAAGATCACCAATGTATGATGGTGCTTGTCCATGCAAGGCCCTAAAAACCAGAACCAGGATCTGGAAATGAACCCTGAAGTTAACCAGCAGCCAGCAGGGTGACGTGGGTGTGTTTGGAGGACTTGGTCAGCAGCCTAGCACAGGCATTCTGGACCACCTGTAGACGGTTCAGAGAGGTTCTGCTCAGACAAGTGAAAAGCCAGTTGCAGTAGTCCAAGTGTGAGGAGATGAAGGTGTGGAGAACAATCTCCAGTTCAGAGCAGGACAGAATGGGACTCAGCTTAGCAATGTTCCAGAGATGGAAGAAGGAAGAGCGAACAAGAGAACTGACATGAGAATCCAGGGTGAGAGCTGGGTCAAAGGTCACACCAAGATTCCTGGTGTGAGAAGCAAGCTGACCAAGAGAGTCTGACTTTGGGAACCAGCTTGTCTGGGGCACAGATGAGGATCTCAGACTTGTCTTCAGCTGTACAAAGTTCCCAGCCATCCAGGCTGTGCAACAGCTGCAGCTTAGACATCTCATGGGGCTTGAAGGAGATGTACAGTTGGATGTCATCTGCGTAAAGATGGTAGGAGAGTCCTTTAAAAGAGCTCAGGATGTGCTGGAGAGGGAGCAGATAAAGGAGGAACAGTAGAGGGCCCAGCCCAGAACCTTGTGGGACACCATGGGTGAGAGAGGTGGTGGAGGACCGAAACTTGGAGAAACTCCAGAGCAGTCCCTGATCGGCCTACCCAGTTTCTCAGCCTATCCAGTAGCAGGTGATGTCAACCGTGTCAACGGCTGCAGTCAGGTCCAGCAGAACCAACACAGAACAGTCCCCTGCATCACTGTGAGTCAGAAGGTCATTAGAGACCCTGAGAAGAGCTGTTTCAGTAGAACGAGCTCTACGGAAACCTGACTGGAAACTAAAACTAATTATTCTACTTTATGCAACTTTTTACACATTTGAGTTTTGCAGTGCAAAACGTTTTTGACATAATAATTAAAAAGGACCTGTTTGAAAGGGGATGTGTGTAAATTATCTTGAGCCAAACACACGATGTTAATAGAAACAGAGGAGCTCAGTGAAGTGTAAAAAAACACTAATGGGATTCCTGACGGTTTAATTTACCGATGAGGTTGATGGAAAGGTCAGCTTGTTGTTTTTCCTCTTATAGATCCTCACATCTGCTGCTGCTGCTGCACCAAACACTCATCTCTGACACTCACGGGTAAATATTTGAAGATGTTATAGAACATATTAAGGAACTCGATGGTAACAAATAACTCTTGGAGCAAAATCGTTATAGTCTAACCAACCAATAATTGAAAAAACTAAATAAAAATCAAGATTAGATAAAATTTTGATCTGTTTTTTTTCTGTTCATGAGGGTTAAAAGAGAATTTAAATCATATTTTAGAATTAAAATATGTATTTTCTCAAATAAAAGATCAATTTTGTGATTTTTTTTATCACAACCTGCACTCAGCTGAACGACGACATTAAAGCTCCGACCGTCGCTGCTCTTTACCTCTCCGGAGCTTAAACTGCAGGTGCACGACTTAATGCAAAGCTAATTAAATTTAGCTTCTGGAGAGTCAAAACGAGATTAAGGTTAAGATAAATCAGCAGGCCTAACATGTTGTCTCCGGTTTGGATTTAATGCAAAGGGACCAGACAAAGTAAAACAGATAAATAAATCAGGAAAATTGGCTTCTTTAAAAAAAAAGACATTTACCTAAACCCTCTCCAGCCTCTGGTTAACAGTTAACCTCCTTTCACGCTTGATTTCATGGTAAGTGCTTATTTCTAAGAAGCATTTTACTAGTGAGGTCAGGTAGGAGTGATGCTGGGCCACTAAAGAAAATATCTCCGTTACAACGTGTGCAGCTGCTGATTTATTGCTGAGCAACCAAACAGGCTTCCTTTGTGTCCCAGTATAAAAGCAAGGAATGTTGGTCGCTCCATTAATTAGGTAGTTTGTTGTGCTGTTGCATGGAGGGGGGGGGGGCTAGTAATGATTAAGCTGCCCTGTAGCCACTCACTCAGAAAAGTTTAGCATAAATTATCCTGTTTGACTCAGATTTTGGCACACGTGGCCCATGGTGATGCAAAAACTTAAAATATTTCATTTTAAGTGCAGATATGAGCTATTTGCTACTATCCCTTACTTAGTTCTAGACTACAGACTCATGCATTAGCATATAAGGCTGCAGTGAAAGCTATAAATGCATTGTTTGCATGTTTAAAAAAGTTTTTCTGACTGTCATTTTCAAATAAATATGTTTACACTTTGGTCTGAGTCTCATTCTTCTATAATGAGACTCTCCAAACTTTAAAAAGTATCTAAAGTTAGGAAATGTTAGCTTTAGCTGTGGTCAAAATTAGAAAATTAAAGTGTCTAATTGGTTAGAACTCAGGGTAGCATAATTTCTGTATAAAGGATGGTGTTTTAGCAGTGGTGGACCCAGGAAAAAAAATACGGGGTGGGAGGGGCAAAAGTGTTTTAAGGGTGGCAAGATGTGGCATGAATTACTTTACTCTTTTAGCAATAAATATGTCATCAAAAGATTTGGTCTAAGGTAAACTATTGATTTTATCAGCTTAAAGGTCAAATATGGAACATTTTAATAAAAAACTATATTTTAAAAAATAATACCTAAACGGGGCATTTAGAGGTGTGCAGAATGAATGTACAGTTTTTCCTTTAAAAGCTATATATAAAAAAAAAGATCTAAATTTTATTTTGACGGGCAGGACACTGGGTTTATGTTTACATCCACCAGCCACTAGAGGGCACCGTTGCAGTAAAAAGTCCGCTCGGCCTGGCGAGGCTGGGACTGTGAAAAATGGTGGACTGGACAAGTCAAGCAGCTGATTCTGAGCCCAGAAGATGTTCTAACTAGGGATGCTCTGACCTGATCACGTGATCGGAAATCAGGCCCAATCACGTGATTTTCAAAAAATCGGGATCGGGTGAAAAAGATCGGATTTAACCTTATAAAACAACAAATATGACTTTTTAAATTCATCCTGAGATCTTAACAAGTTCCTCTACATCAATATTCTTTGTTTCTTGGAAGAAAGCAACACCATTACGTCCCACAAGTTACGGCAGGCAGGGATTCAGACACCATAACATGCAGCTGTTAGCTAGTAGGCTAACACAGAGCTAACTTGTCTCCACTGGAGGGCTGAGGTGTGTTTTGGTGGTATTTTAAACCAGACAGCGAAGGCAGTGTAACAGCCACTTGTACTGTGTGCACACTGGGCATTCAACATGCTGGAAAAGACATCTGCAATAAAGAAATTAAAGGAAAACTTGGACGTGTTTTCCCTTTTTTCTTCTTATTTTAATGCTTTGCTGAAGTGTCGGATCGGGACTCGGTATCGGCAGATACTCAAAATCAAATGACACAGACTCGGATCGGGTTTCTTTTAGGGTGGAAGTTGCCACCCTGTGCCACCCCAGTAGAGCCGCCCCTGCATCTTAGACACTTTTGAGTTGACTAAATTGGCCTTTTTGATTTGGAATGACTCTGAAATCGAATCAGTTTCAGATGTGCATCCAATAATTACTTTGAGAATTTAATTAAAATCTAGCAGTTCATGAGATATTTTGCTAACTTTAACATGTAAGTGTTGGATGATGCAATCTAATTAGTCTCAAATAAAAAAATGTCTCTTCTCAAGCAAGGCAAAGCTGAAAGTGGAGGAATAGTTGCAAAGGCTGCAGTTGGACAGTAGGGGGCAGTAAAGGTACGCACACCTGCCATATAAACGCATGCATAAATATTCTGTGCAGAAGCTGCAAACGTCTCAGAAGACTCCTCATGCAGCAGTCTGCGTGTTGTCAGAGATCTCCATCATCACGGCGCTGTTATGGATACGCAGCTGTCTCCTCTGAGCAGCAGCTGCCGCGGCCTTCAGGTTTTGTTGGTTTAACTGTTGCTTTTATTGAATTTATGGCTCACATTTGCGCCCATTTCTGTCAGCTGGCTTTGTTTTCTGCAAACTGTTTTTGTTTTTAACAATATAATATCTGATTTTTGATCTCCCCACACAGCGGTCACATGTTTAATCACCTACATCTTCCAAAATCTGAACCTCAAACTGACAGAAGCAGCAACGAGCCGCTATTCGCCAACACAACATCAATCCTTATAGAGCTACTCGCTTGGATTCACATCCCTGAAGCCAAAACTAAACATTTTTTGATTAAAATTGTAATTATTGTTACTTTGCCAACAACTTAAGACTGATTAGCAAAACAAATCTGCATCCACAAACATCAACAAGTGTATTTTCTTGCCATAAATAAAAATTCATTGCTTTTACCACCAACAGGTGCTTCACATGCACAAATCTACTCATCACGGTGGTATTTCCTATTAATAAATGTGTTTTAATGGCCTCAAAGATGCACGTTCCTCCACCTAAATGAGCCAAACTGCAAAGATAAATCTCACACCAAGCTGTTGTCTCTAATGGAACCATCTCCTTTATTCTTCCCTTTCTCCTCAGAATGTGGAGCAGAAATTCCTTCCTCCCTCCTTAGGATGTAAACTTACTGACTCTCTCTGCTGCAGCAACACAGCTCCTCTCTGCACCGACTCTCTCAGAGGAGAAAAATCAATAAGACGGGTCAAGACAGCCACTGGAAGGAGGAGTATTGGTAACACTATAAAACCAGCAGCAGAGGATTTACTGAGCCTGGGCTGGCTCTGAGCTGCGTGTCAGACGGAGTCCTAATTGCATCCATTTATACATGAAGTGTGGCTTCTCTCTTTAGTAAGCTCGTTTGATCGTCTTCAACAGGATAAAGTAGTAAAGAGGAGTTTATTAATGAAGGAAGCAAACCTTAATCGGATTCTCTGACACAAAAACAGGAAACGTGTGATAAGATAAACAGACACAACAGCCCTATTTCCACTCAAGCCTCTCACCTCTCAGCACTCATCATGGATGTATCTTTGGCTCCTCGTCTGCTGGCGTTGGTGCTGAACTCGGCCTTATCAGGTGTCAGATATGGGTCTGGTGTGGCTGAAGTCCTGTCCGTCTCTCCACTAAAGCAGGACAGAATAAATGATCAGGTGGAACATCTACCACCACGTCTGATTCTTTGTGCAGAGATGATGTTAACACAGTCGTGGTTATGTGAGCGGGTTAGAACGCTACAGAGCAAAATAAAAACAGGTTAACCTCAAAGTAGCAGAGATCATCTTGTTCCTAAAGTTTGAGAAGTTCCCCTCAGCCAGGCGTGGGAACGCCACACATCAAAGCCACCGGCTCAGCGTCGGGATAAGTGAATGAACAGTTCAGATTTAACCTGGTCTCGCCGGCATTATTGGCAATTAGCTGCTGATAAGTGGCAGGAAAGGCAGCAGACTGTGTGAATGTCAGCAGAAGGCGAACTCTGCAGAGTGAGACGTGGCCGTCAGACAAACATCAGGAGGAAATCATGACATAAATCACCTGGGAAGATAGATATTTTTAGAACATTTAGCTGAAATTTAGCCAGTTTTATTTTGTTCTTTTGCTTTTATTTGTTTTTATGTATATTTTGTTGATCCTTGCACGGGTAACTGATGCTTTAAATTCTTTTAAGCTTGCACAGCACTTTGCTTCGCCTCCTGGTTGATGAGACGAGCTTTAGAAATAAAGTTGATGATGATCAAGTGAAAAGGTTTTTTAAATTACATATCATGAAAACAAAAACTACTAAAATGATCAGAGCTCCAAATTCAAATAAAAATCACGTTCTGATTAAATTTCATTTGTTTGAACCACATCTGCTTATTTTGACCTCTAATTACTTGTTCATTAAGTACATCAGTAATTTCCCAGAAGAAAACGTGTGCAACGTTAAAGACCACGTTCACTCGTTTTATCAATACAGTCTCTCGTGTAAATGAATGGCTTGTGAGTCGATCTATAAAGGAAAAAAAGCTCTGGCGCTCCTTTTCCAGGAAGTAGAAGTTAGCCAGAGCAGGATTTGGGGTGTTTCTCAATGTCAAGTAACCTCGCCTTGATGCCTTGGTCCCGCCCCGGTTGCCTAGGAGATACATCATCAGGAACTGCCAAGGCGTGTTCCAGTGTTTATGTGCTACGGAGGAGTCTGTCCTCCGTTTATCTGCCGTTTAGCTAACTGACAAAGGATACATGCGAGGTGCCTTGTTGCCTTCCCTCGGACAAAAAATTCTCTGATTACAGCGCATTATTTTCAAAAAGATGGTGGATCAGGAGCCGGCAGCATCAACTTCAAGGGCAAATTTCCAGTTTAAAGGTGAGTCAACTAATTTTAGCTATCGGGCTTATAGCTAAATTGTTTTTTAGATCCAAAGCACTTATCTATGGTTGGTTAGTTGCTTAGTAGTTGCAGCTTTGGTGGCTAACAGGTACTAACTCACAACTAACTTACTAATTTACTTAACTACCGGTAACTTACTTACGCTACGCTATTATGCTACAATGATGGGCGGGACTTAAACAGAGTGCGTAAGCAAAAGGCGGGCTCTGGGCAGCCGTGGTCACGTGAGGTAAGTCTGTTCCATTTAATCGTTTTCATTGACCAAGGAAGGACAGTGTCCTCGTAAGCAAGGCGCCTCGCCTACCAAGGCATTAACCTTGGTGGAGTTGCTAATGCTAACGTTAGCTTCTACTAGCCACGACTTGCTTTGCTGTTTCCTCTACGCTAAACCAACAACAACCTTCCCCGTCTCGAGATATGCCCAGCCAGCACACATAGGATCTGTATGGGCAAGCCGTATGGGTCCCAACAGGGCTTGTCTGCGATTTCCATGGTGGCCCCATGGGGGTTTGCCCAGAAAGATTTTTGACCACATAGATTTTAACAGGCTCTACATGGGTTTTCTGTGGGTTTGACTCAAACACTGACAAACCCCTGTGTGACCACCATGGAAACTGTGGACAAACCCTGTTGGGACCCATAAGGGTTGCCCATACAGATCCCATATGGGGCCCACCTGTGTGTGCTGGCTGGGATGAGTCCATGAATGCTAATTTTCAGTGTGATGTAGCTCTGACTGGCTTTTCTAATCGAGGCATTTACCCGTTAAGCTTTTTATCAGAAGCTAATGCAGGAAATAGGGGTAGAAGACTATTTCCACATTTAATCTGCATGTTAAACTCAGAGTGAGCAATCATATATAAAAAAACAAGTAAAAAATTGTTTCTAAATAAATTTGGTCTTTATAAAGTCAGAATATCTCAAAAGAAACTGGAAAGCATCCCATGATAAGTATTTTTGGGAATTACAGAATGAGTCAAAAATGTCTTCCCCCCAGCTAGGAGTCGCTCAGGGGCAGATCAACCAGAATATGCAGACACCAGAAATAATGACATAGTACAGTTGTGATGAGGAGGAATGGAGGTCAGGGAGGGAACTTCAGGGAAAACATGTTCTGACAAAGTTTAATAAAGTTGCATTTGATTCAAAATGACGGGAACCAGAACTTTCCTTTGCACCATTACTAAAAATCCACCTTCAGAACAAAGCTTACACGGCTTTGAATTTCAACACTTTTAACACAATCAGAGAAAGGAAAAGAGAAAGTAAGGAAAGAGGAGTTCTCGCGCTCTGGAAGCTCTCACACATGATTGCATGACTTATAATTGGGAAACACAAACGGAATGTAAACTTGCAAGTATGGATCTGTGAACAACCATCCGCTCATTCCACTGAACGTCCACAGGAGACGTTCCCACAAGCAGGAGAGAATCTCAGTTTTATTCCAGAGATTTAGGAATTAGATATGGGATTTAATCCCAGTATTTTAAGCGACACATCATACCTCCACCCAGAATACACACGAACCGACAATCACGTGGATATTTCTCCCCACCTTTGAAGTGTTGCCAAGAGAGGGGGGGAGAACGGGGACTATTTATACAGCCACCACTTGTTGTCTTGAAAGTGCACGCCCGTGCCACTGCGTATCCCGCCGACTGTACATGCACATAAACATCGTCTCCCAGTCCCAACACAAGCCTCCTTATCGACAGGAACCCAAAGTTCCTCCGGTGGAAATGTCTTTGTTCCCCCTCGGCTGCCACACAATGAGCGCGACTCTCTGGAGTCTGCTGAAAACGCTGCGAGGCCTTCGTTCATTCCACACAGAGCAGCAAAGGCAGTGACCTTGGCAAGCGCCTGTTAAAAATCATCCTGCATCAACGCACAAGTGCATAAAGTCACCGTGGTGCACAAAAACAGGAGCTTGAGCTGCTGCTCGTGGTGGCTTATCGTAACCTCCCATCATACTTCCCTACATGCTCCTTCATCAGGTAACCATGACACCACTGGGTCCAATATGGGTTGAGACCAAAGCCGGGGTTCATGCTCATCTCACAGATCGCACAGCTTCAGAGGAATGTCCGTTTGTATAAATATCCCAGTTATGTCACGCCAACTTCCCCTTCCTGCACTTCCTCGAGGGTCTGCAGCAGACTAACAGGTCAGGCTCCGACACACACAGGGCCAAAACACCTTCAGACTCAACCAGTGGGAGGATTTATACTTGTTTTTTAAGAAATCTTTGGATTTTGAGTTACTTTTGAAGAACCGTGGACACCTTTAAGGATTTCCTCCCATTGCGGCGTACCAACGACGACGAGGACGCTTATTAAACTAATTATTTACACGTTTAACTCAAACCCTTTTCTTGGACTCCATTCCAACAACTACACTGGTAGTTGAGACAATTTGGCTTATTGTGCACTTGTTTGAGTCACATTCCAGCAATAAAACCAAGATCACTTAAAATATTTCGTTTGGTGCAGAAACCATAACTCACCGTCCAGTCTTTAGGGCACCATGCTGCGCTCTAGCTTTGGATGATTTTCCGCTTTAACACACCTGATTTGAATAAAAAGGTCGTTATCAGGCTTCTGCTAAACTCATGGGTGCTAACGAGGCGATTAAAATATTGAAATCAGGTGCGCTGAAGCAGCAAAACACTGTAAACAGTCCAAATTTATTATGGAAGAAAAGGAAGAAAGGGGTTTAGTCTCAAGGCTGTTGTCAGCGTGTATCTAGACAATAATCTAACCAATTAGGACTTAGCATGCATGATTGGCTTGAAACAGATTCAAAATGCAACATGACAGCACAGCATTTACTAAAACTATTAGAAAAAGTAATAATTAATTGTAATAAACAGAGCCACAAAAGAAGTTTCTTTTTACACTTTTTTTTGGTAAAATGCCCTGTGTTATTATAGTGCCTTCTGGAAGCCTAGAACCCCCCAAGGCACTTTACAACACACCCGTTGGTCACCCACACACATTTCCATGCCACTATGTTGAATTCTAATTGATATTTTCCACTTTTACATCAGTTTGACTCAAATGTGTAGAAAATTATTGATTTTCTGATGAATCTCCGCACGTCAGAAAGCTGCTTAAACAAAGTAGAGAGCAAAGTTAAACTCTATTAGCTTGACATGAAAACTTGTCACTGCGACAACACGACTCTACCACTGACTCTGTTTGCTCTGCAACGTTGATGTTTCATCTCCACAAATAACACAAGCCTGGATGAGTTCTGCTGTGTGGTGGAGTTGCTAATGCTAACAGTTAGCTTCTACTAGCCCAGACGTTCTCTGCTGTCACCTGGACGCTAAACCAACAACAGTTGGATGAGTCTATTTTACAGTGTGATGTAGATCTGACGGGCTTTTCTAATCAGAGCGTTTCCCCGTCTATTTTCTATTGGCGACCAAAGCAGGAAGTCGGGGTGGAAGACTATTTTCACGTTTAGCCTGCATGTGAAACTCAGAGTTAGCGTTCGTGTTTCAAAAATAAGTAAAAATGGTTTCTCAGTGATCCTACTCTTTAAGCTGTTTGTTCATTTTAACCTGGTGCTGATATGATGAGAAGCTGTGATATGCTTCTGCACAAGCAGCTAAACTTTATTCTGCTGTATTTTTGCACTTATTGCATGAAACTGGAACAGAAGTAGTGTGTCCTGTGGTCAGCTTTCATCATCAGGTTACCTTCTGTGCTCCACCATCATTTTTCCTTTTTATTTCAACACTCTCCTACAACATATTAGCAAGTGAAGCTACAACCTCTTCACCCTAAATCTTAGCATGACAGATCCCCCCCCACCCCCTCCCCTCCCCCCAGCTCAAAGGCGCTCCCTAATGACTCGCCTCACGGCAGCAGTTGAGGCTGCACAGAGGATGAAATCCTGTTACAGCTGGCTTTTCATGACGCCTTTAACTGCATTACATTCCCCTCTCAAGTCTAGATCCAATTTCCCATCAAACGAGGTTGGGCGCACAGCAACGCTGCTTCTGTTGCTGCAGCGACGGAGCTGGGTGGATGGGAACAGGATCTCAGTCAGACAAACACAGAAGGAAGGGCAGGGGGTGAACGGACTTCTCTCTGGACTCTTATATTAACTTAAACTTCAGATAAACTGTACAGAGGGGGAGGATTTTAGCTTTTATTTAAGGATTACTGCTTCAGTTATGAATCATAAGACTAATAAATGGTTGTAGTTCATATATATATATATATATATATATATATATATATACATATATATATATATATATATTAGGGATGGGACTCAATTTAAAAAAGTAATCAAATTATTTATTGGCTTTGTAATTAATTAATCTTGATTAATTGCATTTTAATCGTTCAAAAAAATTTGCACCAAAAGCAAATTTTAAATTAAAAATAATGAGACAGTGAATCAAACAATAGGGTTAAATAGGGCACATTGTTTTTTAAATGCGTTAATTTTTTTAATGCGTTATTTTTTTCTAATTAATTAATATCATAATTAGTGCATTAAATTCCCACCCCTGATATATATATACATATATATATATACACACATATATACATATGTGTGTGTTTAGGCGTATATTTCTAAGAATGGGGAATTGTTGTGTCCATGACTTTTCTGCAAACACGAAGGGCTACTCGTTAATAACGGACTTGAAATGTAAAAGAAGCTGTAAATCCACTAATTTTTTCATCTTTTTAAACAAATACTCAAGATTATTTTAAAGGACATTTCCCAAATTATTAATCACATCTGCTTCCAGCCCATCAATTAAACAGATCATGATGAAAACGTAGACCAGCGAGGCCGTTGCACCTGCCACATGTTCATCTGCCAGATGAAACGTCTTCCTTGTAAGTCAGCTGTCCTAATGGGCATCTTTCCAAGCGACACATCCCACTTGTTATTCCCAGCTGTGCCCTCATTGCTGCGTGCCAACTTGGAGTCCTTGCATGACCTCGAACAACTTCAATTAAAGGATCCATTATCATCCACTGTTTAAAACCAGTCAGACTGATGCTTTTGTGTTTGATTCCACCATAAAACCTGAAAACAGCTGCGACCAAATACAGTTAATAAAGAAAAGGGATCACTTGACTTAAAGAGCACCTTTATGCACCTATATTTGGTACTTTACTGGTAAATTTACATTTGAACATTATAATTAAGCTGACTGACCTCAGATTGAGCCTGTCAAAGTGGCAGGATTGATTACAGGATCCCATTGGTTCCTGATTAATTGATTTTTTCCCCACTGGGGAGTCTCTGCTTCCATTAATGCAGAAAGGACACGTCAATGAGACAGTTTAACACAAACCAGGACTTTAGAGCTTTATACTGCATCTTTAGATCAGGATTTTAATAACTAAAGTAACAACAGATAGTTTTTAAACTTTAAGCTAGAGCTTTAACGTTGATCTCAGTGATTGTTGAGTTAGAAACTTGACCAGTTTCATATCTGACACCACTCTGCTGCCCTCTGCTGACCAGAAACCGCACTAGATAGTTTTGTGGAGCGGGTTTGAGGGAGAAAGGAGGCTACAAAATCACGGACTGATGGTGACCTGGCTTTGTTGCTACTGGACTTGTAAGTAATAATATTTTTGTCCAACAGTGTGGATCTTTTGTGGTTTATTTTAGTATTAGTTGTCTCATGTTAGTGTTAGCTCGTTGTTAGCGCTAGCTACAGCAGGCTGCAGCAGGGTCGTTTACAACAGTTGTAATTCCACTTTCAACCAGTAGGGCAGAGGAGCAGGAAACTGCTCTGTTACTTTAATTTAAGGAAAAACATAATTTTCATTATAATCATCAGGCCAGTGAAAGCTCAGAGGTATCAGACATCTTCATTTTCTGCAGATGAAGCTCCAATCCGATCCATCACCAAGACACATAAAGTCGCACCCAACCTGGATCGTTCCACACTTTTCCAGTCAAGAATAACCCACGTAGACTTGAAGGCACACCAAAACATCGTCATTTGGATTAAAGGTTTTGCTGCTTTGTGAATATTTTTAAATCTGTGATCTTTCTACAAAAGTTGGGTTGCACTCGTAACCACGGTAACCACGTAGACTGAGGAGAAACTCACTTTGCTTTTGAGAATTGGCACAAAATCTCGATTTCTTTACCTTGAGACTTTTACAATCACTGACTCATCTCTGATGTTATTGTAGGACTTCAACAGAATATTTTATGTTGGGAAACAATAATAAAAAATATTCTTTGGTTAACTAAATGAAAAGTCCTCTTATACACCAAAAAATGTAATGAGTAGAACAAGTTTGTTCAATGCTGAGGTAGAGGGGTTTGGGAATGCAAAAAGAATATGATCTGCAAATAAAAGCCCCATGAGCAAGGCACCAAGTCCCTACATGCTTCAGCTGAGTTGCTTATAATTATGAATCTGCAGAAATATGAAGGTTGCAGCTTTTAACGTCTGTTTTTGCTCCTTTTTCATTCATAAAGCGTTCAGTAAATCTAATCAGCCGTGAAACAGATCAGTAGGATTAATGTGCTAATTAAATATCCCCATCACACACACACACACACACACACACACACACACACACACAGGTTCATTAATACTTACCATAGCTCAAGGCAACATTTTTTTAAAGCGTGCCCGAACCGAAGCAGGTATGCGTGATATTTCAAAGTCATGCATCCATTATTTCCTTCTTCACTTTAAACCAGGTGAGTCAAGGCTGAGTCATGGAGGAGCGCCAAAACAATTAAAAACTATCAAGAAGCTAAATGACGTCAGAGTGCATTAGAAATATCTCCTCTTCAGAAATTTGTTGCTGTTTTTTTCTGATTACAAAATGATAGAATTCAAATCCAGCTGCCAATAGAAATAAAAAACTCACTATTAAATCACATTGCACATTTAATATTAGAATTAAACGACAAAAACATTCATGTGAGCACTTGTCTATTATATATGTCTAAGTTTTGGGATTCAACGTTTTTCTTTGACTTCAAACGTGCAAAAAAGCAAAATGTTGGTTTTAGGTTTTGCTTTTTTTAATATTAGGGTTTAATTTATAGAAAAAATAAGTTGGATTAGGATTAATTTATGTCTTCTAAAGTAAGTTCACTCATTTTAGTTCACTGTAATGTGATTACCTGAGTGTCAGCTGCTCCTGATCTTCTGCTGACGAACCAAAAGGTGGAAAAGGGGCGGAGCCAGCATATATGGAGACCTGCATATTGGCTCATACCAAAACTCTGGATCATGGGGGGAATCGGGTTTGCTGTGTTGGCTTCAGTCATTTTTCTGTGTGTTTAATTTACCCTTTTGTATATTTGTTAGTCTATTTCTGCTACTCTGATCTTCCAAGTTCTTGATTTTCATATAATTTAGTTCATCGTTTGGTTTAAATAAATAAAAACAACCGTTTTTGGACTTTAACCGCCTTTTACCAACGTTGGAGCGCATTACAGGCATGTAAGATCAAGTCAAACATACTGCAGACGTTAAGCAGCTGCTGCAGAAAAGGATCTGTCATTTTTCAGTTTTTTACAGCTACGCCTCAAACTCAACGTAATGAAAGTGTCAAAATGCTCCTGCCAAGCCCCAAAAGCAAAATCACTTCACTCTTAAATGGTTTTGAAGGCAATAAGCCCACAGGCCTGATATTAAATGTAAAGATTGCTAACAAAACAACCAAATTAAAGGTTAAATAATGTTAAACTGCACCGATTACCTGTTCTGTTACATGCATAAGCATCACATCACGTGTAATAGTGCACATTTTGAGTGTGAAAAATCTCTAAAATACCAAAACGTGATGATTTTAGTCGACACAAATCCAGACTTTTAAATATTAATTGACTAAAACATAATTAGGCAAAAATCCACTGTATGAAAATAATAAGATAAAAATTAAATAAAGTGAAGTTTTCAAAATCAGAATTAAATTAAAGAAAGTTTATAAGGAGATCGTCTTGGTGACTTGGTGCAGAAAGATTCACACATCAAAGTGGACAAAAACAGTAATGCACACAAGTTCCACTTACTCCAGGTACTGGTGATGAAACAACAGGTGAGATAGGCGTTGGGGGTTCTAAAGGTGTACAGCTACAATGGCCACCCCTAGAAAGTGCTGCCCCCCACAGGGCAGACCAGTGTTAATAAATCATATTAATGTTCACTCAAACCATAAATTAATCTAATTTAATCAAGACATACATTAGAAGCCCCATTCCTTAACTTTGCAGTTATATGCTCTCTGTCGCCCTCTAGAGGCTTGCTGCGTAACGTCACTGTCGTAACATTAAATCTCTCTCGGGCATAAGAGGCATGTTTACATTCCTAATGTCAGGCAAAACAACGAAAACAAACTTTTCCACCTCCACACATTGAATACATAGTTTTATCAGGACTGTATAACAACGTTATGCCCAACCAAACACAATAACCCTGGTGAAATCATTTATTACTTACCTAGCCATTAGCAGCACGGCTAGGTCAGAGTCCGTAGTTCATGCTGTTCTTTCTAAAAGAGCTCTCCAGCGAGGAAAAGACGGCCCAATAATAACTCTGGTCTTTGCTCTTGCTCTATCACGTTCTTCTTTTCTTTTCCTAGATTCCTCTGATAAGGGATTTCTAGCTTTCTTTGGTGAATCTGACACTGCTAAACAGCGAGTCTACGTACGTTATACACTTATAGCAAGCCAAAGGGATAAAAAAAATTCGCGTTCTAAACTCGCATTATATCCGCCAAAATGCGCGTCTTGAACGAGCGTTTTGGCGGAAATAATACTTGCTTTTAGAACACGCGACTTTTTGTCCCCTTTGGCGTCAAAACGCGTGTTCAGGACATGCATTTTGGCGGACATAACGCACGTTAAGGACGCGCGCTTTTTTTATCCCTTTGGCTTGCCATATTTGCCGTAAAACAACACCCAGTCAGTACTTCCGGTAGCTACCCGAGCTCAAAAACTGCGGTAAACAGACGTGTATATGATATCTATGCCCAACACTATCACAGGTACGAAAATGAACATAATAGATAATAGTATGACGCAAAAACTTTACAAAAAAGCATAATTTTAAAGTGTAAAAGTTGTGGAATGTTACATTAAAATTCAATAAAAAATTATACAATTAATGAGTAAAGAAATAATCAGAATTTAAAAAACATGTATATATGTTTTTGCTGATCACCATTTTTTAAAAAAAGTTGATATCTCCATAGTTTTTTGTGAAGACAGCAACAGGTGAATTAAACAAAAAATAAATAAAAATTCTAAAATAAAATTTGAAATATTTCAAATAACTGAATTTTTTTCTGAATTTGTTTTAATTTCTCATGTTTGAGAAAATCACATTTTTTGGATGCATATTGTTAAAAAAAAAAAAAAGAATGAAGGAGCAATGCAATGCATCGCCACAGGCTAAACTCTCCCAGAGGTACCGCAAGGACCAATTTGGTGTGCCACCCCAAAATCCTCTCTGGCCACCTTTATCAACATTTTCTGGGGGCGCCTCTGCACGTACAGAATGGCCACAGTGCTGCCAGAAACACAAACAATGGGAAAACATTTAGCATCAGACGCTAACAACGACCTGATGACCTCAGAGCACATATTTTACTACCGTTCAGAAGCTTTTAATTTGCCTGGACTGTACATACTCCAACTTGCTTCGCAGGAGCTCCTGAGGGTATTTTACACTCCCTAACGTCACTCAGGCAGGGAGAGGTGCAAATCGACCTTGCATATCCCTGCACAGTGTTGGGTTACACTGCACGCTGTTACTTGAGCGTGTACAAACAGACATGCATGGAATATGTGGAGGCAAATATACAGGAGCATGGAAAAGTACATGGTGGGAGCGCTACAAAGGGCCGTCTTAAGCGCAGTTTTTCCATTTGTCAGTTCATATAAAGATAGGCTCATTGTGCCTATCTATATAAGCTATATAATTAGGGAACACGAGGTCATGTTTTTATTTCTACCAACAGCTGAGCGCTGCACACAGCCTGGCACCATGCCATCGTATGAAGATGTCTACAAGCGTGTAGACACGGGCTACTGGGTGTGTTGGGGTTGTAGATGCAAATTCACAGTTTGTTTATCCTGCTTTAACCTTCTGACCCCTTCAAACTCAACACGTGAGCTTCCACAGCCGCTGTCTCATTGACAAACCAACTTTTTCTTTCATATTTAGGTTCAAATGAATGTCATTTTGCACATCTGTCTGAAAGTTTAAGTGTTTTTGATTTCCAGAAAAATTGCTAGTCCTTTTTTTTTAAAGCAAGCGGATAATTAAATCAAAAACAGTACAAAAATGTGGCATTTGCATAATATTTGAATCTTTAAACCTTATATTTTTAATTCCATACACGTCAAAAGTTAGCTTAAAACAGCTTGCAGAGAAATATTAGCTTAAAATTACAAAGTCAAGGGGTTCCGCAGGGCTCTGTACTCGGTCCAGTACAGAACTGTGCAAACGTTTTAGGCAGGTGGGAAAAAAATGCTGTAAACAAAGAATGATTTAAAGAATGGATGAGTAAATTATTTATTTTCATTAACCACAATAAAGCAGTGAATGAACAAAAGAGAAATCTAAATCAAATCAATATCTGGCGTGACCCTCTGCCTTCAAAACAGCATCAGCTCCTCTAGCTACACTTGTACACCGCAGTTGAAGGACCTGGGCTTGTAGGTTGTTCCAGACATCTTGGAGAAGTAACCACAGATCTTCTGTGGATGTAGCTTCCTCACATCCTTCTGTCTCTTCATGTGATCCCAGACACACTCCATGATGTTGAGATCAGGTCTCTGTGGAGCCAGACCATCACTTCCAGGACTTCTTGTACTTTCTTACGCTAAAAGATAGTTCCTAATGACTTTGGCTGGATGTTTTGAGTCACTCACTTTGTATTTTGTACACTGATAAAAATAAACAATCATTATTTATATTTCAGGAAGTATTCTTTGTTTACAGTTTTTTCCTCTACACCTGCCTAAAACGTTTGCACAGTACTGTATATGTACAAACCTCATCAAATAGTGTTACTAAATATAACTTGCAATGCGTTTCCTTGTCTCAAAAACACAAAATTTGCCACATTTGATAAGAAACTTAAAGTAGTGTAGTTTGGGGGTGTCCAAACTTTTCAAGACAAGAGCCAAAATCGTCAAATTAAGTCTTCCTGGGTCAGAAAATTTAGATTTTTTTAAATTAAGAAAATGCAAAAAGTAGTTTGTTGATCCACAACAACAGACAACCGAGAGATAAAATTCCACCATCTGGGGGCGGAGCATTGATTTCCAAAATTTCCCTGTCAATGATGGCGATGTCTACACTTTATAAATAAGTTTACAGGTGAAAATGGAAAAATAAGAATATCATGCAAAAGTTAATTTATGTCAGTAATTCAGCTTAAAAGGTGAAATTAATAAATGAAATAGACTCATTCCATGCAAATCCAGATATTTCAAGCCTTGTTATAATTGTGATGATTATGGCTTACAGCTGATGAAAATGTTCAATATTCTAGACTCAAATTGTCACACTATAATCAGCTAATGAATCCAGAACACCTGGAAAGGGTTCTTGAGCATTTAGATGGTCTCGCAGTCTAATTTGAATTACTAAATTAAATGGACTTTTGCACCATATTCTTTTTTTTTGAGTTTCACCTGTGATTGTATTTTTTCTCCAGGTTTCCCCATACCCGTCTCACTGTTACAACCCTAGCCCTAACCCTAGCCCTAGCCCTAACCCTAGCCCTAGCCCTAGCCCTAACCCTAGCCCTAGCCCTAACCCTAGCCCTAGCCCTAACCCTAGCCCTAGCCCTAACCCTAGCCCTAGCCCTAACCCTAGCCCTAGCCCTAGCCGTCACACAGATTAACAATCCTAAACATCTCCATCTAGAAGAGCAGCAACCTGTCACTGAAGAGTGGCCACAGAATCTCTGCTGCACTCCTGCAGTTCCAGTTGTCCCTCAGTGTCTGACACACACACACACACACACACACACACACACACACACACACTCACACACACACACACACACACACACACACACACACACACACACACACACACGCTGTCTCAGTTAGCTAGCCTGTTGTGCCAGCTGCAGCCTTCTTTCCACCAGCACGTGCCAGTTTGATGTCCCATTAGGGCCGTGTTGGGTGTGTGTGCTCGTGTAGACTTTCTGTGCATGTGAGTGTGTTTGTAATGGGGCAAAGGGCTTAGCCTAAACTCCCGTCACCCAGCTGTCTTTGCTGTCAGATGGTCCTAAAGACCCACATCAACAGATGCACATCTACCAGCAGCAGAGTGCACCAAAATATTGTCCGAGTCAGTCGATCTGTCCGGGTGCGTTTCAAATAAAACAGTCAGAGTTACTACAGTAAAATAAACGGGTCAGTTGAGATGCGAGCTACTTTCCCTGCAGATGCTTTCTCCCATTTTGAGCCGGGTAGTAGGCTGGTACTACGTGTTTACAGATGCCGCAGACTGAAATGTCCTTGGCTGCTGAGGGGAGCCACTTTTGGTCTCTGGTGTCGGTTTACCGATGCAGTCTGGGATCGGTGGGGGTTATTGATGTTGACAGGCACAAACACAACTCAACAACACACCTCTAGGTCTCCGTACCAAGAGACGGCGTTGAATAAAGGGCTATGCTGAGCAATTAGACATGGAGGAAGATGTAAAGCAGGAGCAGAATCTTCTCAGAGCAACAATAAACAGATGCAGAGACTTTAGCAGGATACGTGTCAATAAAACATTTAAAATCACACTTCATGTCGTATTAAACATGCGCAAATTAACATTTTTGCTAAACACTAAAGATTCTTGACTCAATAAACCTAAAAAAAGGGTTTACATCTGTAACCTGTGAAGATTTTAAATGAAATAATTTACTGATTACCAATTATGACCGTAAGAGTCGGGGGAATTGTACTTTTTTGAAGCTATTTAACCCTTTAATGTTTTTCTTTTTCACATTTCTATTAATTTGAGAAGATAAGTGCTATGATGTCAAGTAATAATATAAAAATAAAGTTTTTTTTTATTATTTATGTTTAACTTTGCATTCAAAAACCTCAATTTTTTTAGTTTAATGGTCCCCCCCCCCAATAAAATAGATCAAACGATGCTGTACTAAGCCTGTGATCATTCTGATCTGCAGGTTAAGTCCAATTAGCGGTTTCTTTTAACCCATGCTCAGATAAATATTCAACATCTGTGTGGGTCTGCGTTGATATTTTCATTCAAAATAAAGTGAGCAAACATCTTATTTAGTTTCCTCTAAGGTCAAAATTTCAGATTTCAGGAACATTTTATGGGATTTTCTCCAACCAGAAGCTATTCAGGGATTAATTTTTGCTCAGAAGGAAAAGTATTGCCACAGATCTCTGATTGAAGATTTGATTGGACACTGAGAAGCCCACATAAACAACACTATCCAGCAGATCCTTTTCACAGCAACCTAAAATGCTGATATCCATTTCCGTAAACATCTTTTTATCCCTCCAGGATACACAAAGCAGTGTAAGCTGATCCAGTTTTTCCGACGAGGGCAGGTCCCATTAGCGCCAGCCGAGGGGGGTACCCAAGGGAGATCCGGCGGTAAAGCGTCCCACCCCGCCAGCACCCCACTGGAGAAGATCACGCCAGCCTCTCATTGGAGGAGAAGGGATCGGCCCAGAGCTGGAGACGAGGCTCTATTGGTGCAGCAGGAGTGAGCGTTATGGCAGGATGTGGGAAGACTGGAGAGGTTACTGGATGGATCGATCCAGGCCCTCCTCAGGCCTCGCAGCACAGGGAAAGGACTCTAAAAATATCATTAGTGTTAAACGGCTTAAGCTGGAGCTGAAAATAAGTCTGAATTGACTAAATTAATTATATTACTTGCTTCACCGTCATGCACGATAGTGGTTCATTTTCTCAAATCTGCAAAAACTCCATCAAATTCAAAAAGAACCCCATTAAACAAAGCCCCACTTCTCCCTCATGTGATTTTCTAATATGCAAAAATGATTTATCGTCTCTGATCATAATTTTAACAGATTTAACTGGTTTTCAGTTCCAAAACCACCATCAACACATAGATGATTTCAAATCTGTCCAATAAAAACACGTTCTTTGTATTTCTGGCTTTTCTCTGAGCTAACGCTCTCCCAGAAATGAATGACTAATTTGCTAGCTAGTCATGAGTATTGTACCTATAAGAGGACTTCATCCTGTTTCTAGAGACTCCGCCCACTTTGAGTGATGTCACCTGCAGGTAGGGTCCCTTAACATATAGAACATCACTTAAAATACCAATAAAATGACTAAAATAGCAATTTAAAAGACTTTAAATAATGTTTGTGCTAAATGGGTGAGAGCTGAATGTGTTTAGTTTCAGTTCTAGAGCCAGTATGTCAAAACAGAAACTAGCTAAGGAGCACTGGCTTTGCTCTAGTACTTGTTTGCTCAAAAATTCTTTTTCAAGTCTAGAAATAAATTTGAAGCTAGTTTGGCACCAAAGTGAGATCTGACCAATTAAATGATGCATCCTTTAGGTCAGCTGACCACTTGATGCTGCGTATTCCCACAATGAACTACAAACATGAGAGGAACAGGCTTTTGTGCATGCTGCTCCAGCCCTTTGGAACGCAATGCTGACCTTTGTACACCAAGCATCATCCGTGGCAGTCTTCAAGGCACGACGGAAGACTCACTATTACGAGTTGGCTTCCTTTTTACGCGTTTTTAACTTATTTCTTTTAATGTTTTTTAATTGCTTATTTAGCTGCATTTATTGATCGTTTTAGCTGTTTTCTATGGCCTTTATGCAAGTGTGTGTGTGGCGCTTTGGCCAGCTAGCATGCCGTTTGTAAAACGCACCTTATAAATAAATCGGTCTGGTATGTATGCTGGTGAAGGCTCTCAGTCATCGAGGTCACGGTAATTCAAAGGGGTTCAAATGAAGACTTTTGTTTCTTTGAAGATGCTTCGCTTCTCATCCGAGGAGCTTTTTTCAATTCTGACTGGAATATGGGAGGGTCAAGCTCATAAGTAGTAGTTGTCTATTGTTGCTTAATGAGCCGAAACTACCTATGAATACCCCTCCTCCCTACCTCCTGATGAGTCGTTAGCCTCTATATGTATATATAGGTATGGTCTGATGTGATGCAGCAAATTAAACTGATCTTATTGCACATTTCTTATTAAATCAGGTTTAAAAAAATAGTCTATTAACCAGATGCTTGATGCCGCTGCAGCAGCGAGTTCTGCAGGTGCACCAAAATCCAAATATTGCAGGTTTGATCATGTGTCGAAACTGCTTTAATAAATAAGCGGGACGATTTAAAACAATGAAACATCCACTGAAAGACTGAAAACTTTGTTTTTTTTACTTTGTACAAAATTAAAGCTTGTCCCTTAAACAATAAAACGTATACAATATGCATATTCAGCTTTTAACACCAGCAGGGATGCATCTTAAATTCTTTTATTTTGCTGTGTCCCATTTACAGAAATACAATGGCGCTTTGTTTTAAACAATGACAATCTGAAAAGGGGTCAAACTTTCATTTGAAACAGAGTTGGTAACTAAACCCAACTCTACATCTGCAAACGTCGTTCCCTGCATTAAAGCCTTTGAACCAAACGTGAAGCTAATGCACCACATCCACATTCGTAACGTTGAGAACCGCGATGGTGGAATTGCTCCGTCGCTTCGATTTCAGGAATCTCCGTGATGGACGAGCAAAAGTGAAATGAGGAGAGTGCTTTACTCCGGCGAATAAAACACGCCACGGTACACCACACAAAGCTTCTTAAAAAAGAAAACAAACCAACAACAAAAACAAAGAGGAGCATCGATAACACAAATAAACGTAATAAATTATTACACCAAGACACCTGAAATGAGAAGGGTTTTTGACGGGCTTAGAAACGGCACGGAAGCTTTGAAACGTACTTTTCTGAATCAAATTCTGCAAAAAGGTCATTACAAGGAAACAAAAGCGTACAAAATACACAAAGATTGTGCCTCTATGCATCAAAATCTGATAGTGGTGGGAAAGAAAAATGCAAACCGTTTATAAACCCTTCAAAAACCCTTCATGGTACCTCGCTGTGAAGGTCAAACTGTGGGACTTTGGATATTAAGCCTTATAAAACCTGCTTTTTTTTTTCAACGGACATAAATAAAAGGAATGACATTGTAAAAAAATAAAAATAATAATAATAAAAATGTGTGACTTGTCTTTAAGTTACTTATTTCAAATATACACAGCGACTCCTTGAGTATTTACAGGTATGTACAGTGTATTTTCTGCTTTGATCAAATACCTTGAATGGCGTTGCTGTGGAAACCGAACTCTTATCAAATGTACACGCATCCCTTTGAGATCAGAGAACAAGGAGGTGAAACTGGGCAGCATGACTCAGAGCCACGACGCAGCTCTCAGAAAGGCACTTGCTACCAACTCAAATACTGCAAAAAAGTCTCAAATACAGCTTTCAGCCAAGAAACTGAGAGACAGGAGCAAAATAATAATAATAATAATAATAATGGAAGGCCACGTAGTAGGCACTGGGGTTTCCGTCCCCTCTCCCCCCTCCAGGCCAATGTTTTGGTAAGGCTTGTGCATGACAGCCACAGGTGGGTCGGTGGGCAAAGCTGGAAGGTGACGGAGCAAAGAGAAGTCCTTCCTTTACCGTCTCGCTGACGAGCATACCCCCACAGACACTGATAAACAAACAAAAATCATCATCTGTAAACAATCTTTATACAGCTTCTTTTTTTTTTAAACTCCATTATCAATAATCCATAATGTTTCTTTAAATCCATAACAAAAAAAGCAGAAAGCTTCTTTTGCTTCCTGAAATATTTTAACTTCCTTTAAATGCAAAACCAAAATAAAAGATCAGAAGCGAGAAGTTCACTGTGCTCCTGCATCACGTCAGGCGACAGTGACGAAAACCAACTAAAGAATGGCTTAGAAAAACACAAAGCCTTATTTTTCCTTTCCAAAAGAAGTCCAAAACATAATAGAATAGTCGCTGCCGTGCAGCCTCTCGCTCCTGCGTTGTTCTTTGTTTAGGTGTCTTATACACAATGGTCCCGGAGCTCTTTCGGACCAGTGAAGATGGTGCTGACGTTTTTCCAGCGGTTGTCTTTAGGGCTGTAGCCTGGGGTCCGGTGGGGAGCTCTGGGGGGTGAACTGGAGCTGTGCAGGGTGCAGATCACACCCCCGCTGGACTGTGCAACAGTCTTGGAGTACTTATAAACCAGCTGTTTTCCCGCCTCTGCTCCACTGCACTCCTCCTCGAGCTCAAGCTCCGCCTCCGTCTCCTCCCCCTCCTCCTCCTCCTCCTCATCACACGTCCGACAGGAGGAGCCCATGAGCTTCTTGCGCTCCTGCTCGGCCTCCCTGTTGTTCTCCTTTAGCTGTTGCTGCTGCGGCTGCTGCTGACGTCCCACAACCAGCCGTAGCGGCTCCCAGTGGTTGTTCACGTTGCCGTCAGTAGCCGCTTGCGCGGATCTCTCCCGCTCTTTTCTTCGCTTGCGCGTCCACCAAACACAGACAATGATGCAGAACAAGCAGAGCAAGCAGAAGACGACACACAGAAGAGGCACCAGGTGATCTGTTGAGGTAATAAAGGAAAGAAACGTGAGTAAACAGTGAGAGGTGCATAACTGGAAACCTACAGTGACCGAATACAAACCCTAGGGGTGCGCCTAAGTTTTACTCACCCACTGAAGAGGGCATGACCTGCGTTTCCACTTTGACCTCAATGACTGCCAGCATGATGGTGCTGTTGTGCCGCTTCGATAAGGTGCCCACAATGGCACTGGCGGCCTCCTGGATCAGACTGTGGTCTGGTAGATTCTCCGGCTGGAAAGACTTGGAGTCAAAACAGAAAGCAAGAAAGAGATCAGACAACAGCTGGGAACGAGCAGAGAGGTTGGAGTGAAAGACTTTTATAAACAAATGACCACCAGTCACACTCCAACCCTCACCGAACAACGCTGACATCTTGAACCTTACATAAATGCATGGACTGGTCGGTAAAACACTAGAAAAGTCCGACTAAAACATCTTTGCAGGTTAGAAGAACGCGTACTTACTATAGCTACTTCTACAGCATCCTGATTGGAATGAGAGAGGTCACAGAGCAGAAGAAGAGCGTGGTCTTTCGATAAATTTCTGGTGTCAGGAAGATACCTCAGCTCAAAGCAGATATTCTCCACCGTGGTCCCCTGAAGACACAAACATGCACAGATTTAACACCGATTCAAATATCCTAACAGGGAAACGACTACGATGGCTCACCGGCGGTATTTTGTCTCTGTTGAAAACAAGAGTTATGCGGCCACAGCTGTTGTCCAAATGGCCGCTGTTTGGCTGGCACTTGGTGGTTGTTTGTGAAGGTGTAGGTCCAGCCATGGAACAAACCCCCCACTGGTTGCAAGGAGGGGAGAAGCAGGTGTAGTAGCTGTGCTCCAGACACTCCTGTCCAGCTGGGCAGGACTTCTGTCTCTGGTCCCGGTCGGGTGGATTGAGCCGGCAGGGACGGCGACCACACACCACCTGGAGTCAAATTCAAAGCAATTCCTAGTTTGGTTCATCCGATCATTTAATTTTCCCTAAATGATGTGCTGTTTGGGTTAAATAGTTGATCCATAAATGCTCATTTCTAAACACCATGATGGAAACTAAAGTCCTGATTAAATCAGATTTTCTATGAATACATTTATTCTTATTAGGAATATCAGTACACTGAGATTTTGCAATATTTTGTGTTACGATACTGAACTGATTCAAAAGCAGTGTGTCAATTTTCTAACAGAAATTACATTTACTGTTTTTTTTAATATGGTGCAATTCAGACCCGACTGCTAGGTGGCAGCAGTTTTTCCCGCCTTTTTTCTGATGGAACAAAAAGGTCTCGCAAGAAGTCTGAGGGTGTTTCTCAATGTCAAGGAACCTCACCTTGATGCCTTGGTCCTGCCCCGGTTGCCTAGGAGATACGTCATCAGGAACTGCCAAGGCGTGTTCCAATCGGTTCCATGTGCTACCGAGGCATCTGTCCTCCGTTTGTTAGCCATTTAGCTAACTGACCAAGGATACATGAGAGGTGCCTTGGTGCCTTCTCTTGGTCAAATATTTCCCAGAATGCAGCGCGGGATTTTCAAACAGATGTGATCAGGAGCCGGCAGCAGCTAGCCTGGCAAGCCATCCTATATATGTGAATATATAGTCTGGCCACGAACCATTGACGGCTCTCAGTCGTGAGGCGGGATCTGCGGTTGTCTTTCAAAATGTCAGCACGCAATTGGATAGCGCTAGGACCAATCAGAGTAACGAACAACGTGCCGTAATCACAACGACAGTAAAGCTGGACCCACTAATGGCGTCAATGATTTCTGTCGTTTTTGTATAAAAACATGTGAATATCAGGTGTACTGGGACATTGCACTACTTAGTTTGATAAAAATAAGAAGCCGCTAAGTATAGCTGACAGACTTACGCACGTTGGAGTCTAAATAATCCAATGTTGATGACAAAGCCATTTCAAAATAACGTGGCTCCGGCGCTGCAGCCATGTTGCTTGGGTTCGCGGCCGCAGCGCTGACGTCATCGGCTACTCCCGCTCTGTGATTGGCCCACAATATAGAGCGCTGTGATTGGCCCAACCAAAACTATAGCGAGTTGTGATTGGATAGACACAGCAGTGGTTTGGGCTGCGAGGGTTCCTATGAAGCGTGCCTAGACCAAACTCTGCAAAGCAAGAATTTGGTCTAGTTCACTAGGCTAGGCAGCAGCTACTTCAGGGGCAAACTTCCAGTTTAAATGTAAGTCCACTAATTGTAGCTATTGGGCTTATATGTAAAATGTTTTTTTTAGATCCAAAGCAGTTATCTATGGTCGGTTAGTTGTTTAGTAGTTGCAGCTTCTGTGGCTAGCAGGTACTAACTCGCTTACACATGTGATTTAACCAATATACACACAATAAAGTAAAAGGCTCGATATGCATCTATATTGAAACTTACCGCTACTATGATGGGCAGGACGTAAACAGAGTGTGTAAGCAAGGGGCGGGCTCTGGCTGGCCACAGTCACATGGGATAAGTCTGTTCCATTTAACCGTTTTCTTTGACCAAGGAAGGACAGTGTCTTCGTAAGAAAGGCGTCTTGCCTACCAAGGCAAGGTTCCTTGACATTGAGAAACACTCTTGATTTGTCTTGGAAGCGTCTGACCTGAGTTTTTCAATTAAATTCACTCTCAAAAGTTGAAAATATCATCTGGGTTTTAGTATTGTGACATATATCGTATCCTGTATTGTGATATTTATTGTATCACCAAATTCTTGCCAATACACACCCCTAGTTCCTACAGAACTAAAATGACAATATTTAGTCACTTTGCATATTGCTGCTTGCATTTTATCTGGACAAACACTAATTTAGTGCTGGGTGTATAAATCAGATGATGTTTCAGACACACAAAAGGCACAAACTGGTCCTAGCTATTCGTTTTCCTTCCTGGGATTTGACTGAAGCGCCGTAACAAAGCCTTGCAGAGTGTTTAGAGGTATCGGTTACCTTTGTGCAGTGCACTTTGCCGTTGAAGCAGCGGCAGTTGTTGCACTCCTCTTCCCACTGGCTGCCGTGGGGAAACTGCAGACCAGCGTAGTGGCAAGGTTTGCCAATACCAATGACTACAACCAAACGAAAGGTCACGTTGAGCTTTTGAAACAATTGATAAATTAATGTGATTCCTTAGATGAAATCAGGAAATAAGAGATTATTTACAGTCTTGGCATCGTGCTCCTGATCTACCAAGAGGGCAGATGCAACGGAAGCCGTTGATCTCGTCTACACAGGTGGCCCCATAGGCACAGGGAGAAGACTGGCACTCGTTTATGTCTGTGGAGAGCATGAAGAAAGCATCAAATTATAGTCCAACACATTTAAGGGCATTTATGATGAAGGCATCACCACACAAGGATGACCAAAATGCACCTGGGGCTCTTTTGAGAAACTTCCCAGAAGCTAACGGCTGCTGTTGGTGAACGAGTGGCTTAAAGCAGGACTATTCAATTAGTTTCTCTACTGGGCCAGATTTCAAAATCGTGGATGAGCTTTGGGCCGGATACCGAAATCTTTATTATATATTTTACTGACAACATTTAAATATAAAATTTTAATATTTTGACTGATATTATTACCTCCACCACTACTACAAATACAACTAAAAATAACAGCAATGCACAAGGTCTTTTTATAGTTTTAATGATCTGCATCAACAGTTGCAGAGCTGGTAATACAAGCATTTTTATGGTTTTTAACCTGCATTAACTCGATCACAGCTACTAAATGAAAATTAACTATAATAGCATAGCAGCTATGCAACATAAACACGTATTTGTCCATCCAAGATGAATTAAATCGCCTATTTTCCCTGTCAATTTTGCATTTCTGACCAGTCAGTGACATCTTCTGGCAGGACTGGGTCACTGCTAACATAGACATGAATACATAGACGCCACACTACGGCAGCTAAAATAGGCAGCGCCAGTCCACGGGGTGTCTACGTATATATGTCTGCGATTGCTAAGATGGTGGTGATACTGAGCCTGGAGGTTTCTTCCTGTTAAAAGGGAGTTTTCCTCTCCACTGTCGCTACATGCTTGCTTAGTATGAGGATTGCATCGATGCAATCTGCTGGGTTCCTTATATAGGAAACTTTTTTACTGATTGGCTTAATGAACTGAACTGTATTGGAATGTTTACTTTGTGAAGTGCCTTGAGACGACTCGTCGTAATTTGGTGCTATAGAAATAAATTGAATTGAATTGGTGTTGCATTCAAGTGCAATATCAGTGTGGGAATTTTGAAAGTTGCATGCAAAAACAGGTTTTCAACTGGGTTTTTTCTTTTGGTGGTTGGAGGATAGGGTCAGGTAGGCTAGCTGGTGAGGGCCACCATTTGAATAAGCCTGGCTTAAAGGTTTGCCTGTCAGATTTTTGCATTTCAATGAATGCAAAAATGGCTCTCACCGTGTCTATTTTACAGGGATTAAACAAAGATTACAAATAACTGTTGGAATAAACCTCATATGATGGTGAAGGTTCTCTCGATGGCAGGATTTCAGCATAACTTAGTGATATTCAAGCCATCGGTTGAAAATTCCTGTATTTTTGAGTATTGCAGGGTAGAACAAAAACTGCAACGGGATTTGTTTACAATGTCCTGCAGCCCTACTAGAAAGTCTTTGTTGGAACTATTGATCTTTCTGAGTTGGTCTAATTTAATTGGGCGCTGCAGCTAATCAGCCTTAGAAAACCAAGATTGTTGTAATTTAGTCCATTTCACAGATTATGAACCACAATTTCATGCAATAATATCTGAGAGTTGTTCACAACACACTCAAAGTGGCAGCAGCAACGCAACTATGTGAATGATTTTACACCAATCAGGCTCCGACAGATGAAATGAAGCGGTTTTTTCTTCCAGCTGCATATGGGACATTAGTTTGAAGAATTTATAAAGAATTTTGAGACCAAACAAACGATACTGCAGCAGCCTCTTCCTCTGCAGGAGTCTTAAACCCTCTAGGCACCTCTGGTCATTGTTGTCCTCATTATCACATAACCAAGGTCTGGATGAGAATTCTCATATTCTAGTTGGACTACAAAGGTGAGCGCTATCCGGTCAAAACAAAGGAACAGAAGAAGACTTTCAGGGTCACTGGGTAATTTGTCTTCAGTGTGTGAAAGTGTGACTGTGTGAGTATGGAGGAGGGACGACCTCTGACCCCCGAGGCGTTGAAGAACAATGACCAAGGCTAGAGGGCTTGCATTTAGGTGTCAATGTGTCCATCTAGTTCTCATCTTTACTTTTAGCCAAACTCCTCTCTCCCTCCATCAATCCATCGGTGTAATTTTTGCAGATGCATCAAAGTTTTTATTATTTTTTTATCTTAACCAGAAGATGTAGATGGTGTTGGTGAGGAACTCACTGATCCTGCAGTCGGGTCCGGCGAAACCAGGAGCGCACTCGCAGCGGAACCAGTTGACTCCATCCACACAGATCCCACCGTTATAACTAAGAGAGAGAAGAAATCAAATAAATAGATGAGGCTGGACGTGTGTGTGTGTGTGTGTGTGTGTGTGTGTGGTGGGGGTCACAGAGCTCAATTCAGCTCATCAATACAAGCCTCCACCTTTCAGATGCTAATAGGCGTGTCTGGTCCCGCCCCTCCCCTCCTCTCATCGTGCCTCCCTTCCATACCTCCTCAAAGCCAAGCTCCCCCCCAGGTCGCACGGGAAGAATGGACACACACACCCCTCCTCTAACACTCAACCTCACCCCCCCCCCCCCCCCCCACCTGCATTCACCACAGGGTCGATGGGACTCAAAACTCCCACCTCTCACTGTCTCATTCAGCATCCCCTCCCCTTTGAGGCTTGATTTAAAGACAACTTCCACGGGGCTTTAATGGCCCGACACCCCTCCGGCCGCTGAGATCCAAGTAAAGCGTGGAGATGAGAGGAGGCATGGAAACATGTGTGAATCTCTAAAAAGGTAAAAAAATGTCACCTACCACGGGTGAGGGTTGCAGTCGTCTGTGTCTGTTGCAGAAAAAAAAAGGTTTATTGAGCAACTTAATATGAACTAAATCATCATTTCCCCTAAAATCTGTGCAGAGGAACTAACTTTGTTCACATGTGGGGCCCTCCCAGCCCTCCTTGCAGATGCAGGAGAAGGTGTCTCCTCCTCCCACACACGTCCCACCATTGGAACACGGACTAGAGGCACATGTGCTGTTCTTGGCTGCAAAAAAACCCAAAAAGCAGGAATGTCAACAACCAGAAGCGTGCATGACGAATCAAAAACTACAAACATACAACAATCCACAGTGACTGACACAGAAATGTTCTGAATCAACGCTATAAGTAATACAAGAGTTCGTAATAGTTGTTGATGAAATCCAAAACTACTAATTAGCCACTGCGATCACCATTTATGGACAAGCTCGTGCAAAGCGACGCAGGTTTGTGTGTCCAACACCCGAAAACAAAACCATCATTGTGATTCTCCACATTCCTTATTTGTTTAACCTTAAATAGACCAAAGAGCGTCGAGGGAATCTCACCTGTGTTGCATGTGTTTCCTCCCCAGCCAGGCGGGCAGGAACAGCGGAAGGCATCGCCGTGGTCGTAGCAGGTGCCGCCATTACTGCAGGTGGTCTCGTCACACTGGTTCTCACCTGGCCCCCCCAAAAAAACAACAAAATCTAAATCAGCACATTTCAGAGACCCTCTCTACCCTCTGTAGACCAGATCAGGACACCGACTAAGTGAAGATGATGCATCGGTTGAAAAGTTGTGCAAAAGTGTCATGAGCATCATTTCAGGGCAATTCTCACTAAAAATCTACAGCTGCAGCCCACAAATCCTGGCTTTCCCCTGAATTGTTCCTTTAGTTATGATAAACCTGGATCTTTTTTTGGAACTTGCTAAATTTGACGATACATTAAAGCCGAGGCGGCGTAACTCACGGGAATGGCAGGTCTTGCCCTTCCAGCTGTCGGTGCATTCGCAGTAGAAGTCGTTCACCAGGTCGACGCAGCGTCCGCCGTTTTTGCAGGGGTTGTGTCTGCACTCGTTGACGTCTGAGGGAACAGAGGAAGGTGACTCACGCTCGTTTATTCCATAACAAACGGCCTCCTCGCCGTGCAAAGAGATTAAGGACGGTGAAAGCAGGAGCTCCACCCTAGGCATGCAGAGATTTTCCAAACGGGGGGAAATATTTGCAGTCAGCCACATGAGGGCTGAAGAACTCACTGAGGTCGCAGAGCTGACCCTCCCAGCCGTCCGGACAGAAGCACTGGAAGGTGTTCACGCGGTCGATGCAGGTTCCTCCGTTTCCACAGGGGCTGCTGATGCAGTCATTGATGTCTGAAAGAAGACGAAGCAGAAAGTGTTTCGATTGTTAGATCAAGGCTTCCATTCCATTTAACGTTCGAGTCGTGCTGCGAGTTTCGTTGCTCGGCACCAGGACTCGTCTCTGCCTACTTTCATGGCAGTAGATGCCGCTGAAGCCTGGATCACAGACGCAGCTGAAGTTGCCCGCAGGCTGGCTGATGCAGCGCCCTCGCGGACCACAGACGTTCGAGGGAACGTGCTGCACCCCGGCTGAATCGTTGGTTGCTATGGCAACAGTGCAGCTGTCAATTACTGGAAAGGTAAAAAAAGAAAAATGTAATTCTTCCGCAGGTTCATTTGTACAGACGTATTTCAGCGCATAGGCACCTTGACACGGCGTTGCTCGGCAGTCGTCTTTGAGGCGCTCGCACATCTTTCCCTCGAAGCCTTCGGGACAGGCGCAGTAGAAGTCCTGGTCCATGCCGTGGCACGTGGCCCCGTTCTCACACGGGTCGGGATCACAGGAATCTGAAGGAGCCCAGTTGGAGATCTACGGCAGACGGAGAGAAGATCGTTAAAGGTCTAAATGAATAAAAACTCTCAAGTCAGGATCAGTAATAGTAAACTAATTTGGTAAAGGCAGCGTGTTGAGCTGTATTCCATTTACCACGGGAATCGAGATTTGGGAAAGTTGTCCGATTAACTTGAATGGTGTTCCACTCGCAATTCAGTTACCAGCTCCGGTGGCCTAGTGGTAGAGTGTCCGCTCCGGGACTGGGAGATCGGGGTTCGATTCCCGGTCGGGTCATACCAAAGACTTTGAAAAAATGGGACCCAATGCCTCCTCGCTTGACACTCAGCACTAAGGTGTTGGATTGGGGGGTTAAACCACCAAATAGTTCCCGAGCGCGGCCACAGCTGCAGCTCACCGCTCCCCACCATGGGGATGGGTCAAATGCGGAGATGTAATTTCACCATTGTGTGATGATGACTTGGGACTTGTCGAATTTGCACATCGCTTTGCTCAGGAACCAGGAAATGCAATTAAATGTCAAGCTAGAGGTCGACCGATATTGGGTTTTCTATTACCGATGCCGATATGTAGGAGACATGGTCAGCCAATGGTTGATATGCATTGCCGATTTTTATGGCCAATATCGTTAGACGTTTTCCACCTTATTTTCATGCTAAAATGTCACTAATAAAATCAGTCGATGCACAAAATTTCTGAAGTTGAATCAGTTAAACTCAGAGTTCACTGTGCACTGCTCAGTGTTAATATCAGACATCTAAATAAAGTTAATTTAGAGTATTTATTATGCAAATGTATAAAAAAACAGTAAATATTGACCCGATATATCGGTCTACCCCTAATCCAAGCCCTGTAGCAACATGCTAACCAGCGGCTGCATTAAACGGTGCATGGTACAAACCAACAGAAATAAGAACAAACCATTTAATACTGCAGCTATGGAAACTTTCCCGCTCAGGGAAGATGCAAATAAGAGTCAGAATACCAACTTTAAGGAGCATTTTTTATTTATTTATCAAACTAGGAACTTGGAAATTCCAACTTCCACGTACCAACTCAATCCTGCCAAATGAAATTTGGAAAAACTGACAGAAAAGGTGAGACAAAAGCAATTTATGACCCCAAAAAAGGAAAATATATCAGAATTAGAACCAATTTATTGCACTCTTCACTTTTAAAGTCATCCTTAATGTTTAACATTAAGCATTTAGCAAGTCCTTAAGTGATCCTGCGAGCCTCCTGGGTGTCCTGACCTCCAGAAACCACTATGCTAAAGATCTAATGTGTCATAAACATCTAGAGTTTTAAAGCGTTTCTACTCATAAACACTTATTTCTTATAATAAACAGCCAAATGTTGGGGGCTGCAGTGATTTACACACAGGCATCTCAACAGCGCTCTTTGTTTCGACACACATTATCGTTGCACAATAAAAAAAGAGAAAGCTATTGTTGAAGGCAACCGAGACAGTGAAGCAAGTGAACCCAAAGGAACAATGAAGAAAGCAGGGCTAAAGTGCACGTAGATGAGCAGCTTAGCGGGTTAAAGCCCGCGCTGCTGCTCTGAACAAACCAAAGGTAAGAAGACAAAGTAAGCCTCAGTGTCACTAAGCTCATCAAGGGAATCCACGCCTTTACATCTCTGGCCCGCTTAATCTGGCGAGATTATTCAAAGAGAAGGATCCTCGTTGAGAGCGAGAGGGCCGCGCCGACGAGAGACACGATAACTCATCGTGAGTGGAAATACCAACTGTGGTCGAGCCACAATAAACATAATAAAGATAAATCATCCCAGCCAGAGGCCTCTGTGAAGTCTCGCCGTTTCAAAATACTGCAATGCAGAGTTTAGAGAGAAAAATCTTTCCGTTTGTGTAAACAGAGGCCTACTGTGCATAAACTTTGGGCTGCACCCCGTTGCCATTTAAGGTGGTGAACAAGGGAGGTTAGCAGGGCAACAGGGAGCAGGAATTAGCGGTCATATGGTTTATTTTACCAAAAATGTCAGATGCCTCTTTTTCTTCAGCGTCTGAGTGTGTGTGGTCAGAGCTGTCCACCCGTCCACGCCACAAAACACTACTCCACTGCAGCAAGAAGTGCTCAAATATTTGCTTAATTATCTTTTTCCAACTGTTCTTGCAGAGCATTCAAGCTGTGTAAATAACATTAGAACTATGCTTGTTATATTTCATGCAATTGCAAACATATCAATCATGAGTTCTCTAGTAGTTGCAAACTTGTAAACTTTTATTTGAATGTTTTGTGCAAAGGTGCATTTAGAGGTGAGCATTAAAAATGCTTCCAGATGTTTTAAGAGAGGCTGGTCTCAAATCAGCCCCAACCCTAACCCAATTCAACCTGGTTTCTGCAAGATTCTTTATCAAATCAGTCAACAGGGCAGTCCGCCATACACCGTTAAAGCGCGAGTAACACCTAACTCAACTTTTCTTGCTGATAACCTGTATGGATGACTGTGTAATAGTGCTGTAGACATGTGTAGTCATTCTTTTGGCAGTTAACATTTCAGCCCAAAACCGTAATTATATTTCCATCTTCAGGTTAAAACTCTGAGTCTGCTCATTCTCCTGAGCGGTAAGTCTGCTTCGTCTGTGTGCTCGTGTGCGCGCTCGCTAACGACTCGACTGAGAAACTCCGAGCGCTCTCGCAGTGGGGTTAAGGGGGGTGCTGTCAATCATTGCCTCAGTGCTGCTCTCTCAGTCCTCCAGGTGACGCCTTTTTTGCAGGTATTTTTCTAACAGGAAGTCTGCTTGAAATAAGTCACCACCCATGGTGTTACTCACCCTTTAAAGAAGCAAATACATTATTTTTTCAAAATAAAAGACTTAAGTAACCATCTGCTCATGCGTCAAAGAAAAGCCCAAGTCTAAATCATCCAAAGTTGATGCCAAAATGTTTTCAAACCAGCACTGTTCCTGAGCCATATTTGCAGTTTTTCTCTGTTGCAACCACTACTGACTAAATGTATTCCACACCATCACCTTAACGCAGTAGCAACTCTCCGACATCGGCTCTGTAATCAAACTAACGTTGTAGCTGTCTGCTCCTTTAACAGACTGGGACTTTGGTGAAGGTTTGATGCTAAAACAAAGACAACAGTAAAGGGACCACAATCAAACGGCTTGACCACCAAATCACACAACCTTCGATAAATCATCTCTATTTGGCTCTAAAAAGAAAAAAGGCAACAAATTCCGGTAAAAACACATTCCTCACAGAGATCAATCCACTCCTGGACGACGACTCCAGCACCGATTTTCTTCAGAAACGATTTGATCATCTTTTAATTAGCCGATTCTGAACGCTCGCCAACTTCTGTTGAGCTTTCTTTTCCGCCACCGCACCCTTATCTCTCTCCTGATAAACAACTACCAGAGAATTTTCCAGATGTGATGCATCAAAAGTGCGTGAGAGAAGCAAAAAAGCCTAGTAATTACAAAGCTTGCCACTAACATTTATCCTTAATTGCTGCCAATTGCCAAATTGCCAAAGGAACAAGCAGCATAACAGACGTTTCATCCACTCCAGCTTCATCTTTAAACCCTCCAGTTGGCATCGTATTAAGTTGCCCTTACACCGTTTCAACGCAGACCTTTTCTGGGCTATAAAAAGTGCGTCTACGCTTTGGTAGGAAAACCCGGACTCCGGTGAGGATTCTGTTACAACTCAGGGGTGCTCCTCTCTCATATTAATGTAAATCTACCCCTATAACGCTAATGTGCCTCACTTTTCCTTCATTCTTTACCCGCTTCCACTACCATGTTGCAGAGATCAGGACTGTTACACAATCAAATTTCTAATGACCCAACATGAGATACTAATCAGTGAAATATGACGCCAGGGGCATCGTAGTTTTGGCACGAAAGGACAGGAATGTACATCGTGCCATAGCAGGCTTGAGAGTGTGGGTAGCGTGCAGGCAGAAATCCAGCGTCACCTCATTCAGAGAGGGCTCACATTTATAGTAGAGATCCTAAATCAGGACTGGCTCCAGACCAGAAACGTCCTCCATTGGAGGTCCCAGAGATGCGCTGAAGTGTCGGTTTCCTCAATCCTAAAGACTCGCTTATGAAAGGATTAGACGAGAATTCACCAGGAGAGCTGGGAACGGAACGGGAAAGTCTTCCATAAAAACCGCCCTGGCTTGTAGAGCTAGTGATTTTTCATTACTCAGCTGATGAGGATCCTGTCAGTGGTTTGATGACTTTATTATCCATAATCTGACCCAACACGCCAGAGAACATAAAACCAGCTGCTGAGTCAAACGCGAACAACATGATGCCCAACGTGACACCAACTAGCATCATGCAAACTAGTCTAATGGATTAAAGTTCTTTGGATTTTAGTTCTGAGCAGCCAGACGTGTCGACTTTTTGATGCGTCTCCAGACTTTCTGAAGGTATTTGAGAGTTTTTCTTTGTACCAAAGCTGCTTTTTACAGCCCAATGTGCAACGTTTATCGTAAAAATGAAGAAAGTAGACGGTGGGTGATTAGTGCGTACTCTCGTTGCCTAATTTTCAGCTAGAGCTCTTAAAATAATGTTTTCTGTAAAGTTTTGGTGTCATACTTTCATCTATTATGTTCATTTTCTGAACTTTTATGGTGTTAGCGGGTCCCACGTCTGTTTACTGCACTATACAGATTTTGACTTGCGACCCGACGCCGGAAGTACTGACTGCGTGTTATTTTATGGCAATATATGGTAAGCCAAAGGAGTAAAAAAAGCGTGCGTTCTAAACGCGCGTTATGTCCGCCAAAATGGGCGTCTTGGCGAACATAATGCGCGTTTAGAATGCGTGATTTTAGAACGTGCGTTTTTTTGCCCCCTTTGGCATCAAAACGTGCATTCAAGATGCTCGGTTTGGCAGACATAACGCACATTTAGAACGCACCCTTATTTGACCCCTCTGGCTTGCCAGAGTTGTATAACGTAGACTCGCTGTAGCAGCGGCAGATCCACCAAAGAAAGCTAGAAATCCCTCATCAGAGGAAGATAGGAAAAGAAAAGAAGAACGTGATAGAGCAAGAGCAAGACCAGAGTTATTATTGGGCCGTCTTTTCCTCGCTGGAGAGCTCTTTTAGAAAGAACAGCATTAACTACGGACTCTGACCTAGCCATGCTGCTAATGGCTAGGTAAGTAATAAATGATTTTCATTTATTCTGTTTGGCTGGGCATAAAGTTGTTATACAGTCCTGATAAAACTATTCAATGCGTGGAGGTGGAAAAGTTTGTTTTTGTTGTTTTGCCTGACATTAGGAATGTAAACATGCCTCTTATGCCCGAGAGAGAGATTTAATGTTACGACAGTGACGTTACGCAGCAAGCCTTGAGAGGGCAATAGAGAGCATATATCCACAAAGTTCAGGAATGTGGCTTTAAAATTCTTCCATTACAAGAACAGGGTTAGGGTTAACCCTAACCCCTTATGTTATGGTTAACCTAAAGGGTTAGCGTTAACCTAAAAGGTTAGGTTTAGGCTAACCCTAACCCTGGCTCCCTGCATGAAAGAGTGCCTGAAAACTTTTGCACAGCTGCTTGGGTCTCACCTCACACAGCTGGCCACCAAACTCTGCTGGACATTCACAGATGAAGCTGTCCGACACGGCGTGGCACTGGCCGCCGTTCTGGCAGGGTCGGCTGTCGCATTTGTTCCTCTGGATCTCACAGTGAGAGCCCACGAAACCAGGAGGACACTGGCAGTGGTGACCCCTCGGGCCCTTCTGGAAACCAAAAGAAAAAAGGTCAGAGTACCACCACAATCTGCAAACTTACCCCACTTCAGGGTCCATCATACCTTGCAGGCAGCTCCATTCTGGCACTGACCGTGGCAGCTATTGACATCTAGAGAGAAAAAATAAGACGTTAAACTACTAAATTATTTCTAATTCACAAATGGGTTAAATCTACTGTGCAGCTCAAGTTAAAAATAAGGAAAAAAGCAACCAGTGAAGCCAAACCAGAGCCGGACAGACCTTTGCAGGTAGCATGCATTGCAGGGATTACCATATGCTGGAAAGGAAGTGATGCTAAACTACACCTAAACTGTGCGCTCAGGAAGTGAGAAGAGGCTTCTGGAGAAGAGCCAGTAGATGTTACTGTAAGAAGTGACTCAGAGGGGGAGGAAAAATACTGACTGATGTCACAGTTTTGTCCGGACCATCCCGGGAAACAGTCGCAGTGATATCCACCAATCAAATTTTTGCAAGAGTAAGCGTTCACACAGGGCTGTCCTGCACACTCATTTGTATCTGTGAAGGCAGAAGGGGGTCCATCAATGGAAAGAAACCAGGAAAACACAGCGGATAAGGAGTCGGAGAAGATCCCACCATCCAAGCATTTAACAACCCGGCCTCATTAGAGAAAACCGGACACAGAACAGGGTGATTATTAGACTTTCATGGTTTTAACCACGACAGATTTTGGAGGTTAAAGGTTCAGTTGATGCAAAAGTGACCATTTTTTCACCAAGGATCATCAGCCTTGTCAGAACTAAACCCGTTAGCTTGTTTTGTGAGTGGTGCTGCAGGCTGCAGCTAGCATCTTCTCTTGATTGTATTGGTTTTTGTAAATAGCTCTTTAATGCATCACCATCGGGATGGAAAAAGGAAAGTGTGGGGGTGTAATCCAACTGTTCATCTAACTGCATGAAAGACTATAACATTCTTATTTTAGTATAGGAAACTTTAGGAGTTCAGCTAACAGACTAGAAACATGTTACAGCTAAATCTTGCAGTAATGTTCCATCAGCAGAACCAGACGTACAAACTCAAGCTGTGGGGCTAAAAGTCACTTTGCTCCCCCGCAGATTTTCATTTCATCTTTTTAAAGCATCAAACAACGAAAGATTAGAAAAAAAAAAAACTATTTAAATTTTTATATTCAGTCTGCCTGAAAACTTTAAATTAAAAAGCCTTTAAAGGTCAAATGTATTCATTTTTTAACATGTTTGCAGTGGTCTCTAGTAGGAATGAACACCTTGTAAGTCATACTCTGGGGGAAAAAAGCTCCGGTGCACCTGATTCAGGAACTAGAAGCTTCAGACGACAGGATCTGGAGTCTTACTTCCTGATATGTGGACATCTCTCCTCTGATTGGCTAACAGCAACACGACTCTACCACTGACTCTGTTTGCTCTGCAACGTTGATGTTTTATCTCCACCAATAACACAAGCCTGGAGGATTCTGCTGTGTGGTGGAGTTGCTAATGCTAATGGTTAGCTTCTACTAGCCCAGACGTTCTCTGCTGTTTCCTGGACGCTAAACCAACAACATCCTTCCCCGTCGTGAGTCAAGATGGGTGAGTCCATGAATGTTCAGTGACAGTGTGACGTAGATCTGTCAGGATTTTCTAATCCTAGAGTTTCACCTAGAGTCTATTTTCTATCAGAAGCTAATGCAGGAGATAGGTGGAGGAGACTATTTTCATGTTCAGCCTGCAGGAAAAACTCAGTGACCCATTAGAATCAGACATAATAAGTTGACCTTTAATGTAGTGTGCTCTCATGGACAAATGTCTTAATTCTACTGGAATATTTTCTCATGTTTCCTGCAAATTATATTTGTGTTCAAATGTAGATTAATTATGAATTAAATCTGAGCTTTATTCATTTATATGTGAACTTGGTTTATTACTGGAAATAATTTATTTATATTTATGTATTTAGGTGAGGCTTTTGCCTAACATGCATGTTTTTGGTCTGTGGGAGGAAACCGGAGTACCCTATGCAGAAAGGCTGCAGCTGGGATTTGAACCTGCAACCTTCTTGGTGTGAGGCAACAGGGTTTTCTGCTTCCATCTGCTTCCTTAAAGTCAACAATAGTTTCTCTAATTTTACAAAACTAAAACTTAACATTTAGGACATAATTTTTACCACTTAAAGGTGTCGTTGACTGAGAAACTGTCTAATACAGTACTTGTTCTTTTTGAGATATGACCAGTAACTAAGCTGCATATGCATGCCCAACGTGAAAATGTTCTTGAATCACCATTGCCTGCATCAGCGACAGAAAGGGAGTCGACAGGAAAACAAACTGGTCAGAAAAAGCCAGTCTCTTCTACGTCACTGGGAAAATTTGCATTCATGGCTCCGCCCACCTTTCAGCCAAGAGAGAGCAGAGCACGTCTTCCCTCGTAGAAGCTAACGTTAGCTTGTTCATGCTTGTGTTACTTGTGGAGAGAACACATCAACGTTGTATTTATTACCCAAGAAAGAAGAACGAATGGAGGCAGTGCAAGAGTCCCGCTGCTGTTGACCAATCACAGGCATGAAATTTACATGTCATGAATATTAACGAGTAATCCTCTTATTTTTTATCCCAGGAGCAAAAGAGCTTTTTTCCCCACAGAAAACAACTCATAATGCATTAATTCTTACGAGACCAAAGCAAATTTGTTGAATCGAGTGTTACTGCTGGAGCAATAATGAGTTAATTCTTTCAGAAACAGCCACATCCGTGAACCATTAGGGGTGGGTGCATTTCATCGATGTGGCGATGCATCGCAAAGCTTCACGTGAGGATTCAGAATCGATTAATGAACGCCGATGCTTAAAAAATAAATAACGTGAAAGCTGTGTTGCAAAGCCGGTACTAAAAAAAAAAAAATCCACGTAACCGGAGCCTTAACAAATGTAAGTTATTTGTTTTTGTGTAAGGAAGATGCTTTTTACTGGCGCACAATGTGGTAATCTAGGTGCTGTGGAGGAAAATAGAGGAACCAGCAGAAACGGTCCAAAGTTTGGGATCAAACGCGCAGCTACGGGCAGATTGGCTAATGCTAACTAAGCTAGCGGATAGCAGACTCACGCCGTGGGTTCCAAAGAACACGATGATCTTGGAACTAAGAATGACTAAAATCTACAAGAGGAAGAAAAGTCCCACCATCCTGTTTATTCGTAGCTGTCTGCAGCGCTATGGAGCAGAGCCACAGCAGCTACCGGGACTCACGTTGCTGTTGTTGCTACGAGATTGCGCAACACACCGCTCCAGGGCTATGGCAAGCCGTTATAGTATGTAATTCACAAACACTTCTATCTGTGAACGTAATTTAAACTGTATTATTGCCAACCCGTACATTATAGACATGCCACCATTACATTGTTACCAGTAGAAATGAAATGTTATTCAATATCTCAAAAGCTGTAAGACAGTTGAGGTGATAGCATGTTGTTTTGCATGTTATTGAACTGTTTTCTAATAATGTTCTGTTGTTAAATAAAGTAAAGGAAGGAGAGAAAAAATGTTTCCCTAGCAGTTTTTAAATGTTTAAAGCTTTCCCTGATCGAAGTTAAGTTGTGTAAATATTTGCATTTTGACAAAGTCATACAGTCATAAAATAAGATTTTGTCTTTGGAAAAATAGTTAACTGTAAAAAAAAATGTATTTACTTACTGAGAGTAGTTTTAGAATGAAAAAAAAAGCATTAAAAATGTCAATAATCGAAGAATCGTGGCACCAATAATCGAATCGAACCAAAAACCATTATAATCGAAGAATCGAAGAATCGAAGCTCCCATAATCGAAATCGAATCGAAAAGTACCCTTTTTGGAACACCCCTATGAACCATACACAAGCATAGGGATGGAGGGCTGGTTGTGGGGTGTCCTACCCCCCCCCCCACACACACACACACACACACACCTCCGCAGCTGTCGTCTCTGAAACCCAACACTCCACACAGAGCGATGCTCAGGTAAGACAGGAGGTCTATACCTGCTTGTAAACTGAGATCTGAGCATGTAAGATGACACGGAACACTTGGATCTCGTTCCTGCCTTTTACCCCACCGCGCACACGCGTGTGCGTTCACACACTCACTCACACAAGTACATCAGCTTTGTTTACAGCATTTCCTGGCTGGTCACGTCCGCTTGATAGGGACAGAACAATGCAACACAAACAAACCCGTAGCTCGTAAACCCATGTAATCAGAATTCTGGGGGTTTGTACCATAAAGTGAGAGGCAGCTCTGAAACGGACACATAATTCATACCGATCTGGCAGGTCTTCCCTTCCCACTGTGGGGGGCACACACACTCGAAGCCATCCTCCAGGTCGATGCAGGTCCCACCCTGCGCACACGGACTGGAGGCACATTCATCCAGGTCTGAGGAAAACAAACATTTCCTGTTTGCAACAGTTAAGGACTCTAAAATGAACGTTCATGACCGCCTGATGTTGATCTTTGGAAATCAGAGCGGCCAACGGCACTTCTAAGAAGCTGATTGGTTTGTTTTTGGTCTACGTTATTAAAGAGGTTCTGGGAATAACATAATAAATGCCTCTGCATTAAGTCACCCCTATGCAGAAATCCAAAATCTTCATTTAAATCAGGAATGTTGAAGCAAATACCAAATGCTTTTAAATTTGAGATAGTGTTGGATTTACGGAAGCTGTTCAGCCACTCACTGCTGGTGCAGGTTGTACCCTCCCAGCCTGGCGGACACTGGCACTCGTAACCCGACGAACCCTCGTGACACACGCCACCGTTGGCGCAGGGGGCGGAGACGCAAGCGTGCTCAGCTGATGGCAAAAGGCAGAAGAATCAGTCTTTTTCTGTACATTTTCATCTTAATAACAGAAAACTGGACTCCCTCTCTCACCTATCTCACAGTTCTTCCCAGAGAAGCCTTGAGGACAGGCGCAGTGGTACTCGTCCGGTTCGGTGTTCATGCAGGTCCCTCCGTTGACGCACGGCTGGTGGCGTCCGCAGTAGTTCAGATCTGATGGAGACATCCCAACCCGTCAGAACATTTTATTTTGACAAACTCTAGCCTTCTCTGTGGATTCTGACTTTTTTTTCCAGGGATTTCCCAGAAATATCGTCTCGTTCTTGGCTCCGCGTTGACCACCAGCTGCCTGTGTTGGCAGGAAGCGTTTTCTCCACCACATTTGTGACAAGTTTTACTGTATTTACAGGATGCAGCCAGGTGGCCACGGTTTAGAGCAGCCTTTCTTACAGTTAGCACTCAAAGCTAGCTGTTTTTGTTTTTCTGAAAATGAAACTAGATAAACCCCACATGACGCCTGCACACTAAGCCAGGTCGCCCATAAGCCTGGTAAATAAATGAGCAGGAATCTGTCTCCACTGGGGATCCGAGGACCCATTCTCATCCCCCGAAGAGCCCTGTGTGACGAAGGGACGTGGGGGGATCGGGTGTCCCTGCTGCTGCTCAGATCACACAGCCAGTAAAACTACCCAGCTGACGGTTTCCAGTCAGAGGAAACGGCCAGTGGAGCCCATTCAGACTGGAAATGCTGTCATCTTGTGACAACTCTGTGGATTAGTAGCATCAATTAACTCTGGGGTAAAAAAACAGAAGAAATCGAGATTTTCTTTTGTTTTTAGTGACAAAACTGCATAAAATATTTTCTTAACCTGATTCAAGCCGCCCAATTAGTTGGAAAAAAGTAGATAAATTCTTGGTGTGACACTAAAATCAAGAAAAATAAACTTTTTTCTGCACTAAATCTTAAAAATGGATCCCAATTTTACTTCCTGATTTATATAGTATATAAAAAACTCAATATTCTGTCATGAGAATGATCCCAGGATCACTGAAACGCATCTCTGCTGAATCACTTTCACTTGTTGGCTTCAGCAGACCGATAAAAGATCCAACAGAAATAATTAAGACTAAACATCAGGAATAAAAAAAAAACAAAGTCAAATCAAAAGAGACAAAATATAACTGTCCCTAATTTCCCCACTTAAAGCTGCTTTAGCGACTCTACAGAACAAGCTCGCCCCTAGCCTCGGGTATCTTCCCTGAGACGCTTCTGCCGGAACCGGAAACCCGCGATGCCGGAGGAAACGAGATGGCGCTAAACACGAGTCGTCGTTTTCTAGGATGGTCCAATAGTTGCTTTTGGTCTGAAACGTGTCATTGGTGGAGGTTTTCAGACAAAATTTTCATCTCCACAATATATTTATAGCTAAACTATGTTAGAATGTTAAGAGGCATGAAAAAAAACATTTTTTAAGCTAATCTGTTTTCCAAATTTGCTATAGCAGCTTTAAGAAGTCCATTTACATAATCTGGTCATAATATAATTAAAAAGGACCGTTTGGGCCATTCTGAAATGTTTTTCCATCACACAAATGGCCTCATTTTGGGAAAATAGAGTTTAAATTCAACAGGGTTGAGAAGCTAACAGCTAGTCTGACATCACACAGTGATAATAGACATAAATATCACCAGCAGCACCTTGTAGATTAACTCAGGGGTCAAATCGAGATGAAATTTCTTTACATTTCTACCAAAGTTTGGAGATTTGATGCATTTTATGTCTTAAACATCCTTTGGTCTTGGCTGCCCTGACTAGCCGCTAGCTTATCAGTCCTGTTGGATGTTCACACCATTGCTCCAAATGTTTAAGAAGTCGTCTACAAGAAAGGTAAAAAAATGTCATCTTTTACACAGAAAAATGCAATAAAATGGCAGAAATTTGTGTTTAAAAACCTTCTGAAAATTGTGGTTATGAAACATTTTGCAGCTGTTCTTAAGGGTCAAACCTTAACACACCTTTATCACACATCAGGCCACCCCAGTTCCTCTCACAGCTGCACTGCCAGGGCAGGTTGCAGGTTCCATGAACACAACCGGGATGGAGCACACACTCGTCACAGAACTGGCCCCTCCAGCCGTAGTTACAGCTGTAAAAAAATTAAAAAGTACAAATGTTGTAAAGTAACTACATCTAGCTTTTTAGTGAAACATCCCCTTATTTTGGAATTATTGATTTCATTAGTTTTTCCCTGTGCTTCGATAAGATTAAAAAAGGGCAAAATGAGCATTTTTACATGGTGAAAATGAAATTGGAGTTGTGCCAAAGTCTAACATCTGAGGTGTAAAAAGTGCAAAAAGCTCTGAAGTCTTCAGTTGCAGCTGCAGAGATCCGAACAAAAGCAAATCTTATTTGCTCCTGCGAGCACACGTCCTGTGGCCCGCTGCCAGCCAACCCTGGAGTATGGCGACATTCCAGGGCAGGAGAGGTTAAGAATACTTCCAGCAGCTCACGCCGGAGTCCGGGTATGTGGAAGAGCGGCGGCTACGAGAGAGGTAGGCCGCTTCAAAGCGAGTGGCTGGAGACAACTGTGTGTATACAGTGTGTATGTTCACAACCCTGCAGCTTCAGGACTGTACTCTGCTATTCCAAGGCTGTGGAGCCGACGAGCCAGCTGTCTTGTCAATTGACGGCTATTTTGAGCCCCCTGCAGACGGCACCGCTGCCAATCTGAGATCCGAGGACGCTGGGAAGCTGCCATTCTCAGGCGGAGAGGGGCAGCGGGGAAATACTACCGCATACGTTGGGCTTCGCAGTAGCAACACCGCCAGGTTAAGGGCAGCAATTTGTGATTCAGTTGTTGCTCCTATTCATGTGGTGTTTACTCACCAAGTCCTCATGCTTACAGACGGATTCCAACATACAGAGTCACGTCAAAGAAATGAGTTACAATGCAAATCCAAGGTGATTCCTGGGACAAGCCCCTAAAATATGTCAGAACAGGTCTAGTGTGGAGTAACAAAAAGGCTGAACGGCGCGGGGGAACAACAGGCACGTAGCAGCTTTTATGTTCGTCAAAAGCCTGTGGCTCAACACGGCAAAGCCCGCGAAGGCGTGGTGAGATAAAGGGAATGAAAGGAGATGGCAAACGATTTAATGCCAGCTTTTTGTGCCCCGAGGAGTCATTAAATTCATGCTCCTGCAGGAAGACGTTTTATTGCTGCTCCTCTATTCACGTCACCTTTCCTGTTGACGTCTCGTAGGAGAGCGCCGCAGCTTGCTGGAGAGTGAGAGAGGATGCACGGAAAAATGGGAAGCAGTTTCCCCAAACTGCTCGTCCTCTCATTCCATCTTTCCTCCCTAATAACGGGGGGTGAGTGAGTCTTTACATCCGGCAGGTGGGGGAGAGGGGTTTCCATAGATGACGACGGGATGCACCCGCATCCTGGAAACGAGGGACCAACGGGGACACTCCGCGTCACTTTATTTAACCGTCATTTCCACTTTGGGAAATGTAAATAACACAGTGGGATATTCATTTCCTCTGCTGCCCCTTGCCCTTCAAGGAGGACTGCAATGCGGATGGGGAAGGGGATCTGACGATTCCCAGCACGTTTGCGGTGGTCGCTGAGTTTTTTTCCTCTCCTCTCTTTGGTCCGAGGCACAGAGAGCTGATGAGACGTTTGGTATTCTGAGGAGGATTTTGGGCGGCTAAAAATACAAGAAGTCAGGCGCGGCGTTGCCCTTTTCTTCTGGAGTGAGGCGGAGATGCCCACAAGGGAAGAAACGCTGACACAGAATACAACAGGCTTCGACAAGTGAAGGTGCTTCTGGGTGAAACGTAGAATTCTCTTTTCCCTCCTCACTGGTTTGTCTAGAAGAGCTGTTTTCAGTAAATCTACTGTTCCCCTCGTATGTAAGCCAGGTGATTACTAACTAATTCCATTTAAAACAGAAGAGATTCTTACACGCATGTCCCTGGAACAGAACATCCTCCATGTAACAGGTTGCAGCCTTGTTTGCAGATCGCTGGGAAAGACAAACAACAAAAAGACGAATTAATCTGATCTTAAACACGGTCAAAGAGAAAAGGCTGTTTGTTATATTTCTAACAAGTTCAATGACACGGACTTAACGGCAGAGAAAACTTTACAGCTTGCATGTAAAGAAAAAAAAAACTCCCCCCTCCACCCGTTTCACCCTTCTCCCTCTAAAGTGATTTATAACCAGACCCCCCCCCCCCCCCCCCCCCCCCATACAAACATGCTGCATTTCTACAGCCACACCTCTCCATGCATGTGCAACTGCAACACATTAAATCTGCACGTCAAGATAAAAAAAACAATATAAAATTAAAAGTAATTAAATGGTTCAACATTTAAACTGCAACTATAAAATAAAATGACGTTTCTCCAGATATGTTTGATTTTAAACAAAACTGTTTGCTTCATGTTGAAAATTTAATAAAATTTGCCAGTTGCATGAAAACTGCTGCAACATCCACTCCGAGCCAGACGTTGGCGATAATGATCAAAGATAATGACGGATCAAAACGTGAACAAGACGTACAAACAAGTTATTGAGCACAGCTAGCTAACAATTCTGCTGCAAGAACCGTAGCTCTTTCGGTTATTGGACAAAGAATGAATGAAAGCTTAAAGGGCACCAAGAATGTAAACCAACATTTTCCTTGTTGTTGTTGAATAAGACAGCTTGGGTGGTCAACAGTAGCATGCCAAAAAGTCAAAGCCGTGTTTGACCTACTTTTTATGTAAATTAGAAAGTTGAAAAAGGCAAGAGAAAACCTCCTGTTCTGAGAAAGCCTTCCTTAACACGTCACTAGGGGGAGCCACGCCTCCTCAAACCTGCATGTGTCTGAGGCCTTCTGGGGAAACCAACCAATCAGCACGTCCTGGCCGAGTGGGAGGGGTCAACAGCTCTTTTCACTGAAGGCCTGAGTAAGGGGGTTTAGAATGGCCTGTATCAGGGCTCCTGGGACAGATGAAAGCCAAAAAAGATGTTCTTATGCTTTTTGGAGGCTCAGAGCTCTGTTTCAGAATGTTGATTAATTCTAGGACACCTTTAATAACTTAGAGAAACTTAGTTTTATGGGATTCCGAATGTGCCAAAAAATGTGTCCACGTCTTTGTTGCCTTTTACCATTTAGCTGTTGTTTTGCTGTTTGTTGTTTTTGTATTGTTACTGAAGTCTGTGTTGTTGGTGTTGCTGTTGTTGGTGGTGGTGGTGTTGCTGCTTTTATTGTTTTTGTTTGTTTCTGTTGTTGCTGTATCAACAACACCAAAAACATCAACAACTGCAAAAATAGCAACATCAATAACACCAACAATATCAACATAAACAGCAACAACACCAACAACAACAGCTACATCAACATAAACAACATCAATAACAACAACACCAACAATATCAAAAAACAGAAACAGCAAAAACATTAACTAAATGGTAAAAGGCAACAAAGATATGGACAAATATTTTTGGCACATTCTGAACCCCATATAGTTTAGCCATAATCCTGATTTAGTTTGAATCCAACCGATTTCGTATGTCCCACACTTACTTACTGCTGTGCTGCAGTTAAATCTAACTGTCTTTCTTAAAATGCAACTGTTTGAAAATTGGTCTCCAAACCCTCCCCAAGTGATCTCGGGTTTGTTCACATGGAAAGATTTTACAATCGTCCGAGGATTTGGTCCGTTTTGGTCCAACAGTGTGTGGTTTCTGGCCACATGGCAAAGACAATACACAAACCAATTTCACTCACAAACATTCCCAGGTAAAACGGAAATTCTTGCAAAACCTTTTAAACGTAACCTCAGAGTGAACAAACGTGGTTGGCTACACGTCACATTCAACAGGCTGTACGCCAGTTTCATAGAACACAACAAAAGCTGCGATTTCCCAATTTGTGATCAAAGCGGCCCACTCCGTGCAGACCAGAGTGCTTTTAACACACAGCAGGAACATGTGAGCTGTTACAATAATCAAGGGCATCCTCAGATTGTCAGAAGGGGTGAATCGGGTCAAAAACTTATCTAAAAAAAAGAAATTTTCAGACACGTCTGCTCACCTGTCCTGCACTCTGGCCCCATCCATCCATCCAGGCACACCTGGGCCCCCGAGGTCTCACAGCGGTAGTGGCCGAAGTAGTCGTCCCGAGGAACACACAGCTTGTTGCACTTGTTCCCGTAGTAGTTCTCGTCACAGCGGACCCGGATGCGGTAAGTCAGGCGGGCCACCGGCCCGTCGTGAAGGATGGTCTGCCAGGGATCTCCGGGGTTGATCATGCCGGTGTGAGCGCCGCGCTCGATCAGCAGCTCCTCGTCTAGAAGACAAAGGTGGGTCAAGCCAACTTGTTTTTAAGTTAATGGATTTTCTAAATGCAAAAACTTCAGAAAGATTTAAAAACTAATTGTTGGAACCATAAATTAGAAAAAGCACAGAGACACTTTCATTCTCCATTATGTGTGAACATTAACTAAATGAACGTCCACGTATGATTAGGAAGTTTTGATGTTTGTTATGATCATACCAAACTTTTTGAAAAATCGCAGCACCAGAAAAAAAAACTATTAAAGTGGGTTCAAAGACATCAAACCATCACTCCAAGGTTGGGTCCGAATTTATTTTCCTCCCTGGTTTTGGGCTCCAAACACAATGTGAAACAGGAACACACACACACACACACACACACACACACACACCTTCCTCTGCTGCGGCCTTACACAATGTCAGACAGAATTAACCAACAACAACAGAAATAACCCTCTGTAGTTGCCAGATTGAGAACAATGGGCTCTGGGCCCAAGCCGGTCTCTGCTACCAAGTGTCTAAACACTGAGCCCAGTCGCCCAGTCCACCCCACTTCCTGTTCGATAAACAAGACAAACAGCCAGCTGCCTTTCCTGAGAACACAGGGGGGTGGAGTAGAGGAATCTCACCACCAGATCGACACGTTGGTTCCTACGTAGAACCAGACATGAGCTTGGTCCTGACTCAGAGCAGACATGAATAATCTAATTATTCAGACTACCTACTGATGACCTCAGGGGTCATATGAGTTCATCTCAAAGAGGGATCTAAGTTTCCATTCATTGACTAAAATTGAAGCTCAGTAGCTAATTTTCAGTTTATGTTCAGAAAATGTTTTTTTTCCTCTTATCCGGGGTCAGGTCTCGGGGGCAGCAGCTTAAGCAGAGATGCCCAGACTTCCCTCCCTCTCTCCAGCCACTTATGGTGCGTTCGATTTACCTCGGAAGTTGGATCTCGTCACACCCGAGTTAACAGCATTCTGGTTAGCGTAGTCGGATTTCCAAAATTGCGGCGCCCTAGAAAACTGCTGTTTTGGTAGCTCTCAACGAATGCAGATGACTAATAAACATCTTTAGTTAGTTCAGCTTAGAGATGCAACGCTACGTGTAACATTGGTTTTAAATGCACTCTTATATGTGTGTGTTTTAAAATAAACACATTTCAACCAAAACTGACTTGTTGATACGGAGAGCTGCCATCTTGGAAATCGAGGTCGGAGTTCTGAAAAACTTCCGAGTTTCCGACTGGGAGGTCCGACTTTGCGGGACGTTTTATTTGAATTTTCCTACTCTGAAGTCGGGTTCCGAGGACAAATCGAACGCACCATTAGGCCAGCTCCTCTGGGGGAATCCTAAAGCCTCCTTTCCACTGGACGTCAAAGCAGCGTGTAACGTAATAGCAGCGTTTTACCCGTGAGCTTCAACTGGGAGCATTTCAGACGCTAAAAACGAGCATTCTATGTCGATGATCCTGTGAGGTCACAAAATCACGGGAGAATTGCAACACCACACGTGATTTCAGAAGTAACAACAAGCAAGGAGAAAAACAGCTGCATGTCTGTGGTTTATTTTCTGTTCTGTTTACATCGACTATGGGGGTTTTAATAGGAAATGACGTACGTTTATCTGCACGTGACTTTTATTTTGAAAGTTTCCGGATGTTTTACACCGCTTTCGATTTTGACTTCCTGTCTGGCCCGATCTAAACTGTGGAGTTTGACGTGTTCTGGAAGCGTAGCGTGTAAAAAGTAGACTCAAAACGTAATGATAGCGTCCCTTCGCTTCTGGGACTCGTCCAAAAAGTTGCACCTTGCTTCCGGTGGAAAGGAACCCGTTCACTATAATGGCGGCTAATTGCCACGAAGTACGTTTTGCGGCTGTTTCATGACGCTTTCACATCCAGTGGAAAGGAGGCTTTAGGCGTTCCCAGGCCAGATGAGAAACAAAGTCCCTGGGTCTTCCTTTAGGTCTACTCCTGGTTAGAAATGCCACATAAAACCTCACCCAGGAGGCATCCTAAGCAGATGCCCGAGCCCCTCAACTAAAATCAACTCAACTTTAAAGTCAATAACCCAAAACTGGTATACGGGAGTACAAAATGCAAAACAAAAACCTCCTAGCTTTGCAAGAATTAAGCAACAAAAAGCAAATTTGACGTTTATTCCGACATAAATATGGGGATCAACTGCACTTTTAAACCCCTGACAAAATAAATATTTATTATATTTGCTCATAATATTTCATTTGAAATCAAGACAGAAAAAAAAAATTAGTTTTTACTTAAAAGTGCCAGAAAATTGGTATAAAATTACATAAATGATGGACACTGACACTTTTACTTTACTGTAGCGACACAAATCTATTAAGGTGTAAAATGAGTTAAACGTCTCGTCTACTTGGACCAGAAACACATTTCATCAGCTTCTTTACAGCAACTTGGCTGGGAATTAACCGAGTAGCTGGAAGGAAACCAACTGGAATGCTTCAAGTAAAATTAAGAGTTGAAAATGAAATCTACACAATTAGCGTTAAAAACAAGGCTAATCAAAGAGCGATGATGTCAAAATCTATTTCTTCTCTATTGTCTTCTCACACGGGTGGAAGTCTGTTTGATGGTGTGGACAAAACAGGATGCAGTGACCTCACAAACGAGGCAGGGCGACAGCAAAAAGCATGGAACGGTACGCAAGTCAATTAATGCACAAAAAAGAAAACATGCAAGTGAAAATTATGCCGTCTTCACAGATCAAAGCTACGTCCAGACATTCAGATGTTCCAATCAATGAGAGCTCTTCCTGCACATCAGGCAGACCAAACCAAAGGAAAACAGGATACAGCCGGTCAAAAATAAATACCAGAGCAAAGAAAACTAAGAATCAAGGTGAAGACAACAGTATAAAACGTATTTGGATACAACCACAAACCTAAAAAAAAAACAGCAAAACATCTTGAAAACTTTGAGAGATGCCCTGACAGGTCCTAAGTGTTCTGGCAACATGAAGGGGACTTACACAAGTAGGCAATAGGTTTTTAGTTTAGAGGCTCAACAACATAAAACAACACCCAAAAAAGGCTTTGAGAAATCCCCGAGAGAGACAAACCTTCTCGTAATCTTTTAAAGAGGTGATCAGTAGTTTCTCAGGATTGTTGACGAGGTTTTTCATGTTTTCTATGGATTTTGGCTGCTTTCTTAAAATCATTTTCACTTAAATGTGTGGTTGACTAAAAAAAACATTTTTAATGATTATTTCTGATTATAATCAGTCCCTCTGAGTTTTTCATGCAGGCTGAACATGAAAATAGTCTCCTTCACCTACCTCCTGCATTAGCTTCTGATAGAAAATAGACTCTAGGTGAAACTCTAGGATTAGAAAATCCTGACAGATCTACGTCACACTGTCACTTAACATTCATGGACTCACCCATCTTGACTCATGACAGGGAAGGTTGTTGGTTTAGCGTCCAGGAAACAGCAGAGAACGTCTGGGCTAGTAGAAGCTAACCGTTAGCATTAGCAACTTCACCACACAGCAGAACTCCTCCAGGCTTGTGTTATTAGTGGAGATAAAACATCCATGTTGCAAGTCGGTGGTAGAGTCATGTTGCTGTTATTCAGTCAGGAGCGAGGTGTCCAAATATCAGGAAATAAGACTCCAAAACCTGCCGTCTGAAGCTCAGCTGTGATGTGGGCAAATTTAGGTCCGAGAAATGGTGCTCCGGTATATTTTTTCCTTCCGAGAACGACTTACAAGGCATTCATTCCTACTAGAGACCACCAACAAGTGTTCAACACATTTAAGTATCTGACCAATTTAAATAAATATTTGTGTTGCTTCTAATCATAAAGTTGAACAAGAGTTGACAAAAATTGGGCAAAGAAGAACCAACTCTAAATGGGAACTTAAGGTACTTGGTTACCAAGCAGACAGACACAAACACTTTATCTAATTTTGTAGTTCAAGCTGAGAAATGAAGACATGAATTGTATTTTGGCACTAAGGTTATTCACAAGGATTTGATGTATTTATCAGTGGTAATCTTAATTTGTAATATAGGTTAACCTCAAGCTAGGGCTGGGTGATTTTTCTTTACTGTGAAATCCCAACTTTATCAAGATTATTTAGTAATCAATTTTTTCTGATTTGTTACTAAACTATGCAACCACACTACTTATTAAAACACACCTTAAAAAGAAAAAAGCTATAGCTATAGCTAGCTGCCTTGTGCTAACAGGTGCTAGTAATGCTAACATATTGCTATAGCTGGAAATGAACCTAATCAGGGTGTAAATGACCAAATCACAATGAAGTCATGTTAACAATCTTGATCTAAAGACCCTAAATAAGTAAAAACTTAGTCAGCATTACTTACTTTATTTTTATGGATACATAATAATGCGATCAGGCTCAGAGTGTGTCGCATCTAAAGCGGTCCGGGTGGAAACAATTCTCTTTTTGTTGTGTCATGATCTTAAAGCGCCATGTCGTGAACTACATCAGGAATGAGTTAAACAATAACACACTCAAATAAAAAACACCCACAAGGCAAAAACAAATGCAAAAAATCCTTCAGCCTCATTTACTCCAGGTGAAAACTTCACAAATCAGTCTGTGATGTTGTAACTTACTGTTGCGTGTGTCATTGTCCCAGTCCCAGGCCTCCACAATCAACGTGTACGACCGCTGGAGAGAAAACACAAACAAAAATCATCAAATTCATCACCAAATACCATTTTTTTCTGCTTTCATTCAAATGATGCAAAAGTGAATCCGACTTGAGCATTCAGCAGGAACAAAACTGACATTTTCTTACACTAAAAGGAGTTTTCAGATCATATTTAAATCTGCATTACAAATACTGTTTGTCTCTTCTGTGTTGCAAATAAAGAGGAACACACAACAGAGGGCCTTTGTTATTTTGTTCCCAGATTAAATGCCAAGTAAACATCACCAATGATCATAATGTGTTGCTATTGTGGAGTAAGAGAGAGAGAGAGAGAGAGCGCGGTGGAGAGAATCATTTCAAACATCCAAATTCCTACACAAACAAAAACACACAGATGATGCAAAAATCTATTTCTTTGCTACTACAAACTCGGCCTGGACGCCTAGATGCACGCTCCAGTTTCACTCCGATGAAACTTAATAATACAGAAATAAGAGCGCAGGCTGCAGTAAGTACAAGTGCGTGAAGCCAAAAGAAGAAACCCGAGATGAGCGGAGAGTAGAGTCTGAAACCGCCTGGCGTGTACCGACCGTCTTCCAGCTCGGTATGAAAGAGTGAAACTCCACAGCTCCTGGACGGTGTAACCTAATCACAATCAATCTCTGTGAGTGGCTTTAACCTGTCATTTTAAAGAGTACCCATTTTAAATGAGCGTACCAAGAAAAAGAACGATGACAATAAGCATGAAACCATGGATGATAATTATCACCTATAAGATCTGGAGTGAAGCAACAGCAAAAGGAGATAAGGACATCTGTGCTCGGGCTGCAGAAATTCAAGAAGCAATCCTAGTGCTAACATACCAGTCAAGATTTTATGATAAAGCATTTAAGACTTTACCGAAACAGCTCAAATCTTTGGCATGAAAGGTTTATCAGAGGGTCACTTTGCCAATGTTAACTGAACAACTGGCTTTGCCCCGTTAGACGGTGATGTAAATCAGCAGTGAGGGGATTCACGTCACCTTAAAGGAGCTATGTGGGATATTCATAGAAATCATGGTAAAAATTGCGACTCTTTAGCGCCATGCAGTTCAGAGTAAGTATTGCAGCTATGGTGGCCCACTCAAAAAGGCAACAACTCCAGCGTTCACTCCAGCTATCTGGTTAATTTCTTTATAAAAAGCATGAGATTGATTTATTTCCAATCTCGGTAGCCTAACCCACACAAAGCATATAACTACTCCACCAGTTAAAAAACATTCTTTAATGACTGTTCAGTCTTAATGCATAATGCCACGCGTACCCCCCCCCCCCCCCCCCCCCTTAATCTAACAGCTGAAACGTCTCCTCAGCCTTCATTAGTGTCTACAGGAGCGGTTCATCACTAAATCAAACACATCAGCTGTGTTCATGAACTAAAACATGCAGGAAACATGCTGGAAGCAGACTGCAGCACCAGGCATGTCAGCTCCACTTTACTAAGTCCAACAGGGACCGGACCGCTACTCTGAAGATGCAAGTGTGGCATTCTGGCCACAGAGGGCGGTGGGGGTCTGAGTGACATTTCATTGAAGCGCCTCGTGATTTTTATCTTGAGGCGCTATATAAAAGATTGTTTCTTTCTTCTTAACCCTGTAAAGCAGGACTATTCAATTAGTTTCTCTACTGGGCCGGATTTCAAAACCATGGATCAGCTTTGGGCCGGATACAAAAAAATCTTTATTATGCATTTTACTGACAACATTTAAATATTAAATTTTAATATTTTGACTGATATTATTACCTCCACCACTACTACAAATACAACTAAAAATAACAGCAATGCACAACGTCTTTTTATAGTTTTAATGATCTGCATCAATTCAACAGTTGCAGTTGGTAATAAACATTTTTATGGGTTTTAACCTGCATTAACTCGATCGCAGCTACTAAATGAAAATTAACAATAATAGCATAGCAGCTACGCAAAATATACACATATTTGTCCATCCAAGTTGGATTAAATCGCCTATTTTTATATCAATTTTGCGTTTCTGACCAGTCAGTGACATCTTCTGGCAGGACTGGGTCACCGGCGCTAACATAGACATAAATACGTAGACGCCACACTACGGCAGCTAAAATAGGCAGCGCCAGTCTACGGGGTGTGTATGTGTCTGTTACGGATGTAAGAAAATATCGATATGGCAATATATTGTGATATTTTTTCCTGTGATATTATATCGATATTCAAAAGCCGTGTATCGAATTTTTTGAAGAATTTACATGCAAACATTTGTGTATTTTCTTTTCTTTTGGTGCAATTCAAACACCGGCCACTAGTTGGCAGCAGTGTGCAATGGGTTTTGTTTCCACCATTGAAATGTAAATCCCTCTATTATGGTTCAGATACGTCATGTTAAAAATGTTACGTATCAGTTTGGACTGTTTATGGAATTTTCCTACAATAAATTCAGTCTAAAAAAATCGCTAATATCGTCTGGCTGAATGTATCGCAATACATCGTCATATATCGTATCATCTCCCCTGTATCGTGATACATATCGTATCGCCAGAATTTCACCAATACATATCCCTACTGTCTGTGATTGCTAAGATGGTGTTGCGTTCAAGTGCAATATCAGTGTGGGAATTTTGAATCTTGCATGCAAAAACAGTTTTTCAACTGGGTTTTTTTTGTTGGTGGTTGGGGGATAGGGTCAGGTGGGCCAGCTGGTGAGGGCCCGCGGGCCGACATTTCAATAGGTCTGCTGTAACGGGTCATTTTAGCACATACTGGCTCAAGAACATGATTTAAAATATGAAAAAGTTGCATATTATGCACCTGCCAGGTAGTGTGATGGGTGTTCTTTACTCAGCTAGAGTCAAAAATGTTCTTCAATTTCTTTTAGACGCCACATTCAGCTGAATATCTTTCGGACAGTTGCTTTATTTGCATCTCTGTGAGACAAACCAGTTTCATCTTTAACTCCTCAAACCAGAAATGTGCTCTTTACAGATTTAGTGTGTCACAAATCTAAAAGCTGTAAAGAATAAAACCCCTGATCAACCATTTCCTTTCCTTTAATGACTTTTTTTACCTAAGCAGCAAACGTCGCCACATTTGAGACTGGTTTGAGTAAACACAAACACACACACACTGATGTAAACACACACAGATGGAAACTACCTAAGCAAACCAGCATCACTGCTAGGCAACCAGCTGACCTAAATAGCTCCCATTACATCACTACCAGTGACAGTCGTAGTAGCCAGTGTGACTGCCGTGACCTCTGGTGTAATGTCACTAATGGGATGTTCGATTGGTGGGCGAGAGGGTTGGGGGTGGGGGGGGTGGCTGAGGATTTGTGATGCGTGAATCAAGCCAGAGAGAGAAATCCGAGACGACGACGGCAAAATGTGTTTAAGTCTGCGTCGTAGATCGGGGGGACCAGCAAGCTGGTAGGCTGGTTGCTGCTGGGCTGTGGGATTAAGCAGGCTTGTCTGGCTGCGGGTGGTGGGAGGAAGGGGGGGGGGGGGGGGGGGGGGGGGGGGGGGGGGGGGGGGTGTTATTGTGGAAGATCACGGGTGACAAGTGAATAGGAGGGAAGATGTTGGGGCGGCGGGAAGCTGACGTTTAGGGCCCACAGGTGAGACGGGAAAAGTGGAAGCAAGGCTGCGATGGAAGGGATGGTGGAAACCAAACCCAGATAAGAGTACTGGACGATGCTCACGTCGCAGGAAGCTTCGCCTGCCCAACCAACTGCAGACGTGCAACAGATGCAGCCTCGTAGATGGATTATAAGACATGAACGTGCATCCAACGACACGTAGCTTCTGACCTCTCCACCCATCCCCCGATCAAAGAGGGGATGGCTGGTTGCTCCGGAGTATGTGTGCAGGTGCACGTATGCTAATGCATAGAAAAGAGAACTGAGTGATGACACGTGCATTAGAGGAAAGAGACGGTAGCTTGAAGCTTACAGAGGTGCAGAAAAAGCAGGTGGCACCTTTCTGGGAATACATAACGAGTGCCTGCATGTTGTAAACAGTCGAGTCGCCCGAGTCAGTTAGGGATGAGCAAAGCCACGGACTAGTCTGGTTTCCCACAGACCATCCCAGTCTGTGATTAGCTGGATTAAGTGACAGCTGCCCAAATGGTTGGAACAAGATAGATGGATGGGCAGGGGGATAAAGGGGAGGAGTGGGGGAGGGAAGAGGGAAAGGCTACCGAACAAAGACCCTTGTCCCAACACCGTAACTCACCCCTATTCCAATCAGAACCATTGTCCGTGAAGAGACGCAGTCAGCACAGGGACAATTAGAGTCAGCATGTGTGCTGCTGAGCATGAGCGGGACGGTTGCAGGGCAGCCGCCGGCCCGGCGGGTCTCGCTCAAGTCCTCGTGGTTTGATCCAACTGGGCTACAACTATGAAAATATCCTCATTAACCCGCCTCCTTTCTAACGCCAACAAACAATGTAGACATATCTGAGGGTGCACGGCAGGTCAAATCTCCAAAACCCTGCCCAACCGCTCCCCTGCTGGATTAGAGGATTTACCCACAGGAATCTAGTTTTCAAGTCAGAAAAGGGGGCATGGTGAAAAACATTTCTACGCGTCATGTGACCTTTTTAACAGAAAGCATGAGCATCATATCTTTCCATCGTTTCTAGTGTTCATTTTAGCTCCCGACAATTGTGAGGCCAGAAGACGTGATGGAGCTGGTGCCTGGGGAGAGCCACAGGTGTAGGTTCCCACGGCAGATGAAGGGGTGGATGGATGAGTGGAAGGTGGCTGTTGAAGTATAAAAGGACGGATGAACACAGAGAGGTGGCAGTGGGAAGTGGAAGCCGGGGCAGGTTGGGGTCACTAAGCATGGGATCTGCACGCTTCGTTCTGAAAGGAGAGGTCAGCCCTCTGCATGTGGGGTGATGTGCGTGTTTGCATTCGAAGAATACTAAGAATGTGAGATCCAGGTCTGGTCTGTAATCCCATGCCTGATCCCAGTCTGCCGACAATTCAGCACCACTGGAGGGGTGCGTCTGCGCTGCAGATTGAAGCTTTGATTGACTCATAACGGCCTCTCGGGGGAAAGCTAGGATTTGAGATGTTGGGAGTCATTCATGGGGAGTTTCAGGCATTCGGTTCTCATACTAGAACGTACCACAGAGAAAAAACACCCTCTGTGACCTTGGTCTATTTCTGTTTCCCATGTCAAAGAGAGAGAGATGACCTGATTGTCCACCTCTCTCCGTCTTCCCAGGTCGTCCACAGAGGGTTCCGCTGACATTCCCTGATTTATTGCCTTCTGATGGGACGCGAGGTCAACTCGATTCATTCTGCAGCCTGCAATAGCTGCATGTAATCTTTATTAATCTGTGATCTCAATCCCAGCTTTTGGTCTTACTAGGAGTTTACACTAAGCAAAACCATCGAGTTACAAGGAGGCAGAAGTAGGGAAATCGGTTTGTCTGCTAGAGGATTCACCATCAACCTTAAAAGACGATCACTGATAAAGGAAGCTTTATTTATAAAAAACAGCAGATTCACAGAAGATATTCTGTTCCACTTTAACCAACAAACATCCCAGAGTCTCGATACAGAGAAAGACAAAGGAGGACGTTGGGGTCAAACATTTAGGGAAGTGGCTCCTCATGTAAAAGTAAATAAGCTGGACCATCTCTTCTGCCAGAAGGTTGGACTAAAATGTAAATCTCCCCTCATCTTGCTCATCAATCTGTTCAGGGGCAAAGATCAAAGACCTCCGGTGGCAAAATCCCAGCATATGTGGAGATGGAGTCAGCAGGCGGGGAAGAGGTTGGTCAGATATTTACTTTCTATGGAGATCCCTGCCAAAATGCTGCAACCCGACACCAAAGCAAGGTCATTCAGCGACAATTTTTTTAACTGAGGGGTTTGATCGTCTTTGTTAAGATAAAAAAAAAAAAGACTCTAAAAAGAGAGCATAAATAACCACGCTGGGCCAGTAGGTGGCGATACAGTCAACATTAACAACTAATTATACTTTTGCATTGTTGTGATTTTTCATTCAGACTTGATTTTAAAATCACCCAAACAAATGTTTGCATGTAAATAAAAGAAGCAAATGCAACAGAAATTTTGCAGTCATTGCTAATCTGGTACAGAGAGTTTTACCAGGCTTTTTTTTTAGTTTTTGCATATAGTAAAGATCTCTGAAATTTGCATAAAAATATCTCTTCTATGAGGTAAACTAAACTTGTTCATATTATTTAGTATGGGTGGGAGATATAATAGGTTTTTGATGCATCGTGTTGCAGACGTGAATCATTCAGAATGGATTTGGAAATATTAAAAACAGATCTCATTAATGGTTAATTAAAGGAACGCAAAAGGTGGAACTAAAGTGAGGAAGTGCAGCACCAGGACCATTTATGAAGAACTCAGACACGAGTTCTACCTGTGTCCAATAAACATGGCTGAAGTAACACCTTAAATGAGAAAGTGAACATTTTAGACACAGAGATGGAATAAAGGGTCTTGTGTCAAAAAGCGTTCCTCCTCCTGCGTCGGTCTCTCTCTCCTCTATGTTGCTTTGGTTGAGTGAGTCGAGTCATTTTAAACACTCAAATACACAAATTATAGCAGCGGCTGGTCACGACGGGGAAGGCTGTTGTTGGTTTAGCGTCCAGGAAACAGCAGAGAACGTCTGGGCTAGTAGAAGCTAACCGTTAGCATTAGCAACTCCACCACACAGCAGAACTCCTCCAGGCTTGTGTTATTGGTGGAGATAAAACATCAACGTTGCAGAGCAAACAGAGTCAGTGGTAGAGTCGTGTTGCTGTTAGCCAATCAGAGGAGAGATGTCCACATATCAGGAAGTAAGACTCCAGATTCTGTTATTTTCTGCCCCAATCCTCTTTAGCTAACTTCTACTTCCTGAAACAGCAGCGCCAGAGCTTTATTCCTACAGAGATCGACTCAATGCATTAATCTATACTAGAGACTAGTCGAATGTATTGAAAAACCCAGTGAACTTGGTCTTTAAAAACAATCCTAACATGACCCTCTGAATTGCATCAAACCTAAAAATCCCTACTCCTATAATCAAACCCCCCAACCAAAGGTCAGAGTGAGCTATAGACACTAACACCTTTATTTCCCACTGCTGCGCGTGCGTGCGTGCGTGCGTGCGTGTGTGTGTGTGTGTGTGTGAACGAGGAGGCAGATTACCGGCAGTCATCTCTCTCTGGGTAGTGAGACACATGAGTTGTGGCCATCAGCTGCCTGCCAGAAGCGTGTGCCAAGAGATGTCGCACTGAAGGCCAGGCATTTGGCTGGCTGCTGTATACCGGCTGTGCGCGCACACACACGGCCCATTGAGCATGCTGCTACTATGCCAACAGGGTCATTACCCATGCACTTCCAATACAACAAACCCCTCCCCTCCTGGCGCTAATTAACCAGCATGATCCAAGGCTATGCGAGACGTAAAAACAAACACCAACACGCGCACGTTCCGTTTGCATAGAGCATTTAAATGAGCTTGCAAGCAAACCTCAGACACATCAATGCAAACATTCACCAGTTCATAAATACTCAAAATGGGTTAACAGTGTGGTTAGATCTGGGGAGGGGGGAGGACGGCGCTGGGTCCGACCGCTCTCTGGTTCCTGCTACTAAACCAAAAAGGTCAAATCTAACCAAACTCATGTAACGGCTTCATCATCAAAGGTGCCAAGAAATAAGAACTTGTTTGTCCCGTGTCCTCGCTCATTTGTTAATGACTTCCTCCGGCATTAAGTCTGAGAGCTACTACAGCAATAAGCATGCTTCAGAAACATTAACCGGCTAATTCCTGATCCGCAGCAACAGGACGCCTGACTGGAGTGCGGCACAGCGCCGCCCCCAGCCGAGCGCCATTATCATTTCAAACAGGTCCAACAGTACAGTGACAATTTAACTGCCCATGTAATGACATGCTTTAATTACCTCCACAAGGAGCCTCCAGCACCTGCACACCATCCATTTAACAAGAGGCAGGGGATGCAAACGCACGCCTCATTGCTGAGCGACAGCGGAAAGGCGCACACGGAGAGACGGGCGGTTGACAGCAGCCTTAAAATGATGTTGCTCAGACCTCTGGTCATCATGGCAACGGTGCTTTGGTTAACAGTTAATCACAACAAATGAGGCACATTGATGGTAAAAGTCACCAAAGTTAGAATGTGTAGCTATGTCTCGGCCACAGTCCAACAAGCTGTGGGATTTTACCAGTAAACGTCATGTTAATGTGCACATAACCGCCATAAACAACTAAAACTTTACAATATGTTTGCAGAACTGTTACATTTACTCAATAAGAGTTTGTGCAGTCCCTTTCAAAATGCAAAAACGTCCAAATCTCACTGTGTTTCCCATGTTTAAGGCAGATTTTGGACATTTTGAAGTTTGCTTTTGAGTAAAAGTTAAAAACAATAACCAGATCAATCCCTGAACAGCCTCAGGTCATAGAAATGGCATTTATGTCCTTCAGGACTGAAGTGCTAACAGCTAGTCTGACTCAGTGAATTACCGTCTTCTTAAAAAGCTCAAATGTAAAATATTTCAGTTGCTCGATGCCTGGTTTCCAGAGCATTTAGGAGTCACGTCTGCCAAAATCTGTCAAAATAATTTATTGCAAAATCAACAAAACAAATATTTTTTTCAAAAAATCCTGGACTAATGTGAAATATTCATGATTTGTTTTAAGATGCCACCAATCGAATTTGGAAGTGGATCAACCCAGACAAGTCATGTTTAACTCAAGTGTTGTGATTTTCTGCTACTGCATGTATATAAATATAGATTTCCATGCGATACCCAAAAGAAACTGAAGGTGGCGTTTTAAAAAGGAAAAAAACAACATGAACAGCTCTGAATTTAGAACATTTCAGCTGTTTTAATACAGCACAAATCCACATCGATCATGGCTGCCCTCAGACTAGCGGTTAGCTCATCAGTCTTTAGGAACCTAAACTCAAACCGAGGCTGTTCAATGAGCCATCTACAGCAAGTTAGTAATTATTTACAGTTTTTACATAAAAACATGCCTCAAAGGGGCCATAAAACTAATTTTTGAAAGGTTTCCAGAGCTAACGTGTTATTTGCAGATGACACGAATGTTTTTACTTCTGAAGAGGATTTGTTGGAATGACTTTCATTTTGTTTTGGTATATATGGTTATATTTAAATTACAAGTGAAACTGGAAAATTTAGAATGTGGTACAAAAGTCCACTTATTTCAGTAATTCAGCTTAGACTGAGAGACCATCTAAAGGCTCAGGAAGCCTTTCCAGGTGTTTTAGATTCATTAGGTGATTAGAGTGTGACAAGTTGAGCCTAGAATAACGCTAACATGAGACAACTAGTACTAAAATAAACCACAAAGTATACAGATCCACACTGTTGGACAAAAATATTATAACAAAGCCTGGTCACCATCAGTCTGTGACTTTGTAGCCTCCTTTAGCTCCCTCAAACTAGCGTAGGCCACACGATGACGATGTTCACTCTGGTTTTAGCTCTTTGCTTCACCTCCAAAGACATTACTCTGTTACTTTTACTTCCAGGCTCCGCCATGATGCCAACAGAAAAAGCAAACTTCTTTTTTTGTGCTTTTTGATGATCGGCAAAATGAAAATGCTAACCGCTAGCATTACAGCTAACAGCCATAAAGCAGGTATAAGACCTGCCCCTATAGGACACCTACCCGCTCCACAAAAGTATCTAGTGTGGTTTCTGGTCAGCAGAGGGCTGCAGAGTGGTGTCAGATATGAAACTGGTCAAGTTTCTAACCCAACAATCACTGAGATCAACGTTAAAGTGCTAGCTTAAAGTTTGAAGAACTATCTAGTGTTACTTTAAGTTGAATTATTGACAAATTAACTTTTGCACCATATTCTCATTATTCCAGTTTCACCTGCATCATTGCATCCATCCATTATCTAAACCATCACAGGGACACACAAAGACAACCAGTACTCACTCTTACCTAGAGACAATTTAGAGTCTCCAATTAACCCTGCATGCCTGTTTTTGGTCTAAACTGGAATACAGACAGAAAACCCACACGTGCATGTGGAGAACATGCCAATTCCATGCAGAAAGGCCACAGCCAGGATTTGAACCAGCAACCTCTTTGATGCAACGCAACAGAGCTACCAACATTGTTTGGATTACTAATTAAACTGGAGTGAATTTGTTTTGAAAGCAATTTAACAATTTTGTTCTTGATCCGTTTGCTTTTCTAGCAATTTAAAAAATAAAATAAAAGCAACAGAGATGATTTTACGACTTTGGAGAAAAGAAAAAGTCTCACACACTTCATATTTTACTAAACCTACAGCCAAACAACCAAAACGAAGGCCTTTCTTTGTGACAGACTGGATGTGATTCATAAAATCTTTGCACAGCTTTGTGGGTTCTAAAAGATGTTCACGTTATCTGGGTAAGGAGGACAGTCCAAGAGGGACTCTAGTGGTTTTTAGGCTCAGACAGAAATGTGCTCAGAATTAGAAGAGAGTCAAAAGAAAACACAAGCTGCAATCATTACAAAAAAGATTCATATTAGATTTAACTGAATCCAGCTGATCTCCACCATAAACATGCCACATCGTATTTGGAAAGACTAAAACTTGTCTTTGCCCTCATGCAGTCAGGAAACAGGCTTTCAGTGTTTATGGAGACGCTGTTATGTCCCGCCTGTACACTCTGTACCTTGTGTGAAAATCACAAACTGAACAAAACAAAGCGTTCTCTGAGGAAATCTCTGCAGCATCAACACACATCCATTTGATATCAGAGTCAGATGGTTGAGATGGAGATCAGGAAGCAGCCCAGAGAGATCCACACTGCATCTCTGCTGATGAACAACACACTTCAGACACGTGATGACGAGCAGAACTACAGGAAGTAGTGCAGGACAAATTTAAAACACATCGCCTGTTCAGAGGAAAGTTTGGAATCTAAAATTTTTATTATCAAAATCTTCAATCTAAAGCTTCAAATACAACTTTGAGAATAAAAAAAACAACATTTATGAAATATTATACATGTTTGTTTTTAGTCTTGTGCAAAATAAGTTGCTAAGTAGCTCAAATGCAACAATGAGGGTTAGCTAGTACTGCAGGATGGAGATAAATGATAAAATAATCTTTTCTTCTACAGTAAAATAAAACAGGAAATGTCCGAGACAATCCTAAAATTATGCAAAATATTCCTAAATTCCAATAATTAGAAGTCAGAGCTTTTCTGCAACTAGTCACTGAATTTAACATTTTAAGAACCTGCTAGTCAAATTATTACAGCTTGAGCCAAAAACAATCATCTGCGGGACAAAAACTAAAGATGCAGCCTTCAGCCCTAAAGTACAAATAAACACCTGGAAAAAAGAGACCTCTCATTTAACTACGCCACGTCAGCCGAGTTGGTTAATTGCATAATCAATACTGAGCTGAGCTGAACCACAGGTGGGATTCGTGCGAGTGCTTTTCCACACAGCAGCGCTGGGACCAGGAGGAAGACGGGTGGGGGAGGGAGGCATGGACACGGAGGATAATTGTTTACTAGAGGCCTATGCAGCCATCTCCTAGCAACAGCCCTGACAAGCTCCGTATCAGGTGTGGCTAACCATGACAGCATGCATTAGCCTCTGGCTCGGTGCATCCAAACCATAACTGACTGCACGCTCAGGCAGAGGAGAGGCCAGAGGGAAGGAAGGTTTAAGGCACATAAATTAAAGAGCTGTAGAAGAGTGGACATATTTATGAGTAGTCAGGGTCTTTCTTGCAGTAGAAACGTCACATGACCATTTCTGGGGCAGGTGCTAAAAATGCTAATAAATAAAAATAATAAATGAATGACTAAGAAACTCAGACAGGTTCAGTAACAAGAAACTGCAGCTGCAAAGTCAACTGAAACATAATGATTATGCAGATTTATTTAAAGACCAAGTTCACTCAGAAACTGCTTTTTCCTTTTTATTTTTGAAATATGATCAGTCACTGAGTTTCATGCGGGTACGTTAAGGAGCACTTACTACACTTATTATGGTAATATGCCTCAGGCATAGAGGAAGTGTGGTTGTTTGCCGTCTTGCTGTTAGCTTGCTGTTATAGTTCTGAACAACTCATTAAAGGAAGTAAAATATCACACTTGGCTCATTATTTACTCCACACACACATTTCACTGTAATATCGAGTTGGTGGTAATTTATAAAAGTAGCTTGAGATATTTTTAGAGCCTAATATTTGCATCTAATTCACCGTTAGCATCGTTAGCTTAACCTTAGCTTAACGTTAGCTTCTAGCCTTCTTTACCCGATATTGGAGTAAAACAAAAAGATGCTGTGGCTTCTTAGGGGTACTTTTGGTTGCTCTTGTTACTGGCTTCGGTTCTTTAAACAACTCTGGAACTTTTTGCCGCCTGTAGTCGAATTACAAAAACGAGCGCTGCAGCGTTAGCTCGCAGGAGACACCGTAACCTCACACTCACTAATGGTAAACAGTAGCTACGCACCTCCTTCGTTTATTTTGAAAGGAGAAAAACTGCCAACACCCCAGCCAGCTGAGAATTAAATATGTTTCAAACTTCCTTCCAACATTATTGAGACATTAGACTGTTTTGGGATTATTTCCCAGTAGAACTTTTACTTTATTCTTACGTATTGAATCTTAAACGTTCATGGACTCACCCATCTTGGCTCATGACGGTGAAGGGTGTTGTTGGGTTAGCATCCAGGAAACAGCAGAGAACGTCTGGGCTAGTAGATGCTAACGTTAGCATTAGCAACTCCACAATACAACAGAACTCTGAGGCTTGTGTTATTTGTGGAGATAAAACATCAACGTTGCAGAGCAAATAGTCAGTGGTGTAGTCGTGTTGCTGTTAGCCAATCAGAGGAGAGATGTCTGAATATCAGGAAGTAAGACTCCAAATCCTACCATGTTCCGCTCCCCGTTCCTCTGGCTAAATTCTACTTCCTGAAACAGGAGTACCAGATATTTTTTACCCCACAGAGATTGACTCAAGGCATTTATTTACACTAGAGACCACTGTAACTTGTGAACTTGGTCTTTAAGCCACTGGAGAATATTATTCTGCAGTTTGCTCTTATCCTTCCCTAATAACAAAACAGCAGCACCAAATTAGGATTTTGCTTTTTGTCAGCTTCTCGTTAAGTTTGGTGCTTTTGCAGAACGTGCATCCTGCCCGGTGAGACTAGTGGTCTGATAGATTATCCAAGTTCCAGTAGATACAGTTACAGACAGGCTCACGTCAAACGAACATCCGGCTGATGTAGCTGCGGGGCAGGGAGGGACTGAAGAGAGAGGCAGCGAAATTCCAACAGCAATTTCATTAGTGATCAGATGGAATTAAGACGTTCCCCAATCTGCCCTCCCAAAGAGCACGAACACCAGCTAACAAAATCAGACCAGACAAACGAGGTTTTTACTCTCTCAGCTGTCTGCTGAACCATCTTAATGTTTGACAGAAGCTCCTTGGAGTCCACCAACGTCGGATCGGCTGAATGTTTCCTAAAATATGTCGGGAATTAATTTACATCTGTAGATAAGGTACCAAGAGCGATGTAAAGGCTCGTTATTGTCAAAACAAATAAGGATGATTCCAATTCAAACAACCATTTAAACGAGTCAATGTTAGAAATGAGATGTCAGTCGTGACATCGGTGCTCAAGAAATCACACCAACGCACGAAAACTTCCAGTTGACGACTTCCATCACCAGCTGATTTCACTCCTGTTTCATACACGAGTCCTCAAATTTTTAACTGGCATGCTGATGGCCCGAAGCCAGGGAATTACTGGAGAATTTCCAAAGTATGAATCATGGAATATATATTAAAAAAATACCCTGAAGCAACCCAGTTACACTGGCTTTGTGACAGATAAGTGATGGAGAAGAGGCTGCAGGTTTTCATAGAAAACCATGATTTTATTACAACGAAAGAGATAATTACGTTTCTAAAAGTTAGTGATGAAACTCGAGGCTGGGACTGACGGCAAACACTTGGAGACACAAAATTGCAATACAATATGCAAATATTCAATTGGGATCAGACTGAATTGGTAAGTGTGTCACTTATGTCACAATTATTAATAATCACAATTTCTACATTTAATCTTGGTAACTCTGTCCCTCTCAAGGTCACAACTTAGCTTCCCAGGTCTCCAACTCACAGAAACTAAACCGAGACAAGTTCGAGACAAACTCCAGATCACCGCAACAACTCTTAATATTGCAAAATTTTAGAAAATGTTTTAAACTCTTAATTATTGAGAGCAAGGCATTTAAATTCAAATGGAGGAAATGGAGAAGCATTAAGGAATGTTTCGAAACATTTTGGAGACATGAGCCTGTGGAAGAGTTGGATGAAACATTTGACGATTCTGATCACTTATGAGCAGACGTGTTAAATTCTTTTTCCCAATCCTACATTGTTTGGATATTTTTCCTGTTATAAACTTTTTGCTTGAATGAGTAAAACGACTCCTGGAAACTAAAATGAGATTAAATCCAGACAGGTTCCAGAAGACTCTGCAACTACTTTGAGACTAAATCAGTCTCGCAAATTTTCAATTTAAAAACTTCAGCTTCCCGAGAACAAGGCCCTGCGGCTCACACGAGGAACCAAAGAACCCTCATTCAGGAATGTTTGAAGACATTTTGGAAAATCCTTTGTGATTATGCTGTTTAAAATTATCACCAGCGGCCTGCCCGGTGAGTTACTGGTGTTCTATCAAAGCACACTACCTGTCCAGGTGTGCTACTGAGCCCTTCTGTGCATGTGAAGGTCCACCACCATCCATATGTGCTACCTTATTTTTGAAAAAGCTGGTTTACAATGAGGAATAGCCCTAAAGCGTATTTAATTTCTTTGCACCTGCTTATTGTCGCTGCTCTAGGCTAACAAATGAATATTTGTTTTCTTGATCATTTTCACCCAATTTTAGCCAAATTTTTCCTCGTCCGTACTAAATAAACAGAAATCTTAGCTATGCTGTCTGCTTCATATCTATAGTTAATACTTGCACATTATGTAAAAGTACAACATTAATCTTATTTAAGCATATCATATTCCTACAAAATAAAAGTCTCAAAGTTTGACCCCGACTGAGTAAAGTTTTAATCCTGCCGCTATGCCCAAAACTTCTAGTCCTTCAAAAGAGAATTGTAAAAGATTGAACAAACACTTGTGTTGATTTTTAACACCTTACATTAGCCTGGCAAGCCAGGATGGCCACGACCAATAAGACAGTGCTCAATTATAGCGGCGGAATCTATGGTTGTCTTTCAAACCGTCTCCACACACAACTGGACACTGCTAGGACCAATCAGAGCAACAGTGTGGCGTATTATCGCTACGGACATCAGGCAACAGGGCAGTCCGCCACACACCAAAGGAAGAAGCAAATACATCCTTTTTCTAAATCAATGACCCAAGTTATTCCATCTGCTCATATCTCAGAAAAGCTCAAGTCTAAATCGTCCAAATTTGATGCCAAAGTCGTTTCTAATGAGCGCCGTTCCTGAGCAGATGCCATCTTTGTAGTTTTTCCATCGCACCTCTGGTGCTAAGCCCGCCCGATGTCTCTCTACATCTGATTGGCCCAGCCTAAACTTTCCCGAGCCAATGGTAGACCTTCTGAGGCTACAGTGGAGCGTGGCTAGACCGACCTGCAGAGCAAAAATCTTTAGCTAACGCTACGGTTTCATAGAGTTGCAAAAATCAACAGATCACCAGATTTAGGTTTGGCCAGTCTGATGCTCACTGCCCTCAATGTCCACATGGGTTTAGACGACATGGATATGACAAAAAGGGATGAAAAAACCAAGTTTTTACTGCAGCTGAGACAAATCCAGAAATAACTTTGCAATTAAATATTTCCAACATCGTGCAGCCCCAAAAATAAGCACCAAACAAATTTATTTACACACTGAATGAAGATAAATGAGTCCAACCCTCACTTCAACAGGACGCAAACTGCCTCTTCAGTGAGGACATCAACAACCCTGCAGCCGGTGACACCCCCCCACAAGCTTGCCGTGACATCTGGCACTGGGGTAGTGCACCGTTATCAGCTGGAGCACTTAACAGAAGGACAACACACCAGAATAGCCCTCTTCACCTCTGCCTCGAGGTGTCCGTCAAGGACTCCAACAAGAGCCTCTCAGAGGTTTATTTTCTGTGTGACGTGAAGCATGAATCCAAAGAAACAGAGCACAGGTGACAAAAACACCTGACTGCCTAAACAACAGCCGTGCTGCTGTAGCATATGGCCTCTGGTGTGTGAAATCACACCTTTGCCTTTTTCCCCTGAAGGGCAGAAACTTTATCAGAGTCAGATGTTGCCACCAAATGTGATTTATGCCCTTTTTGTAAATCCTTGAAAAACGCTCGACTTAAAGATGCAAAATGCAACAAAATCATCCACCTTCAACACAATATAGGTTTAAAATATTAAAAATTCATCTTTAAGAGCATTTAGCAGAAATGTCGATGGTTGTACGAGCTTTGGGAGTCTTCTCCAATGTCCAGAAATGTGAAATACTAGAGCATTTGAGCAGTTTCTTTCAACAAAATTACATGAAATTCCTTTTAAGTGATCAAAATAAAGTTTAAAATGTTGTTTTTAGTCAAAAATAGTAAGAATGCATCTTTTTCAGTAGCTCAAAATCCACAACCCAGCATGCACGACGTGATTTAAACACATTCATGCTGAATCCAAACAGAAGCCGTGTTTTATAATCATCTCAATGCAGCATTTTTTTATTTTTCTCCCCCCCAAATGTCTCTCGGTGTGCCTAATTCATCAGCTATCACTCATCTGCAGTCACACCGGCTTAATTGCCCTGAAGGGGCCACCAGGGGCCACCTGGCACCCTCAGCAGGAGAGGAGGCGAAGGGGGGAGGACGAGGAAAAGAGGAGGAGGTGTCAAAACCAGGCAGCAACACATTCAGAACCACTGCCGGCAGGCATCGTTCACTTCATCTGAGCGCATAAGTCAAGCTCGTGGAATAATGTGGCCCATTCATCATTTTCACAGAGAATTAAACGAATCCTGCAACACCTACAAGAGGGAGCGCTCCATTCTCACACACCTGCCACAGCCTGGCGGGTTCTCTCTGCTCTGCATGCAAGAGAAGGTCCAATACTTCACGGATCGGCTGTCAAACAGACCTAGAGTAGTAAAGAGAAGAGTTGTAGTTGCCCCACATCTTCGGCTTTGGCAGGTGGAAGCTAGTGACCTGGAGCTGAGCCAGTCGTCATGTATCAGTGTTATGTTGAAAGATGACCCAAAGACACCACAGAACACTGTAGCTGCAACCGGATCCGTGTAAAGCAGCCAATCATTTAGGTGTTTAAACACCCTCGTTTATTCTGAGCTAGGCTGAGATGAAACAAACCGCTTCCCCTAAAGGTTTTTAAAGAAATCCCTCAGAATTTGGGTTCTAGCTGCAACATTTGGATGCTTTATGGCCTCTGTTGGAGAATGTGGGTGCAGCGTGTGCATCATTTGCAACTATAATATTTTTTATATAAATTAGGGAAATATCCAAATCAAGGAGATAATAAAAATCTGGAGAGAAACTCTCTACAGTGGGCGTGTTTTGTGCTCGCAGGTGTGCACAGTTTGCGCAAATTAGAGAGAGACCCACTCACCGGCCACGCAAACTGGAAGGGGATCACGATCTTGCCAGCTTCGTTGTTCTTCGTGGAGCTCTTAAAAGAAAACATATTTCCACCGAGAACCGGCGTAGACTCGCTCCCGTACGTGCACGCGCCCCCGGTGTTGACCTCTATCTGGTACTCCTTCAGGCACACTCTGAAGTAGGTGTCGCACTCGTCGCGGCTGCAGCGCAGGTCCTGGGAGCTCCGGGGTCCGTCGCAGCACTCGCCGTCCGCCAGCTCTCCGTTCGGGTTCTCCACGGAAATCAGCTGCAGCTCGAAGCAGCCGGTTGACT
>SSNS01000211.1:532187-550709 GCA_006937985.1 Aphyosemion australe
GGGGGGGGGGGGGGGGGGGGGGGGGGGGGGGGGGGGGGGGGGGGGGGGGCAGAATAAAATCACCAGATTTTTATCATTATTAAAGGAATAAAACCAAAAAATGAGGGTTTGTGTTGCGTAATTTGGTGCGTAAAGATGGATTAGACTGAGTTTTGGAGAGTTTTAAAGGGGGGTGGGGGTGGCCAATTAATGCAGGTGAACATCCTGCAGGTATTTTCTACAGCAGGCAGGTTTCTCTCATTAACCGCTGCAGCAAACTGAAAGTTCGGTTCGGGCCTAATTCTCACCACTAAAATAAAAAACGACACTAAAACCGTGGAGTTGGAGCCCTCGGACGCGTCATGGTAACACGACCACATGCTCCACTACAGACGGCTGCTGCGTAATTCAATTAGCGATTAAAAAAAACAACAGAACGACGCCAATGTGCAGCACCGGAGCAAATAACGCCGTCCTCCCACGCCCACCAACTTTCATCCCCTCCAATTTATGTTAGTAGAGAAAATCTGTTTTATTCTAAAGAGGAATAAAACAGCAGGTTTTAAAATAACACGCGTCTTACCTCCGTCCATAGCGTCAACAGCAGGAACACTATTGGGAAGCAATTCCTAATCCTGGTGCGATTCCACATGCCTCCGATTAATTAGAGTGACATGGGAGGAGGAAGGAGGAGGGGGGGGGGGATAAAAAAAAAGAGAGAAACAAACAGCCGCGGAGCCGGCGACCAGTTCCTCCTCTCCTCACATGCAAATCCAAAATATTCACATGCGGGTGTCCGGATTCCACCGAGGCGTTACATGCGTGTGTGTGCGCGAACGGGCGGCGGATTGCGGCGCGCTGATGGGTCCACGCACAGGAGTGTCCCTCCGTCAAATCTCTCCACACAGCAACTGAGATGTTCCACAGCCCACAGCCTGAGGAGAGGACGTCTGCTGTGATTGGCAGCTCCGCAAACCACTTACAAATTGGCCTGCGGGCAGTCTCTGAGCCAACCGGATTAAGGGGCGGACAATAGTATAACACCCCCCTGCTCCTCCTCCTGCCTCCTCCACCTGCACCTCCTCCTCCTCCCTCCTACAACTTGTATTTCTATTCAGGATCATTTAAGCAAAACGCGATAAAAGGGACGCAAACAAAACAGGACCCGGATGTAATTAAACGCATCTTTTATTTCAGTTGTTTTTTTAATTACGCTCCTAATTAACCCCGCAAACAAAGAAATGACGATTATTTTTGTCTCCTTAAAACTTTACTCTAAATAATCTGTCATTTAGGACACTATTATTGCAAGATGGGATCTTTTAATATAAAACAAAGAAAAAGAAGGTGCTTCTTTTTTGTGCAATGATCAAATGTGACATAATCCCACACGTTTTCTAGTTTGGCTGCAACTTTGTTGTGTTTTTTGCAGAAATAAAACCTCTTAAAAGGTAGAATTGTTCTTAAAAAGCAGGAAATGTTTAATTTGTTGCGTTACAGCAGCTTAGAGCGCCCTCTACTGTCTAAAACATGACAGATAAGCATCAGACATGCTGAAAGTCTCTCTAATGACTCTTGAATGTACCCAGCTAATGGTGTGTTCTACTTTAAAGGGACCACAAGTGCTATCCCTTCTATAAAACACCCACGGTGCATGCAGATGCATGTGTTAAAGAGCATTTTAAAAAGTTTCCCATCATGCTTTAGGTAAACTGTGTTGATGTAGTGATAACCACTTCTCCAACCGGCTGCAGAGCTCACTTTTTAGTGGAATACTATTGCAGTTTTCTCATCTTCTGCTGCAGAAATGGGAAATATTTTTGACACTCATTTGCTGAATATCCCATAAACCACTGGAAAAAATTAAATAAAAAAGTAATAATTGGAAAAACAACCGAAAGCTGATTCATGGTCACCACAGCTAATTTCACAGACGTTTCACTGATATTTTGCTGAATCTTGACATTTTTGCAGCTGGAATTTTGGGTGAAACTTTCAGAAACTTCACTGCAAATGCAAAATATAGCTCGATTAAACTCGAAACATTTTATCCTGACAAGAGATTGGTTTGCATTTTTAAAAAAATAAAACATCCACCTGTTTTATAGGTTTGTTCTGCAGCAAGACAAGAGACAGATAACACCACCTTCAAGCTGAAAAACAAAGATGGAGGAAAAGCATCCAAAATCCTCCCAGAAAAAGACGCCTTCTGTAGGAAAAATCTGATCAAATCACTTAAACAGGAAGTAGAATAACCTCACTGGCTGCAAACGCTGCTACAAGCTGTGGTGGAGTCTGTTGGAAAATGCAAAGGAAGCAAAAAAGTGCTTTCTACTTTAAATTTAGAAAATATATTTTACATTTAAGTTTTCTATAAAACCACCTTGGTTGTCAAAACTAGAAAAACTTTTATCATCCCTCTTTTTGAGTGACAAGAAGATGCAGAAGCTGCCAATGAGAGCACACACACACACACACACACACACACACACACACACACACACACACACACACACACACACACACACACACACACACACACACACACACGTGTCACTGTCCCCCTCTCATCAGGCGACTGCCAGCCTGTCAGATAGGTCTGAGGATGCAGCAGATAGCCTGAGCCTCTGCAGACGCTCGGACTGGAAACTTTCACACGCTGTCACAGGAGCCTGAGCGTGATTTAAGGTGGATCTGGTCTAATACAGGAAATATGGAAATCAGTTAAATCACCCTCTTTTAACGTTAGTCGTAGTATCAGGACATCTTTCATCGAGTTATTTAAACCACTTTTGCTGGGTCATGGGGGGCTGGTGTTTATCTCCAGCCGTCATCAGGCGAGAGGCAGGGGACACCCTGGACAGGTTGCCAGTCCATCATGATGACACACAGAGACAAAAAGCAGTCATGCACACCCTCACACGAGGATAATTTAGAGTCTCCAAACCTTGCATGCATGTTTTTGGTCTGTGGGAGCCGGAAACTGTCACAAGAACATGCTAACTCCATACAGAGTCCAACCTTTGACCTTATCGCTGTGAGGCAACCGTGCTACCTTACAGCACTACAAGATGCAATAACAAAAACAGACCCTGGAGAACTCTCATGCACACGATTCCTTCATTTCATTAACATTTACCAACTTTTTGTCTTGTTTCATTCGTTTGCTAGAAAAATTAGTGTCTTGTTGCTCGACTCTATTGGTCCGAGCTTCCACCGTCAGACAGATGAGCTCGTAGTTTACTCTAGAACATCCTGTTGGACTCGGTGACCAGAAGGTGTTCAGGTCCTGTGGCTGCAGGACAAACCCACATCATTAACCCTCCACCACCGTGCTCACAGCTGCTGTGAAAACATGGCTTGGAATGAAATATACTCTAAGTCAAAAGTGTTTAGTGACTTTACCTCCTAACAAGAATGCATTTAGTTTTCTATGTTGTTAAATAAACTATCACTGATGGAATCTGTTAGGCGTCTTTAAAGCCATTCTATGCAACGTTTTCATAATTTAAAATTATTTTCTTGAGCCAGTTTGTGCTAAAATGACCCTTTACAGGGTTAATGAAATGTCACTCAGACCCCCACCGCCCTCTGTGGCCAGAATACCGCACTTGCATCTTCAGAGTAGCGGTCTGGTCCCTGTTGGACTTAGTAAAGTGGAGCTGACATGCCTGGTGCTGCAGTCTGCTTCCAGCATGTTTCCTGCATGTTTTAGATCATGAACACAGCTGATGTGTTTGATTTAGTGATGAACCGCTCCTGTAGACACTAATGAAGGCTGAGGAGACATTTCAGCAGTTAGATGAAGGTGTTAAAAAGACCAACGCACAGCCAGGAGATAAGTTTCACTTTTGGTTTCACTAACGGACACTAGGGGGTGCTAAAAGCAAGACAAAACTGCCAAGTGTTGCTTTAAAAGCAAATCCTTCAGAGAATGTTCCAAACTTTTGAATTTAAAAAAAGGATCTATAAAAATGAGGAAATACAAGCAAAAACGAGAAAGAATGTTTCTAAATAATTTAGATTTGATGTTAAATTAGCCACGTCAGTCACAGTTCATGCCTGAAAAGTCACAAAAGACTAATATTAGCAGCAAAACCGATGCAGGAGTCTAGCGTCTGTCAGAAAACCATCAGGTCTGGGTTCCACTTTGTCTTCCTGCACACGTGCACACAGAGAGGAGTGTGTGTGTGTGTGTGTGTGTGTGTGTGTGTGTGTGTGTGTGTGTGTGTGTGTGTGCAGGAGCAGAGAGGATTATGAGTAGGAGCACTGTGGGGGGTTTGCCAGCCTCCAGGGGGGAGGTGAAGTGGATTTCTTCTCTCATCCATTTTTCATGGCTTTTCTCCTTTCAGATCTGCAGCCTCTGTACATACGGCTGACGGGTCGATTCTCTTTTATCTTTAAGCATCTTTTGGGGACTCTCTGCATGTGTCTGCTGGTGTGATGGAGGCAGGGATGGGTCAAGGTTGAGGTTGAGGCATGCCGTTTTTTTTAAATCAAGCTCTAATGACTACCTCTCACATCCCCGCCGACAAAGATGATGCTCATTTGCTGATGTTTTTCTCTGCTTTTTAAAAATAATACAGTATCTTCCTCTGATGGTCACAGGACACAAAGTTCTAAATATTTCAGTGAAATCTGTTTTCCACAGAGCAGATGGCCCTACCTGGGCTGGGAGGAGCATTATGGAGGGCATATATAAACAATATTGTTTAAATGCAGTTTATGTCCCTTGTGGGTTAATTCAAACACATATGTCCATTAAAAGGGGCTTTGAATAATTAACCATCTCCGTTTGTGACCTCCAGAGCTCGCTGACCAAACTTGTTTCCTGTGGGTCGCTCTTCCCCTTCAGCTTCAGACACCTCCGCCTGGCAGCAATCATTCAAATACTCCTATTAATAAAAACCATCAGCAATTAGGAACAATTATAGAACTTCTCAGGTCTTTTAGCATTTAACTGTATTTAAGTTTAACTATTGACTGTTTTTGAAAAGCTATTCAAATGTGCATTAAAGTAATAGATAAACTCAATGATCAGGATGAGAGTGAAAGCCCCGCCCACTCACCTGCACAACATCATGGCGGTTTTTAAGCATCAAATAACGAATAACAGTTGAACAAATGGGAAAGATTAATCTTTTAAAATGCAGGAAAAATATATATATAAAGTGTATTTTTAATCCCATTCATTTGCATGGTGGGGGCGGGGCTTAAGCCTAATACTGGAACCAGCCACTAGGAGGACGTAATTTAGCTTTGGCTTTAAATTCTGGATTCTGACAGAACATCTAATAAATATAGTTGATGGTTCTGGCAGTGTACATTAACATTCTGTGTAGATATAGAAAACCTAGATGCTTTGTCCTCAGCAAATGTTTGCTGTCTTGGATCAGGCTAGCAGACAGTTAGCATAGTTATAATTAGCACACGTTTCATTTAATTTGATGAGATTTTGGTTTGGCTTCAGTCATGGTCAAAAACTAACCAGGATTGTTGCTTCATTATGTCTTGATAACAATTAATATTTATTTGTGTCATCCTCCAAACCCTTAGCCACAAAAATGTTCACGTCATTTTTTATTTATTTGAAAAATAAGACAGAAAATAATTTAAAAAAAGAATGAATAAACTTTCCTCTACTTCCAGGTCATCTCTTTTGCTTCACTGATTCCTAATTAAACACTTCATAATTGTAAAGTTGGTGTTTAATTAACCGAATCAAGCAGATCTGCTGTGGTGAGGTTTGCAAAAGCACAAAAAATGTGACAGCAATTATATGCATCTATATAAACCAACTTTATACGTCTGGAAAGATCAGAATCTCTGTTGATAAAAGTCTTACAAGTTTGGACTCGGCTGGATTTCATACCGGAACATCCTGATTTAGGAGCTCCTATCCCCCAACAGCAGAAGATGTTAAAAGCTTGTTAACTCTTGTTGCCTAGCAACATTTTCATGACCCACACCACATGGGTACCAAAACAAATAATATACTTGACCTTCAAAATCAAAACAAACTGAAGATGTTCATTTTATGGCTTTTATTTTTAACTAGGAGTTAAATTCACCTGATCGTGGTTTAAGAAGATATTTTTATTAACTAGATTTTTGTTCCTCTGACTTTATTTCTCCACTTCTTCCCAGCAGATGACAAAGAAAAGGGCATTTCTGTTGCATTAAAAGGATGAGTGCGGTCACCGCGGACTCCGAGGTGCAGCTCTTTTATACCCTCATGTTCTGCTCTGCTGAAAGCGCTCTATGCTCTCCGTGTTTTCTCCTGCAGACAGCTTAGGTTTCACCTGGTACATGCTGGTCGGTGCGGCGTGCTTCTGCGGAGGGGAGAACTAACTGGAAATACATAGTTGGGCTCCAATAACACAGAGCGAACGGGGAAACCGTCCAGATCAGCCTACACGTACAAAGATTTTACAGCATGGGTTACAGTGGAAAAGGAATTTCACCCGTTGGACGAGTTATTATTAACACCGAATGTCCTGCTTTTCCTGTTGGCAATCCTTATTCAACCTTGAGAAGTGACAGAACAAATAGTTCAGATCTCACTTTTACTCTGGGAATCTTCATATGTTTGATGAAAGAAGCTGCAAGGACTGTATGTCGGCTCCTAAAAAGTGCAGCAAAACATTTGAATTTCAGCTTTTCAAAACAGAAACTGGTTATTAACCGAGTCCCTTTCTGCTCTTTCTCTGGTATGTAAATCCACCGTTGACATTGATCTGAGAATGTTTAGCCCTAACACGCTCCTAGTGCATTTTTTGTGCAAACAGGTGTGTTTTTGTGAATAACTTTGGCTATGCTAATGCAATCTATCGCATTTTTTTCACAGGATGTATAGTTTGGGGGGGAATTATTAAAAAATAATAATAAAAAAATCCCTTACTCCATTTAATATATTGCTGAAACTATTTTATAGCGTTCATGCTCCGTTGTCATTTTTTGTGCCATTGACTCCCATGTAAATCATTTTTTTCTAATTCACAAAGAACCTGAAGGCTAAAACACACCTCCCATCCATTTGTGCAGGATCTGATTTGCATACAGATGTCTGCTGGAATCATTCTGGGTTTGTGTTTCGCCGAGTGTCCTTTAGCCGCAGTGGTAGATATTGGATCTTGACTTTTCATCAAAGGACAGGTTTTAGGTCCCACCTGTGAATGGACTGCATTCAGAGAGAGAGGAGTGGTAATCCATCTGCTGCAGACACACACTCACTCACACACACACATCCAGATGGTCTCTGAAGAACAGGGACATCCCATGTGTCCAGTTACAACATGAAAGCAACGGGGACGCACTTTAAGGAAAATACTATCCAGCCCATCCCCAACAAACTCTTAGAGAAGAAAGGAAGGAGACACTTTACAACTGCTGATTACCAACAATCACATGGAGAATGTGCATTAGTAGTGACGCAATAAGGACAACGAGCATTGCAGCTCAAGTTTTAATTAGCTGAGGTGTTTATTTTAACTCTGCACCAATAAATATTTCTATGTCAGGATCAAATGTGAACAAAACTACAGTTTCTATTTCCACTCGACTCTGAGATGCATTAGTTTCAGCTCATGGTTCAGGAGCTGGCCTGCAGCAAAAGCACAGAAGGTGGAGATCAGAATCCTATCATCAGATAAATACAGCAAAAATGCATTTTTTACCTTTATAGACAGGTGGCATAATAATTACATTTATCTACATAATATCTCTTTTTAACCCTTTAAGAAAAAAGTTATGTATTTTTATTTCTTTTACTTATTTGGGGCAAAATGTGTACACCAATAATAATATAAAACTAATACTAATAATATTAAAGTGTTAATAATGAACTTAAATCATGTTTAACTTTTTATTTAAACATCCCCACTTTTTTTAGAATTTTAAAAATTATTTGTTAAGTGCATGTTTTAATATAAGACTGACCTGCCAGTTAAAGGATTAAAGTGACAATGTGTAGTTTCCTGACGATAGGGGGCAGTACATACATTTCAGAGTAGTTTAACAACCCGTGACTGTCTCTATTTTAAAAAAACATTACGGTGAATGTTTCCTGTCGAGCAGAAAGCATGTGACCTCGGCGTGACTCCTCAGACTTTGATAGTCCTTCAGTTAATTCCATCGAGAGAATACAATGCTGATGCTAGTTTTCTGGCGGGGTAGGTTCTGGATCTGCTCGGGGTCCTGCACCTGCTGATGACGTCACACTACGGCAATACCACTCGGCCAAAATATATTGCATCGCTTTTTCGATTTTGTTCTTTCACATAGGTTTTGGAAAGAGTTTAGCAGTTTTGCTATTAAATTCATTTTTCTTACCGCCTAAATGTTTTCGAACGTGGTAACGTAACCTCCATAAATCGTACTTCCAGTCAATCATCTAGTGTGATGTCATCAGCAGGCGCAGGACCCCAAGCCAGCTCATGTAGAAGGAAACATGGCGTCCCCCAGGGTCTTAGACCCGCACCCTATGTATTTTAGAGCCGATTTTTATGGTTTTACATAACAAAGCCTCCAATACTTTCAATGACTAGACATACTTTTATTAATTTTCAACAACATTTCGATGGATATTTCCATAGATTAATGGTAAAAACTACACATTGTCACTTTAAAGAAGTTTTCCTCGACAAGAGAGCAGCTCAAGGATAAATGGTCTTCCCATTGGTATCAATGATAATTAAGCTATTTAACATGGGGACATTACAAACTAAAGATAGTAATCGTACACAGAGATCAATAACATTTACAGGCCTATTCTGAATGTTAAAAATCCGTTTCAGTTCATTTAGTAATGAATTTCTCCAATTGTACTCGGTTCTGGAGCCGATTCCAATGTGAAAAAGATAAGTCAAGGGAGCAAAAACAAAGTGTCCTTTAGGTTTTTAGACGATGTAGATTTGTATGAAGGGAGAGAGCCAAGAATGGTTTTGTAAATGAGAATTTGTCTATTATGAGAATACAAAGTACAGCAGTGAAAAACAGGTTTAAGGTTGGTAGCAAAACTAATGCATATAAATAATTATATGATTCAAACATAAAAGCTGAAGGGAGAAAAAAAAACTTTTGGTCTCTAATGAAAAACCAATCCTTGATTCTAAAGAAGAAACCAAGCTTTGATCTCGCTATTGAGCTGCAGATTGGACTTTTACTTGTATTTGAATTCAGATATCAACTCAGAAAGCAGTTCAATCTGGGGTTAAAGGTCATTCTCCTCACTGCTTGTTCGTTGTGTTCGTTTTACGCGACTGTTAATTTAAACGGTTCTTTCTAGTTGCAGGTGTGACCAGAGAAACTAGTTCTGAAGTAGGAGAAAGTGTCAACATCTCAAGTTGTTCTGGATTCTGGGAACTGGTGGAACAGTTTGTGGCGCGACGCAGGAACAATCAACTTATATTAAAAATTAAAAAGGAAAAAAAGATTATAGATTTTAGTAAAAGTGGGTATTTATCCAACTGTTATCATAGAAGTGTAGAATTAAAATTTCCTGAGTGTTTACCTGGACTGGAAAGGCAGCATGTTTCAACTCAGACCGTTAATTCTCAAGAAATTTTAGGTTCTCCTTAGGGATGCATGATATTGCCTTTTTTACCGATATCTGATATACCAATATTGTCTGACTCGTAATTCCCAATATCGATATAAACCGATACGATATATGCTGTGTCCCCCTCTCATAACAAATGTGGATGGATGTGTGTATTAGTTAGTAATGTGTTTTTTCTTTTTTGAATATTGCAGTTATGGCGATAAAGCATTTATAAAGATCTTCAGATAAGAAATGCAAGCCTTGGGTGAAGATTCTGGTTGTTTTAGTCATTTGGGCAAATTTCTACTTCACAAGTTGGGCCAAATAAACTAAAATATCTCAAAAACTAAAACTCAGATCTGTCATATTTTGACATTTTGAGAGAGAGAGGAGAAGTAGCTGAAGAGTTTGATGTATAATATGTGTATGGTATGTAAAAGTTGTGTCATTAAGACTGAAAACCAATACCAATATTTTCTGATATTAAATTTTAATGCCGATATCAATGGTAGACCAATAATGTCAGACGATCCTTGTTGTCCTACGTAAAGCAAAAAGTGTAATCTTTTACGAGTCTGGTGTGGAAAGCATGCTTTGATTTGTGAATGTTATGGATCAGCACTAGAAATATAATTAAATACAATAAAATGGTTTATTGTATAAAAAATATGCACAAATTACTAAATAAAATGAACACTGCAAAATTTCTAAACAGCATGGTGATTAAATAACAAAAACATAATAATTACCTGAGCTCATGGTGGCGCAGACGGTAGTACTGTTGCCTCACAACAAGGTTGTGGGTTCAAATCCTGGCTGCAGCCTATCTGCATGGCGTTGGCATGTTGGCAGGTTGGCAGGTGCTCTGGTTTCCTCCCACAGACCAAAACCATGCATGTTAGGTTAATAAACTGTGCCCATAGGTGCAAGTGTGTGACTGGTTTGTCTCTGTGTCCTTGACAGACTGGACACCTGTCCTGTCCATGGTGTCCCCACCTCTCGCCGGGTGAGAGCAGGCGTTAGACACCAGCTCTCGGCGACCCTATGAGGAATAAGTGATTAAGATGAGTGACAGATATAGTACCTGAGCTCATTCCTGCCATACCAGTTATATGACTCAACATAAAGTACGTTTGTTTTATTTTTGAATCATTTATACGTGTCTTTTTGAGCTGAACGATTCAAGAAAAAGATATGCAGTGGCAGCGCTGACATCTGAGAAGATGAAAACACAACTGCAGCTGAGTGATAAAGCTCAACATCTGTCACCTTCTTTCACAACTGACAATGTTCTCCTGCAGAATCGCTTCCGATAAAATCATCTCTGCAGCACAATGGCTTTTACTCCCCCTCAGGCCAAAGGGAGAAAATGCTGCTTTCTTTCCTGGGAAACCATCAAGATGCCCATCAAGATCAGGCTTACTGCCTTCACACTCTCTTTGGCTTATCTGTGGAGATAAACGAGTTATCAAACTGTTCAGGAGAGATGATCATGCTGCATGAAGACCGATGACAGATTCTTTAGAAAAACACCAACTGAAAGCTCCATTTGAAACTCATAAACAGTGCAGGAGTAAATAATGTATGTCTCTCTCAGTAAATTACTTTCACTTTTATGTCATTTAATATTTGCAGAAAAGCCTTTTACTACATCAAGGAAAGTTTTATGCAGAAAATAAACACATTATTTAGACACTTTTGCATAGATTATTTAAAAAAAAATAATAACATTTTTATACAATAGCATCAATATTAGGTCATTGGGTCACAACTTACCTTATAAGTCAAAATGTATATGCATACAGTTGTGTTTTAATTGTATTTTAACATCAATTTAAAAATAAACCAATTTGTAGCTCACTGTAACAGGAGCATGACATAATATAACAATAATAATAACATGTGAACACACGTGGAATATTAAAATAGACAATTCCAACATGTGTCACATTTTTTAATTTGTTCAATTTGATTTTTTTATGGTTTAAAATGTGCTTTTATACATAGTTCAATATAAATTTAAGAAAATGTACAAAATATTCATAATATTGAGCAACAGTAATTTTGGCATTGTTCGGTTGAAAAGTCACTGACTTTTCGTGTCTTTACAGCAATCTCTATACTAGGCAAGCATGTAGCGACAGTGGAGAGGAAAAACACCCTTAACACAAAGGAGTAGAAAAGTATGAAAACATTTCTTCAGCATGAGAAAAAAGTGACAAACAACATTTTGGGCATCAAACACATTTTATTTGAACTTAATGCCGTTTAATCCAACAGTTAGTGCACATGCAATGTTTAAATATTTACTGTATGTTTGTACCAAGTTTGTTTGCTTTTTTTAAAATTGAAGTTAAATATTTCAACATTTACGTAATAAATTAACTAAACTGAAGCATTACCAAAAACACTGCCCACGATGAGAGTACACTTAAAGCATAAAACACATGAGAAACCCAGAAATCAGCAGTGATTGTGTTTTTTGCTGAAAATATTTTTCTAAAAACACAAATTCAGTGAGACACCAGAATGAAAAAATAAAAATTCACATTGGACACGTTTGTTTACAGCGACAAAAACCCTAACATCTTTCATTTAAAGGTATTGTGTGTAGGATTTTACTGGCTTTACCAAACAGAGCTAGAAACTAAAGTCACCAAGAGTCACTTAGAGCTGAAAAAATCAGCTTCCAGTAGGTTTGTAAAAACAAAAAACGTGACCCACTTAAACACTTTGTGCAATAATCAAAGTGCAAAGCTTACGAACAAAAGTAATGCCTCAACAGTGACGTCTGAGTGATTCATTAACAACAATACGCCTTTTTCTTCACCGATGTCTACACATAGCACCTTTAAAATCAGTTCCTTCTTAAAACGTTGCACTAATCGTTAAAAGCACAGTAAGAAATTGTACAAAATTGCACAAACCATTAAGAAAATAAATCACAGTTAAAGAAACAAACACAGCATAGCCAAGAAGGTACAGAAAAAAGTTTTGATGATTTTCTGTCACAGGGCGTTGCCTTCACCGATGTGTCGTTGAGCTTTTATCAAAAACACCTTAAAAGCAAGCAAACCAACAAAAAAAGTACTTTTGTTGTGGGCCTGAGTGATGGAGGTAGAACCGCTGGGATAGTGGTTAAAATCCAGCATAGGCAAGAAGGAAATCAACGCTTTATTTACCTTAAATGTTAGAATTACTGCGTTTAATATGGCTTACCCGTGGCTCAGTCTGTAACCTCACTCTGAACTGTCAAAAGTGCTTTCATCGGTGTTAAAACTTGCAGAACTGGTAGATTTAAGGAAGATGTCTCTGACAATGTTTTCTTACCAAGAGATAAATGAGATGATTCATGGATGTTAATACGAGGCTGTTTTATCTGATTTAAGCTACACAAAAACACACTAAAACCCTGTTTTTTAACATGTGAGAAGCTGATTTACTCATCTGAAGACTACAAGTATTAGAAAAAATTCAAGATTTTAAAAAAAGTCATTTTGTTTAATCACTTTTATGCACATTTTAAAAAGATTCAGTATTTTTTTATTGAACTTTATAAAAAGGCAAATTTCATTAACTTTTAGGTCTTAATGAAAAAAAGAATGAACTATAAAATCATAACAAGGGTCACAAGTTTTATTCAAAGGCTTGAAAAACCAGAATAAGAAAATGCAAACATAACTTATAACACGTCTCCTTTATGAGCTTAAACGGCTTTTCTTGAAGAAGCAGGATTAACCGGATAAACCCGAAGAGCTGCCGGTTTTTCCTTTTGGCAAATTCCCTCTGATAACTGCCTCTCAGTAACAAAACCTTAAAAAATATGTCAATCATAATTGTGCTGCACATCCTCAGATCTGCTCTCTAAATACAGCTGTTGGTCATCAGTCGGTGCTTGTTCACCCATTTATTATAATGGTATCGTAATATTTTAAAATGGGCTGAAGCAACACTCTAAGAAAATAAACGTTGAATTTACTTAACCAAGTTATGTCAACTGGTTCCACTAAACCTGGTCGCTTCAAGCAGCAATCCAGAGTTCTCCCCCCTTTCAGGAACTATATATGATTTTTTAGAAATCCGTAAAAATGATAGTCTTACCCTGTACCGTGATATAATGTAGGAAATACGTAAAAACTTTTTTGCTAAACTCACCCTTGTCCCGTAGAGCCCTGTGCAATTTGAATTGAGCGCCCTTCAGCGTGAGCGTTTGACATACGTTTACTTACTTAGGTCAATCACGTTTGCGGAAGTACCTAGAGACTGATGCAGAGTTGGTGACAATTCTTGTAGACAAATAAGTCTTTAAAGGTACAATAAGTAAGAATTTTACTGTGAAAAATTTTAAAACAGTCTACACACACACACACATATATATATATATACACTGTATAAACATGGCGTTGATAGAAGAGAGCAGTAACTGGTTAATTTTGAGATCACGGCAGAAAAAAACAGTATCGTGGGTAGTATGAATGACCTCTAAACCAGAGATGAAGTGACCATGACAAGTGTGTCTTGATCGTTTTGTCAACTCCACCTACTGGTTACTCGCATATTGCAGCGTGTGAAAGCGTCGTGATAATTTTGAGGGGGACGCACACCAATGACGCATCAAATCAATGCAAGTTATGCGAGGAATTTAAACACGCGTACACGTCGTTAAACAACAAGTATATTCCAGGCCTAATGTGTTATAGCTCTGTTGCCCGACTAGAGGGGCGCGTTAGGGCAGAGTTGCTTCCAGCCATAATCATGGAAGTAGGAAGTGGGGCTTAAGGTGCTATATATATTTTCTGAACCATGAAGGTGCCCTCTGAGAAAAAACGGATTTCTACTGTAAACGTAAATAGTAAAATAAATTGTTATATGGTATGTTAAAATATATGTATATAAGTCTTTACATTTAAGCAACAAGGTTTAGTGGAATCAGTTGACATGACTTGGTAATTCAAGATTTCCTTTCTTACATTGCAGTTTTCCAGCAATTTTCCAGCTTGCTCCCTGCCCCCGACCAGACATTTGGAAATACGTAAACACAAAATGATTGTGTGATGGTTCGAATGCTGCTGAAACACGTCCGACAGGCACATTTAGTTACAGACTGGCCTTAAAGGTTTCAATGGCTTTTGTTTGTCACATTTAGCTAAATCTGAAGCTAACCAACATAATTTTTTAAAAATATTTTCTTCAACTGCTGCTTAAAGTTTGTGTCTAACACTTTGAGAAATGAGTTGTCGATTTGTCCTGGAACAAATAAAAAATAAGAAGGAATTTTGTTGCGTGAATGGAAAAACAAGACAAATCTTTTGATCCAGTTAACAGAACCACTTTGTTCCATGTGATTTATGAAACAGATGGAAAAGGAAAAAGGTTAAGTTTATTGAATTGATAAGTATCAAGATTATTATTCTGAACAACTATCCACATCTGGTGAGTTTTCACAAAGGAATCATTTTAGGTTGGTGAAAAATTTGCATCCTAATTTTTATGATTTAGAGTTTCTGTTAGAATCTTGTACTAAATTCTAAGAAAATATTAATTAGCAAATGTTTTACAAAAATTTTATTTGAGGGAAATTTACAAAAATAAAATATGTTTGGCGTGGCGGAAGCTCAGTGACAGAGAGGGGATGGCTTTAAGAGACAAGAATAAATGCATATTTTCAAAATTACACCCAAAATAAATGAGGAATGTTAAACTCAACATCTAAGTGTTTTATTTTTATTCTTTTACTTTGTGCTGGTAATACGTCCTCAGGTGACTAAAAAAAACATCATGCGATGCCTAAAAATGAAGCTGAGGTAGGGCTGGGCGATAAATCAAATATTTATCGTTATCGAAACTTCGGACTCTCACGAATATCATTTTTCCCATGTCAATAAATTTGGCAATAAAAAAGATATGTAGGTTATGTCCCACCTCAAGTCACGTGACAACGTGACTCAACGTAATACACGTGACAGCTCCATCTAGTGGACAACTTTTGTTTTTGTGCATACATGTAGTTATCGTCCATTTTTCGTTGTTGAGGATAACGCCTCAATATACTGTGATATTGATTTTATGCCATATCGCCCAGCCCTAAGCTGAAGTGTCTTTTTTAAGAGAAGCCAACGGATTTCACAAATAAATGAAATAAAAACAATGTTTGATTGTCAGCTGTAAATCCTCGGTTTTAGACATCTGTTTTTGTTGACTGGAGTGGAATCAGCTGGCTCAGTTTAGAGGACGTAGTATCCAGAAATTCGAACTTCTGAAGGGACTTACTGATTTATTTAGCTGCAATAGTTAAAAAGAACCAAATATACAACTTGTTTGCAAAATTGAGCACCTAGTTTAAAAAAAATTGTATTCGCCACATTAAATACTTGTTTATGCAACAGTTTAACTTTATACAGTATGAAATTTAAATGGGTTGTATATATTGCATTGGATTTTCTTATACTTTCTGCAAATACAGTCTCACACGAAAGTTTTTTATTCTTATATGGCAAATAGGATTTAAGGGGTTATAAATATTGCACTTTAAGCTACAAAAAATGTTCTATATGTAGCTTTAACATGTTTTATTAGCATCTCGCAGATAACAAACTACCAGTACTTAAAGCAGGCGTTTTTTTCTTCTTCTCATTTTGAAATGCATTTCTGCCTTAAAAGAGCATCACTTTTTTTGGGGTGAAAACACTATTGCCTATGTTTTCCAGTCCTTGCATATTTTTAAACACATTTTTCTGTGGGAGTTTCTTTCTTTTCACACATTAAATAACTATAATGAAGTTGCAGCCCTTCTTCTTCAGTGAGGAGAAACACTAACATACAGGATGTGGACAGAAGAAACTATTGTCTGCAGCTGATTTAGACAAGCAATGTTTTTAAGACCGTGATTACATGCTGGTCGTCACATTCAGAGATTTGTCTTAAACATGATCAGAGTTTGATTATCTGGACCTGAGATTTGCTGCTGATGTGGAGATTGTGTTAATGACAGTTTGAGGTTGTCAGCATGGGGTCTTGTCGTTTGAAAATGCCTCTGGAATTTAATTAACGAGTTTTAAAAGTAACTACGTGTTTAAGGGTAAAAAAAATAAAGGCTCCTTATTTTTTTTAGATTCTCCAAAACCAAAGCTTCCCTGAAGCTTGAAAAAATTATTTTTCTTTAAGAAAATGTAAGGATGCACCAAGAAGTGGATTTAAGGGTTACTGCTCATAATGCTTCTAATTGTGCTTTGGTACCATAAAACACTGACAACAGAAAAACTGGGTTGTTTGTTGAGATTCTGGTGATTTCTATCCACTTGTTTGATCCTATAAAGAATTTTAACAGAGTGATCTTTGTACTATAATGAGTTATAAGATATTGCTAAAAGGCTGCAGATCAGAGGACTTTCCTATGGCTTGTTGAACAACTTGATCACTACAATAAGGCAGAATATTAAAGTAACACTAGACAGTTTCCTGCTCCTCCGCCCTCCCAGGTAGCAGGCTGACATGGGCCAGATCTGGCTTCAAGCCGGCACATCTGGCATACGTCTGGCATGGCAAATGACATGTCAACCAGGCGTGGGCCAGATCTGGCAATGATGGCACGGCTCATATGAGGCATGCCAGATGTGGGCCAGTTGAGGCTTAGGTTGCTATGGGCCAGATCTGTTCATGCCAGATGTGGGCCAGTTGTGGAAATTGGTATGTCACCCAGTTCACGTGACAAGATTGTCAAGAGCCGATTTAGGAGGGCAAACTAAGGCTTGAGGACCAAAATGCAACCCACCTATAAGCCCACGCACGTATGGGTGAACTATTGTTCAGTCAATACCATCTATTTTTGGGAAGGTGCTCATGTGTGGGGAACAGAAACTTAAGAGGAGCCATACAGGCAAAACTCAATATTTTCAATTATTAGGTTTTGAGCCAGTTTCCTCTCTTAAACTAGGATGATCAGCTGGTAACATGTCCAATCTTTACAATGAAGGTTCAGAGGGATTTTTCAATATTTAATTCCTAGTCTGATTTATGCATTTTTGCATTTATGCATTTTTTTCCCTATTTTTCTTTATCTTATCTGTTTTTTATCTTATCTGTTTGTGTAAAGCTAACTATGTGTCTGTTGCTGCTGCCTCTTGGCCAGATCGTCGTTGTAAATGAGAATGAGTTCTCAATCGACTCATCTGGTTAAATAAAGGTTAAATAAAAATAAAAAAATAAATTGAGGTTTGAATGTCGGAACTCCAAAAAACATGGTGAAACTTGAAATATACAGATTTGTTCAGTAAATATTAGTTTATTCTAAAACTAAAAATCACATCCGAAGAAATCTTTGTAACTAATCAACAAAATAAACCATAAATTATTATTATTATTTTACATTAAACCTGGCTTTATCCATTATCCAAATTTCGTTGCAAAAAAGATGGCATATTTTCACCATTTTTCTGCATAAAATGCCTTATATTTATATGAAATGACAAAACCTCACACATCAAAATTCTTTGTTAAATCTCGCGAGAATGCACGGGATTTAGTCCTGCACGCTTTGGATTATGGGTAGAAGAAGAAGGCCGGCAGCCATTTAAATCTATTGGCGCGCAGACTCATCTCTCTATTGTTCGGTAAGTCTTGGTTTTCTCATTTAAAATGGTAAAAATCTCATTCATTTGTAGTTTAGAGTCTTGAGAGTCGCCATGTAAAGTAAAATTAGTGCCGCGAGTTTATTTGTTCTTGCTGTTTTATCTGTTTAGAAGAATTTTTGCACTTTAATTTGAATTAGTTTAATGTCACATTTAACTTAACTCTGTGGTGCACTAAACATATTTAGGTCTTCCGTGGGTTTGCTAATAGTTAAGTTGTGTTGTGTGTTAACTCCACATTAGTGTTTGTGAGATGTGGCTATCACACATCCTTGGCTAGTAAAGCTAGCTTTTACCCCTCTCCCTCACTCTTTCTCTCTTTGTTCTTTTTAGCTGGAGATCTCCGACATTCTGGTTTGACTGGTTTGTGACAAA
>SSNS01000211.1:552708-571007 GCA_006937985.1 Aphyosemion australe
GTTGGACGTGACTAAACTCTGGAGAAACTGAACTGAACTGTTCCTGTCAGGAAAGCTCACTGTTGTGTATGTGAGGTGGATGGCTCCAGGTTAGAGGACATTTTTATTTCACACTTGCTTCTATCTATTTAAAGGTTGAATCTCCAGATGAACAATCAGCAACCCAAAACAAATCACTTCATTGTTAAGTTTATTCTGTTACTGCCATGTGGATGGGACCTCCTGTTTGCTTTTCCTCCCTGTACAAGTTCTCTGATTGGTAGCTTTCTTCAGCTTTAGTTTGTATTTACTATTTACAGGTGAAGAGATGGATAATTTTACAATCCTGGTACCTATGAATCGATACCGGTACTTAACGGTACCTATTTTTGATACTTTTGAGTGTTTAATAATTAATTAAATCTCCTTTTTAATTAAATATTTTTGTTCTCAATAACCATGTTTGATCAATATCATGATAAATAACACACAGTTTATTTTATCATTGTAGTGTTGTACAAAATTCTCCAATATGAAAACCTTTAATCACAACTGTTTCTAAACGATGCAGAAACTAAAACCCAGCTTCATGTGCTCCTATTGCTCTCCTTTCCCCTCTGGACTAATTGTGTGATGGTGGGTTCTTGTAGTTTTATAAACTGCAAATTAAACTGAAGCAAACATCTTTGCTGTGAACTAAATTTACTGTGTATCTTCATTCCTTTACTGATCTCTGCATTTATGAAGTTTCAATTTGGAAATGTATTTTTAAAGAACTTCCTCTACCACATTATTGTAACAACTTGAATGGAATTATATGTAAACATGACCTATAGTTTCCTCAATTTGTGAATTTCCAGCTGTTTTTGAAATTACAAATGTTTGTAAAGCTTAAGCATGGTCTCCTTTTATTGATTGAGCAGTTATTGTATATATTTGAAGTGTAATTGTTTTATTTATTGTCTAAATTTGTGACTGAGCAATAAGCAGTTCAGCAGGTATGGCCCACATCCGGCACCCATGGCAGATCTGGCTCACATACCGCAATGAATGACGGCCCACCACTGGCCCACATCTGGTTTGCCGAGTCCGAGCCGCCCCTGCCTGAGCTGGGCCTGGTGTGGGCCAGTGCAGGTTACCACAACTGGCCCAGTGCTGGAACGGCTATGGGCCATACATGGCCCACCTCTGGCAAACTGGCCTGGGCCAGTGGGGGCCCCTCATTCATTGCGGTATGTTGGCCAGATGTAAGTGCCAGATGTGGGCCACATCTGGCCCAGACCAATTTTGCTACCTGGGCTACTGGTTAAAAGTGGAATTACAACCGTCATAAACAACCTTGTAGCCTGCTTTAGCTAGCGCTAACAATGAGCTAACACTAACATGAGCCAACTAATACTAAAATAAACCACAAAGTAAAAAGATCCACACTGTTGAACAAAAAATATTATTACTTACAAGTCCAGTAGCAACAAAGCCAGGTCACCATCAGTGCGTGATTTTGTAGCCTCCTTTAGCTCCTTCAAACTAGCATAGGCTGTGCCGATGTTCACTCTGGTTTTAGCTCTTTGCTACACCTCCAAAGACTTAACTCTGTTAATTTTACTTCCAGACTCCCGCCATGATGCCAACAAAAAGCAAACTTCTTCTTTATCTTCTTCTTGTGCTTTTTACTGACTATTAAATTGAAAAAGCTAACTGCTAGCATTACAGCTAACAGCCGTAAAGCAGGTAAAGTGCGCCCCCTATAGGGTGCGTACCTGCTCCACAAAACTATCTAGTGTTACTTTAATTGGGGGCAGAAAAAATAATTAGGAGGAAGATTTTATTTTGTTTCCTACAGTCGAAGTCCAAATGTTGAGAAAAAAGTCAAAAAGGTGGGGGAAAAAAGTTAAAATGCCACAAAAAATGTTGAGGTCAAAATATATATAAAAAAAATATTGAGAAAAAAATTGAGAAAAGCCAAAATATTAAAAAATTTAAATGTTGAAAAAAAGAGCTTAATGTCTAAATAAAGTTATATTGAAGAAAAGAATTCAAAATGTACAAAAAAAAAACTTTAATGTTGAGAAACAAAAGTCAAAAACAAAACTAAATAAAATGTTGAGGAAAACATATAAATGATCATTTCTGTATGAAGTCAAAATAAGGATTAATCTATTTTTAACAGAAAAAGGAAAAATAAACTAAAAACAAACCAAATGTGATCAAAATAAAATAAATAATTAATTAAACCAGCACTGGTGCTAAAATGACTTGTGTAAATTAACTAGGATTATTTAATCCTTCAGAAAAGGTTTTAACAAAATAAAATAGGGCAGCAGTAGCTCAGGAGGTAGAGCGGGTTGTCCAGAGAATGCTGCTGTGTGTCCTTGGGCAAGACACTTAACCCACCTTGCCTGCTGCTGGTGGTCAGAGGGACTGGTGGCGCCAGTGCTCGGCAGCCTCGCCTCTGTCAGTGTACCCCAGGGCAGCTGTGGCTACATTGTAGCTCATCCCCACCATCGTGTGAATGTGTGTGAATGGGTGGATGACTTGGGCAAGACACTTTGTGTTGTGAAGCGCCTTGGGAGATTGTAGAACCCTATAAGAAGGCGCTATACAAATACAGGCCATTTACCATTTACAGGCCAAAATAGTTTAATACACAGCAATCTGCATCTGGAGCTTGTACATAACTTTATTCCAAGTATTTAGGCAGCAGTATAGTTTTAGTAAAGTTTTACTAGAAAGTAATAAGCTATAGTTTTTATAAACCTCAAGGCTCTTATTGTGAAGGACTGAAAAAGGCTCTGGGAGTTTCTGGGAGATCAATGCTGCAGTAGAGTAAAAAAAAATATTTGTACTTTTACCAATAAAAAACATCCAGAAGCATCATTTATGCAAAAAAATTTAATAAATAAAATAAAATAAAAAAAAACAGCCCAGTTCAAGATCTTAATGGCATTTGCTTCTGCTAGATAATAAAAAAGCAACTTTTTTTTTTCAAAATGTTCTCTTTTTCCCCTTAAAATGTTGGCTTTTATCCCATCATTTCAACTTTATTCTCAAAACTGGAGAACAAAATCAAACATCTTCCTCATCTTTCCCTAACATACTGTTGTATTTGAAGGCCCCACGTTTGATTACTTTAGTTTTTGCATCACCGTATAAAAGGAATGTTACCCCACTGTTTCTGTGTTTGTTTTTAACATGACTGACGTGCCCATGTTTTATCCATGCAAATAAAAAGTCTTGAAATTCCATTTTAACACCCTAAATGTTAAGCAAACTCGGTCCAAGCTGGGATACGGTTAGCATCATAGCTCAATGCTGTTTGGGTAGATGACAGTAGAAACTAATGCTAATATTATGATGATATATTAAAGTTTAATATGAAAACATCTGCATGTCTAAGAGGAGATTTGATGCTATTTTTAAATCAGAAACTATTAAAGAAAATGACAATTTGAATTCTTACGTGGATAATGGTAAATGGCTTTTTCTCAATAGATATATATCTTATAGATGGGCAACATCGTGCAGATAACATTCAAGACCTACATTAAAAGCAGCAGAGCCTTTCTGTAGTTCTGCAGGCAGGTGAGATTGGTGATATGAAGCTGTGTGAAAGAGATGGCACAGTAAAAATAAAGAGAGATAGTGTTAGTGATGAGCGGCAAATTGTTTTTAAGAGAATTTAAAGACATTTAAAAAAAGTTAACAGGACAAAACAGCTGGCAACAAGACAAGGAGCCCACCCTTCATCATGTACCGATAAGCAAAAAGGCAACACAGGATGGCGAGAGATGAAGGGGAGCCGTGTGTGTGTGTGTGTGTGTGTGTGTGTGTGTCATGAGCTTTGATTCTATGTGGAATGAAAGACAGAAAGAGCGATTAGTTAGTGCTAGTTACACGTTGGTGGAGATCTTGTACTTGGGAGACATGTTATTATGGAACCAGATGAAACTAAAAATGACGCCCATGGTTTTGGGTATACGCTCGTCGTAAGCAAACGTCATGGCCTCGTGCAGCGGGACTTTCACCACCTCGATGAGCTCGCCCTCGCGTGGTTCGCCTCCGCCTGCGCTCACACAGTTGTCGTCGGAAACTTCGGCGTAAAACATGGTCTGCTTGGCGCCCGTTACGCCAACACCTGATCTGTGGGGAAGGAAAAGCTTGTTGGATCTACTGTTTTTTAGATGGCATACAGGCAGCTTAAAAGGGTCCTAGAACAACTTTTTATTTAACTGGAGACCGCTCATTGAGCCTCTATACAGCATATGAAACTTTGTTGGGACTCAAAATGGCCGCAGAGCCCTGATAGATGGTCAAGCTCACCAATATAAAAAAACCTACAATAGGAAGACTGTTTTGCCCCGCCCACTCAGCCAGGACATGAATATTAAATGAGAAACGTGCTGATTGGCCGGTTTACTTCGATGGCTTTATTATTCTGCCTGAAGCTAGAAACTCATGTAAAGTATCTGGATTACACTCATTTCATACTGGAGGCATTAGTGGCGCGGAACAGCAGTGGAACATCACTGCTTCAAACAGAATCCATTATAGTCCGTGGGTTGATCCAAACCGGCTGTGGTGTGGAAAATTTCAGGCGCATCCCAAAAGCAACTCACCGCATTGCTAAAGATAGGATTGGGTTCTATTTTTCCCACAAGCCGCTCCTGGGACATGTAAATTTCCGCAGTTAACATAGGGCTAGACAGGAAATCACACACCGTTTCAGTGTAAAATCTCTGGTTATTTTCAAAATAAAAAACTATTGCAGTGATGCGATTTCATATCTAAGTAGATTATGTCAATACGTGTGACTTAATGGCTTATTTACTCCCAGCATCAATCGAAAGTGCAGTGGTGTGTTTTTCATGGCTTTAATCCTGGCAGTGGAGAGGAACAACATTATATATGACATCAAACGCAATTTCCTTCTTTCTGGTGTAATGGCTGATGGAATAAACAAACCAAGACCTTTGAAGTCTCGAGGGATTTTGTGATCTCGCGAGTCCACCGAGGACAACGGCGAAGAAGTAGCTCCATGGCGGAGACTCTCCCGGTGTGGACTTGCGCACAGCGAATTTCGCGAGTAAACCATTCCGCAACGCTAATCCCTCCAGTGTGAAGTCGGGGGTTACTCAATTAGCAAGCTATGGATCTATCTGGCATTCATTCAAAATCTGGATATTCCAAGAACATCCTGGAGCATTACGTGTGTGCTCCGATATTCTTTGATGTTTTTCTCCCATCCAACAAGAACGTTAGCAGTAACTCGAGCTAGCATTTTGCGGTTAGCATTACCACCACTAACACTGATACACTGCCGATGCTGAAGTGGGTTGGGACATGCAAATAAGGGTTTCTGTCTATGCTTATGATGTGTTAAACCAGCTTTTCTCAAAACAAAACATTTCTCAGTGGCCATTACAACATTCCTAATTTGTATAGGAGAGCAGGTCGGAGACGGAACAGTCTTTTTGGTACATTTGACACCCCAATCTGTGTGTATTCAACAAGATAAATCCGGTTTTGGATTGTAGGATCCCTTTAAAGGCTACCTGTTTTAGTGTGTTATAAAGTGACATGTAGGAAGCAGCTCAATCCCCAGTTTGGTACAGGAAGGGCTCCTGTCAGAAACACCCTCATAGGTTTCATGGGGGTTACGCTGAAAACAGTCTATATAATAGAAGAAGCCCACACATAACACAGGCAGCCACAGACAACACCAACAAAGCTGGAGGAGGTGTTCAAGTCAAATCAAAAACACACTCATGAGAGCGTTCAGTCACGCCTGTCCAGCTGCCACAGAGTGATGTGGGACTGTTGCATCCTGGTTCTTTTAAATGCTCCGTCAAGCTTCAGGCAGCTAATATAAACGCTGACAAAGATGGATGATTTCCTTCCAGCTCGCTTTAAAAAAAAAATAATCTGAGCACTTTCAGTTTATGGTCTTAGCAGTTCCCCGTGAAATGTTGTTTTGGCCCTGTTGGTTATTATCTTTAGAAATCAGTTTAATGAAAACACTTAACTTAAATGTATGCAGAAGCAGTTTTTCATTGGATTAAAGATCTTGATGAAGCGGGGGTGTTATACTAACACTTTTTAGTGTATTTGTACCCACTCCACCCCTCCTTCTGTACCAAACTTCCTGTTCTAGGCACCAATCCATAAATGGAAACCCACCAGAATCTGATTTCCAAATAGAAAATCTTCAATATTAATTGTTCTAGTTGAGTTCATGCATCCTGTCTATTGCAGCCTTACCTTGTCCTTCTCACTTTCTGTAGCCATGAAGAACTGAGATAATTTGTATTTGTGGTTTGTCTCTATTGACATTCAGAGAGGAAACTTCTGGAATGCGTTTGCTAAGCTTGTCACTATCTCACCATCGGACTGAGATGAAGTTTTAATGCTGTGCAGATTTATAGGAAGAGGAATCAACAAGAATACTTGAGCTAACCTGTATGAAGTAATCCTCTTCAGTTTGGAAGCTGGCACATCATAGCCACATTCCTCCAGCACTTCCTGACGCGCGATCTCCTCCAGGGAGAGGTCTGGTTTGTCCACCAGGCCGGCGCAGAGCTCGTAGGTGATCCCCGCCGAGGCCGGGGGCCACTGGGACGAGCTCTCCTCTGCTGAGGCCGACTGGCCCTCCTGAGACTCGGACGCTTCGCCCTCTTCGGACTTTTCCGCAGGTGGAGAAGTCTTCGTCTTGGCCTTTTCCCACTCACACATGTATACAGCTGAATGGGAATGAAAGGAAAAACTATGGATTAGGGTGGAAATTTAAGAAAATTCTAGCAGATTTGTACCATTTATTCCTTCATTGTAAACTTAAAGGTCTCAGTCACTCATTTGTTTCAATAATTTTGCTGTGGTGTCAAGAATGAATAAATGCCTTTTGAGTCGTTTTCTTTGGAGAAATGCTCTGGCGCGCCCATTTTAGGGGGTAGAAGTTTGTTGGAGGAGCCGGGGGATGACAGGATTATGGGTCTTGGTCATTAATAATGTCCCAAGGCATCATCACACACGGGTGAAATTACATCTCCGCATTTGACCCATCCCCGTGGTGGGGAGCTGTGAGCTGCAGCTGTGGCCGCGCTCGGGAACTATTTGGTGGTTTAACCCCCCAATTCAACCCCTTAATGCTGAGTGTCAAGCGAGGAGGCATTGGGTCCCATTTTTTCAAAGTCTTTGGTATGACCCGACCGGGACTTGAACCCCGATCTCCCAGAATCGGGGCGGACACTCACACCGGAGCTGTATATTCATGATATGCATATATCTCCCCTCTGATTGGCTAACAGCAACGCAACTTTTTTGATGCCTTTGTTTGCTCTTCTGTCTTGGACAGAAAAATGCAACGTTGATCTCCACAAATACACTGCTCACAAAAATTAAAGGAACACTTTAAAGAAACACATTAGATACATCAGATCTCAATATGAAGTTGATATCTATACATATTATAACAACAGGGCAATGTCTTAGGAACAAAAGGATGCCAAGTCTTTTAATGGAAATAAACGTTTTCAGCCTACAGAGGGCTCAATTGTGTAGACACCCTAAAATCAGAGTGAAATGAAGATGTGGCAGGCTAGTCCATTATTTCAAAAACTTAATTTCTGCAACTCCAAATGCTTTTCAGTATCTTGTGTGGCCCCCACGAGCTTGTGTGCATGCTTGACAACGTCGGGGCATGCTCCTAATGAGACAACGGATGGTGTCTTGTGGCATTTCCTCCCAGATCTGTGTGAGGGCATCCCTGAGCTCTTGTACAGTCTGAGGAGCAACCTGGTGCCGCCTAATGGACCGAAACATAATGTCCCACAGATGTTCTATTGGGTTTAAGTCAGGGGATCGTGAAGGCCATTCAATTGTTTCAACTCCTTCATCCTCCAGGTACTGCCTGCATACTCTTGCCACATGAGGCCGGGCATTGTCGTGCATTAGGAGAAAACCAGGACCTACTGCATCAGCGTAGGGTCTGACAAAGGGTTCAAGGATTTCATCTGGATATCTTATGGCAGTCAGAGCACCATTTCCTAGGCAGTAGAGGTCTGTGCGTCCCTCCATGGATATGCCTCCCCAGACCATCACTGACCCACCACCAAACCTGTCATGTTGAACGACGTTGCAGGCAGCATAATGTTCTCCTTGTCTTCTCCAGACTCTTTCACGTCTATCACAGGTGCTCAGGATGAACCTGCTCTCGTCTGTAAAAAGCACAGGGCGCCAGTGGCGGACTTGCCAATTCTGGTGTTCTTGAGCAAATGCCAGTCGAGCTCTACGGTGCTGGGCAGTGAGCACAGGGCCCACTACAGGACGTCGGGTCCTGATTGTTTGGGTAGAGACATTCACACCAGTGGCCCTCTGGAGGTCATTCTGTAGGGCACGAGCAGTGCTCAGCCTGTTCCGCCTTGCACAAAGGAGCAGGTATCGGTCCTGCTGATGGGTTGTGGACCTTCTACGGCCATGTCCAGCTCTCCGAGAATAACCGCCAGTCTCCTGAAATCTCCTGAAATCTCCTGAAATCTCCTGAAATCTCCTCCATGTTCTGGAGATTGTGCTGGGAGACGCATTAAACCTTCTTGCTGCAGCACGTGTGGATGTGCCATCCTGGAGAAGTTGGACAACCTGTGCAACTTCTGTAGGGTTAAGGAATCGCCTCATACTGCCAGTAGAGATAATTACTCAAGCCAAAACTAGCACGAGTGGAAAACCAGCCAAAAAAGATCAAGAGGGAGAAACTTGAAATGACCTCCACATGTTAAACCAGTTCTGTTGCCACTTTAGTGCACCTGTCGTTAAGTCCATGAACACCAATACAGCTGAAAGTGATTAACAATGCCCTCAGCTGCTTCATCAACCAGAAAATTATCAGACAGGTTTCATTGATTTCATGCCAGGCCCAATAACAAAAGTGTTCCTTTAATTTTTGTGAGCAGTGTATTACAAGCCTGAACCAATGACTGTATACATAAGATGGAAGAACCCTCCGCGCCATCACTCGTAGGTTTCTGAAGAGCTGAATTGAAGCCCAGTGGGCGGTTTCTATCACCATCATCTTGGCCATGTCACACGTGTCGTCACTCCCGGAAATTACAGAAATGGAGCTGAGAGCAGGGCCGTGAGGGTGGGGGCAGATGATTGACACCCACCAAACTCTAAGCCGATGTAGCTATAAGCTAACTGAGCTAACCGGAGCAAATTGAGCTAACCAACTGAGGTTAGCGGGCGCTTTTAGCAAGAAAACTGCAATTGAGCGACTCTGCTACCTTCTAGTCTTTAACACTTTTAAGGTGAGGCAGAGGTTGAGGCTTTCCCTGGAGCAAGCAGGAGGGCAAGTATCTAGTGCAAACGACTCATCTGCTACTTGTCAATCAAATTACCACACCCCGAAGGCCCGCAATATACTTGCTTTTTAACAATGCGTATGCGTGTTTAAAATGGCTGCCTCACATAACATGCGTTGATTTGAAACGTTGTTTGTGTGCGTCCCCCGAAATTGACGCAACACGTTCGAATGCTGCAATATACAAGTGACCAGTAGGTGGAGTTGAATAAACGAGCGAGACGCACTCACCATGGTGACTCCATCTCTGGTTTAGAGGTCTTTCATACTATCTCTGCCGTGATCTCAAAATTAACCAGTTACTGATTTCTTCTTTTGAGGCCATGTTTGTTTTGGTTGTACCCACAAACCTGGCTCTCTATCCAGTCTGAGTACTCTACTGTGCCCCCTAGTGGAATCCTCCAGTACTACATGCAGTGCCATGCCATGCAGCAGCAAGTATATGAACAAAGATGCAGTCTGCTGCCTGCACCAACGCGAGGGTAAAAAGCAAGTATATTCCAGGTCTTAGTATTCATAATTTCAAGCTTTAATTCCATCTAAACGAATGAGTTAATGATGATAGTTTTTTTTTAATCAGGCTGTAAACATGTTTATTTCTGATGTAAACTTGGCATTTTTCACATGGGAGTCAATGAGAACTTGCTCTTTTCTGGAGCCAGTCCCTTCGCCACTAGGGCCTGGCGGGTAATGGAGGACTGCATTTTTTGTCACTTTTGCACTAATGCTAACCGTTAGCTTCTACTAGCCGAAATGCACTCTGCTCTCTCCTTCCTGTGGTTGGTCACAAAGCCAAGGTAGACAGGGTCATCTGGCCTTTTGTGGCCGGATCGTTTTCCCATCTATTTCCTTTCTGTAGCTAATGCAGTCGGTACAGGTTTAAGAAAATGTTCATGTTCAGCATGTAGACGCAACTAGGAGTTAAAAGAAAAAAACTGTTTCTCAGTGAACAAATCCTTTAACAAAAAGCATGTTATTCTTTGTTGTTCCCATTTTTCTTCCATCATCATTTATAAATGAAGGGAGGGAAAACTACATCAACACCCGGACTTCCTTGAATTTAGCACAAAGCAGTGAGAAAAGCCCCTGGCAACTTTTAACAAAGGAGGATAAGCTGCTTTGTACTGTAATGGGGGCTCTTGAGGGTCTATTTATGAGTACATTTCAACAATCCAGTTGGTTAAACAGAGTTTTCAATGTCCTGTTTGTTTTATAGTGAAAGTGTTTAATGGTCAAGTGTTGTGAAGAGAAAAAGACAAATAAACTGCGTGGTTTATTCATCATATTTTTATATAATTCTTGAGTGATGCTGCAGGTTTGCAGTATTTTTATGAACAAAGAAAGGAAAACATACCTGGACGAAACTGTTTGACGAGGACAAAACAGTGTGAGGTGGTGTTGAAGATCAGCACGGATACGCTGCAAAAGAGCAGGAAAAGCAGGAAAAATAAATTCTGCATTACAATTTGATGTTTCTTTCAAAGAATTCAGAATAAATGATCATACTAAAGGCATCAGAAAGTTAGAGAGAGCAGCAGGTTTATTCTATTTTCTCATTAATGCAAGTTTACTGATGTGTCCTGCATGATTGAATGAAGGTTATTTAAAATACAAATTCAGGCTTTTATTTTTCTGAATTGTTCTGCTTTTATGCATTTTTTACTGCTTTAATTTCATATTTAAAGAAAAATTTTGAAAAAAAAAAATTGATTGCTTGCAGATGCAAACACTTGTGCAATTGCAATATCAAAACTGCATAAGACTGTTTAGTGTCATGCATTCATGTCCTGCTTGTCAATAATTCATCCGACCTAGGCCTGGGACAATAACAAATTTTGCTGGACGATATATTGTCCAACAAATTATTGACGATAAACGATATTATTGTCGACATTATCGAGACCAAAATAACCACTTATGTAATGTTAATATATCATAATAATGCAAGTACATCCTTTAAAATGACCCTGTCTCTCCAAAACAATAAATACAATGGCCTATCCAGTGTCAACAACCTAACTGCACTTGAACGCTCTTGTCATCCAGCGTCTTTGGAGGCCAGAGACAAGGAAAACATATACACACAGGCACATGGCGATATATTGAGGCTGGAAAAATTATTGAGTTCATTTCCATCTATGTACGATATATTGACTTATTGATTATCGTCCCAGCCCTAATCCGACCAATCAAATCCGACCAAGCTCGCTAACCTCGACATCTACACCTGGTTTAGACGATTCCAGCCAAGATTCTCAAACCCACACAGAACATCGTTTTGCATGGATGCATTTTAAAACAATTTCAACTAGGGATGTGTATTGGTAAAATTCTGGCGATACGCATCATGATACAGGGGAGGCGATACGATAAATCACGATATATTGCGATACATTCAGCCAGACGATATTTGTGATTTTTAGACTGAATTTATTGTAGGAAAATTCAATAAACAGTCCAAACTGATACGTAACATGTTTAACATGAGGTATCTGAACCATAATAGAGAGATTTACATTTCAATGGTGGAAACAAAACCCACTGCACACTGCTGCCAACTAGTGGTCGCCATTTGAATTGCACAAAAAGAAAATACACAAATGTTTGCATGTAAATTCTTCCAAAAATTTGATACACAGCTTTTGAATATCGATATAATATCACAGGAAAAAATATCACGATATATTGCCATATCGATTCTTTCTTAAATCCCTATATTCAACACATTTAAAAACCATCAGATCATGATGCAATGTCAAATGTATGTTTGTACTGGACATTTCCTGTTGTAAAGCTACCAAAAATAAAAGTGACACTAAAATAGTCCTCACTTCTAAAATAGAAAAATGGAGATCAGAAGGTCGCATTGCTGAGATTTTAACTAGTCACTATCAGGATATGGAAGGAAAACTAGGCTGATGGTCACTGTGAACTGTGAGCTGAGCTGAGCTGTCTGTTTGTCTGTGTGTGTGTGTGTGTGTGTGTGTGTGTGTGTGTGTGTGTGTGTGTGTGTGTGTGTGTGTGTGTGTGTGTGTGTGTGTGTGTGTGTGTGTGTGTCTGCCTATGGAGACTCGAGATCCATGTTGGGAAAGCGGATGCGTCTGAGGCAGCAGGAAGCCCTGCCCTGTCTTTCCCATGCTAAAAGGGAACCAGGAGTTTGCCGTTAAAGTGTCTAACTGCTGCTCCTTAGGTAATAATTTAATGTTTGTTTGCATTTCTACTTTTCGGATTAGCAGTATCGAAACATTAAAAAAGGTATAAAGTTAGCCAGCGTGGCTCAAATTCAGCCCTTGTTCTCCATCAGCTCCATGCACCAATGATTCTGTCTCTGCAGAAGGGTTAAGCACGCATTTATTTGGACGTGCCGCCCCTGGTTCTGACGGTTTTAAACAACTAAAGCAGGTAATAGCTGAACATGAAAGTAGAAGGCTGCTTCCCATTACCTGAGGGTCTGCTTCTGCTGTGCCCTGGATCTATTTTTAGATACTGTCCCAAATCTTTTTGATAATGAAACCAGAAACACAGAGCTGCCATTTTTAAACCAGCGCTGTTAATAAAGCTACAAACGCCTGTTAAACACAAAAAGCACCAGACTAAATATTCCTGTGTGGCCTGCTTACGGCCTCTTTCTGTCTGAAAGGAAAAGGTCAACAGTGTCTGTGCTGATAATTAAAGCTTTTGATCCTTTTTACAGGGTTTGGGACCAGCAGCCACAGAAACACAGCAGCTCAATGGTCCGCTTCCTTTTTCAATCACTTCTTTCCTTTCCATCATCCCACCGAACGCTTTGTTCAACGTGAATGACCACTTTTTTTATTTAGATGTTTTCTTAATGATGTTGATTTAAAAATTAGCTTCCAAAATATCTGATAGACGAGCTGCATGAAGGCATTTAATAATGAATAAAAGAATATCTATGGACGCTAAAGATGTTTTATTGATCTGGGCGGGAATTAAATTCCTCTGACTAATTCTACATTAATTTGATTGATCAGCCAACAGACAGATGGTTTATTCAATCCTTTTTTTAAATATAAAGGTCAGAGGCTCTAAGTTAAATGGATCACAGGAAAGAAGGGCCAAAAAACATGGAAAACGCCAATGTAGACACAATAACCCCACCCGGCCCAGACCAAGCTGACCCTAGTGTAAAAGGCCTCTACGATGCCTCCTGGTTGGCTCTCTTACAAGATTTTCCAGGCATTCCCACTGGGAAGACACCCCAAAGCACACCCAGAACTCATTGAAAGAGACTTTTTTGGACAAATTCTTTTTCTTGGTTCTTTTTCTTTATCAGCGTCATTTTTTGGACAAGTTATTTTTCTTGTTTCTTCTTCTTTATCGGAGTCGTTTTTTTGGACAAGTTCTTTTTCTTGTTTCTTCTTTATCTGCGTCGTTTTTTTGGACAGGTTCTTTTTCTTCATTCTTTATCAGCGTCATTTTTTGGACAAGTTGTTTTTCTTTGTTCTTTTTTATTTGCGTCATTTTTTGGACAATTTCTTTTTCTTGGATCTTTTTCTTTATTAACGTCATTTTTTGGACAAGTTCTTTTTCTTGTATATCCCATGTCTGGCCTGGGAATTTCTTTGGGATCTCCCAGGAAGATTTGGATTCATTACATCCATGATTTGACCTTGGAAAGTGGTAAAAGATGGACGGATGGTGTCAAAAAGCTGTAATCACTTAAATTGGACTGGAGCTGAAGCATCATCTAGATAAATAAAAATAAATGAATAAATATGTAAATGGGTCTCTGGTATATGCTTCTGAAAGATGACAAGCAGCAACATGAACACAAATGAATCCCGTTGGGAGAAAAATTTCCATGCCCATTTTAACAAAAATGCAAAACAACCCCTGTTCCTTTCAACAAATACTATAACAGCTCAGCGGAGTTTCCTCTTTGGGAGGAGCTGCACAGTCTTTTGTTGGAAATACAAGTTTGAGGTTTAGGGCTTTTCTCTCGTGGGGGGTTACACCTCCCTTTGGGGTTAGTAGTGAAGAAAAGAGGATTTAAATGGCCTGAAACTGACCTCAGGGCAGTATGGTACACTAAGAGGAGGAATTGGGGCTTTGCACAAATGTGTGATTTCTCTCAGAACCTCCCATGAAGCTTTTATAGCAACTTCATTCCATTTAAAAAAACAGGTTCCAACTTCTCCTAAAACTAGGCTGGTTTAGTTTAATTACCCCATAAAAAACATGTTATAACCGATCACAATCAGAAAAGTACAAGTAAAAAGGCAGATTTCTTATATTTCATTCATAATTCACAAAACATCCAAACACCACCTAGATCGGAAAATGTCTTCAAACATAAACGTGCACGTTTGACAGGTATCCACAGCTGTTTTAGGCCACATCGTCACAGTTAGTTCATCAACAACATGCACCGTCTCTCTGTAAAATAGACAAACACATAAAACACAGAGACCGCAGAAAAGGTGGATTTACCTGTCGTGAGTTCGCATAAAGTCCCAAGATTTTTTTGTGCCATTCTGCAAAAAAAGAAAACAGAGTTAACAGTCAAAAAAGTGCAATAATTAATATTATTTTTAAAAAAAGTGTGGTAAAATAGAAGCAAAAAAACAAAAATGTGCATAGAATTTGAATTCAGAGCATTTTTGTGCATTTTTAAAGGTACAATTGGCAGTTTTGGCTTGCTTTTAGCACCCCCTAGTGTTCCGTTGGTGAAAGCAAACACGAAACTTATCTCCTCGCTGTGCGTTCGGATTTTTAAGACCTTAAAGCCATACTATGCAACTTTTTCATATTTTTAATGTTCTTGAGCCAGTATGTGCTAAAATGACCCTGGCCTCTGTGGCCAGAATACCGCACTTGCAATTCCAGAGTTGCCGGTCCAGTCCCTGCTGGTGGAGGGAGCTGTGGAGTGAAGTGGAGCTGACGTGTTGGAGCTGCAGTCTGCTTCCAGCATGTTTCCTGCATGTTTTAGATCATGAACACAGCTGATTTGTTTGATTTAGTGATGAACCGCTCCTGTAGACACTAATGAAGGCTGAGGAGACGTTTCAGCAGTTAGATTAAGGTGTTAAAAAGACAAACGCACAGCGAGGAGATAAGTTTTACTTTTGGTTCTACTAAACGTACACTAGGGGGTGCTAAAAACAAGCCAAAACTGCAATGTGTGCCTTTAATCTAACCGGACCGGCACTCTGAAGTTGCAAGTGTGGTATTCTGGCCACAGAGGGTGGTGGGGGTCTGAGTGACGTTTCATTAACCCTGTAAAGGGTAATTTTAGCACAAACTGGCTCAAGAACAGGATTTAAAATATGAAAAAGTTGCATCGTATGGCTTTAATGTAACTTGGATGCAAGGTTGTCAGATACGTGTGGTCATTATTTAACATTTTTGCTATAAAAGCAGACCTGATGCTTGATTAGAGAAAAACATAATTAAATGATTAATAATTTACATCAAAAAGCTGAACTCCGTTCAGTAAATTTCCAGATGATATTTACAGTCCTGCAGCCCACTGAGGCAGAATACTTGTCTGAACACATAGAAGAAAGCAAAACGTTTAAAAAGTGGAATAAAGCTATTTCTATTGAGTTTGATGTCTCATTTAAATTCACATTATCTGGGAAACTGCCTGTCTTTTTGTTTGTTTTTTAATCAAATACAATTTTAACATTTATATTTCAAAATCAAAAACACCTACTCAGCCTTTGGATAATGGTGTCTGTGTCTCACAAGGAAGCCAAGCAGCAAGCTCCAAATTCACTAAGTAAACCACTCAATCTTTGTTTTTAACAAGCAGAATTTATATTTGCTACTCACAGCTTGGGGGAATGAACAGAAACCTAACCTAACCTCATGGGTTTAAATATTTGATGCAACCACCACATGGTAACCACCATGTGTGGATCCACCTAGCATACATCCAGCTCGCTACATTACATGCTGTGTAAAAATGGTAAAGTTGGCCTACATTTTCTTTGCCTGAGGAAATATGACCTTGATTCAAATTTAGGCTACACCTCCTCTCCACCCACCAGCTCTGTCAAATGCAAGGAGGACAGTTGTACCAGAGCGGGTTATTTCATCTACATGGGATCTGGTGAGTGTAATGATGCAGGTCCAGCACCACCCAGAAAAAGTGGAGGAAAAGCCAGCTGTACTTAAAGGAACACAATAAGCTCACGTGTTAAATCCTGTAATTGTAGAATGCAGAAAGCATGCATGTTAGAAATGATGACCAGAGACACGTAGAGATAGTGGTCGACTCTCGCTCTCCACCATTAATCCAGAGACGACACGCCAAGACAGATGCTTTGGCTCCCATTCAGACAGTCTACCGATGTAATTACTCTCTCAAAATCCTGTCATGTCAACAAGTTCATGTCCTACATGGAATGAGTCCTACGCAAGGGTCAAACTGAATGGTAAGAGTGTAAGAGTACACCTAAAATCCTGGTTCAGTAGAGACCTTGGTTTTAATGTCACGAACAAAGTGAAAAAATTCTTTTACGCTTTTGTTTAAACGGGTACAGCTATGATGACATTTAAAATAAAACTTTAATTGCTGTAAATTCTCTAACAAAGTATTCTCAGATGACATAAAAACGTATAAAATAAAGATATAATGATATTATACTGTAACATTGATACTTTGCAACTGAATGAACTGGTTGAACTATTGGAAAACAGAAGTATTTTATATCTTTAGTAGATTAAAGTGACAGTGTGCAGTTTTTACCATTAATCTCTGGAAATATTAGAGCTGGGCGATAAATCAATCGTTCTTGAAACTTCTGACTCTAACCGATATCATTTTTCCCATGTCAATAAATTCGGTAATAAAAAAAGTCACATGACAACGTGACTCAACATAATACATGTGACAGCCCCATCTAGTGGACAACTTTTGTTTTTGCGCATACATGTAGTTATCGTTCATTTATCGTTATCAAGGCGAACTCCTCAATATACCGTGATATTGATTTTAGGCCATATCGCCCAGCCCTAGGAAATATCCATCGAAATGTTGAAAATAAATAAAAAGCTGCCAAGTCGTTAAAAAATATTGGCATCTTCGTAACATATAGCCATAAAAAATCAGGTCTAAAATACATAGGGCACGAGTCTAAGTCTCAGGGGGACGCCATATTAGATGCCATGTTTCCTTCCTACGGACGTTTAAAGGCCCTATCAGTGATATTCATAGAAATCATGGTAAAAACTGCGACTCTTTAGCGCCATGCAGTTTCGAGTAAGTATTGCAGCTACGGTGGCCCACTCAAAAAGGCAACAACTCCAGCATTCACTCCAGCTATCTGGTTCGTTTTTTTATAAAAAAGCATGAGATTGATTTATTTCCAGTCTCTGTAGCCTAACCCACACAAAGCATATAACTACTCAAGCAGGTAAAAAACATTTTTTAATGAGTGTTCAGTCTTAATGCATAATGCCACACGTAGCCCCCCCTCCCCATCCCCCGACAAGACGATGCGCGCGCACCCCCCTCCCCCCGCGCGACGAAGCGGCGCTATCCTACACCCCCCTTAGTCAACAAACATCACGGCTGTGAACATTTCTAGGGGAAACACTGCTGTTAGTTGTTGTATCAACCTACCAGTCCTGAAGGAAGCTAGCATAGCTATCTGTCACCGATTCACACACGGAGGAGGGGTGGCATCAGCTGTGGCGTCCGGTGTCATGTGGATCAGAGCAGCGGAGTAAACAAGAGTCTGCCGGTTAGCCATCAGCTGATCGGTGTGCGCCGCAATGAGGATCGAGATGGAGCTAACATCAACCACTGGCTGTTTAGCGATCGGATAGCCGATGAGGTTTGGCTGGAGCCGGGGACACGCTGTGGAAATAAACTACCGGTAACTAATGCTAACATGGCTACCGGCTAGCGGACCACCGTTGGGAGAGACACGGCAGGCTGCGGTAAGAGAGGAGACTTTAATAGTAGGAGCTTTCTTGAAGAAGGACTTTGGAACTGATA
>SSNS01000211.1:571321-592311 GCA_006937985.1 Aphyosemion australe
GAGCTCGTATGTCCCTAAATAGCTACCGTATTTCAAGATGGAGGATGACCATGGAGCGTCGACCACAATTTATGTATTAAAAATGTAAAATTTGAAGCTGAGAGGAATATTTAGAATTGATGTTGGTGAGAAATATTAATGAAAAAGGACAAGTTTGTGCACTGGATACACAGAATTTGGTAGTAAACAGGTAAAAATATTACACATTGTGGCTTTAAATGAAGAGCTATATGAACACACTGAATGCTGGCAGCTAGGTGTAGCTATTCACCGTGTGATATGGCAGATCACACATATACTTCTCATGTCATTGTAAGAAAAGAAAATGAAGCCAAGCAGCAGTACATTGAGAGCAACGTCACCAAAAAACTAGAGTTAACATCGGCATTGCATTCTCTCAATGGAATTAACTGAAAGACCATCAAAGTCTGAGGCGTCACGCCGAGGTCGCATGCTTTCTGCTCTACAGGTAACATTTACCGTAATGTTTTTTTAAACTAGCGACAGTCACAGCGATATGGTGTAAAACTACCCAGAAATTAGTAATTTTTTTGTCATTGAGGTAATTAGCCTTTCGCCGCCCCCGCCCCCAGAACGGCTATTGTCCAATCACACATCATAGCAACCGTTACTGTCCGACAACTCCAAACAAAATGATGAAGCTAAGCCTAATTTATACTACTTAGCATTAGCCTCGATAGTAGTCGTGTCCCCTTCGTTTCCCCTTCAGAACCTCGTCATCGAGCTCAACCAGCAACAGCCAAGCATGAGTGCTCCCCCCGCCCGCTCCCAGACAATCCAAGACCCTTTTAGATAAGATACCGTGCCGGCAAATCAGCGTAATATTACCTCAACCGTGTGTCTTATAAACGCACATTAAGCCTATTGGCGCAACAGCGGGTGGTGTCATGATCAAGTCAGGCTGGGGAAGAATGTCTCGGACCTGCGGACCATCAGCACCTGTTCCCCTCAGGGCTGTGTTCTCTCTCCTCTGCTCTTCTCCCTGTACACCAACGGCTGCACCTCCAACCACGAGTCTGTCAAACTAATCAAGTTTGCAGACGATACCACCGTGATTGGACTCATCTCTGATGGGGATGAGTCTGCCTACAGAATGGAGGTGGAACGGCTGGTGTCCTGGTGCAGCCACATCTACCTGGTGCTAAACGCTCAGAAGACAGCTGAGGTTGTTGTGGACTTTAGGAAGCACACAGCCCCTCCCCCCCATAACCCTGTCTGACACTCCCATCACGATGGTGGACTCATGTCGCTTCATGGGCACCACCATCACCCAAGACCTCAAGTGGGAGCCCACCATCACCTCCATCATAAAAAAGGCCCAGCAGAGGATGTACTTCCTGAGGCAGCTGAAGAAATTCAACCTGCCAGCACAGTGGATGAGGCAGTTCTACACCGCAGTCATCGAGTCCATCCTCACCTCTTCAATCACCGTGTGGTACGCTGGAGCCACCACCAGGGACAAGAAGAGACAGCAGCGTGTTGTACGCTCTGCTGAGAAGGTCATTGGCTGCAAATTCCCCTCCATACAGGACCTGTACACCTCCAGGACATTGAGGCGTGCAGGTCGGCTCGCAGCTGACCCGTGTCATCCTTGACACTGTCTCTTTGACCCGCTCCCATCTGGCAGGAGGTTCAGATCCATTCGGACCAGAACCTCTCGCCACAAGAACAGTTTCTTCCCCTCTGCTGTTGGACTCATGAATGTCAATCCTAGGGCTTCCCACTCCAGTCGCTTGGTCCCAGTCACATGACCCGGTGTTGTGTTTGTACCTGAAGCTGATCCACTCTGATTAGTACCTGCACTGTGTATATAGTAGCTGCTTCTTTAATTATTGCCACTTTTTATAATAATAATTTTATCATGAGTATATTATTACTTCTTATATTTGCTTATCTCTTATTTTTTATCTTTCTTTTTGCACCAAGTACCGCAGCAATTTCCTAATGTTGTGATTTCTCACACATATGGCAATAAAACCCTTCTGATTCTGATCTGATCACGTGATGAATTAATGCCGAGCTCCGGCCGGCAACTATATTGATAATGAAAGTAAACACGGGCTTAATTTTCTTTTTGTTAACAGAACCAGCTGAGATGAGCGATGCAGAGCACCGGGAGCTTTTAGAGCTGCCTGCAGCTCAGATCATCTGACATCTGACAGCTCACAGGGGTACCGCATCGCCGCCACCGCTCCTCGGATCCACGGGTCCCCAGACGCCGGACCTTCTCCCAAACTTCCAACTCCTTGTTCCCTGCTACGCTTCGCTCAGTGGAGCCGACACTAATATATCCCTCCACTGCATACTGTAACCCTTTTGCCTTGATCTGGATGATATTGAGGAGGAATTGCTCCAAAAAATGTCGCTGACACGCATCTGTCTACTTCTTTCCATCGCAGAAATCTGCGGAGCTGCAGTATTTGATCCACTTATTGTCGGAGTTGGCAACAGTAACTAAGGGGGGGCGGGGCTCAGCGAAAGGCTAATTCTGTCTAACAATACAGTTTATTCATTTTAAAAAACATCAGAATCATATCACTAAACTTTACCTTCTTTGATTCATGTACAAAAAAGAAATGGCTTACAAAATGCTGAAAACGTTCGCCATTCATGAACGTTGTTATACACATTTACCTCTTCGCTCGTTGCCAGTGATGAAACACAGTCTGATGTGCTTGTCATTTTGCTGGAGGTTGAATGATTTGACGAAGTAGAGTACTCACTCCCAGGGATTTTTGGCCTTAATGGCCATTCGTTGGTAAGGTCGTCACTCGAACACTAAAATACCGCTTGCTTGCAATGGTTTAGGTATGTACTTCCCCCTATCGGCAGGGAAACTGCACACAGTCACTTTAACTTTCTGTATTTCCTTAAATGCAACATTAAGAGTTCCAGCTTGTTGCCTTGTTCAGGTTCATTCAACCTTCATGTTTTTGCTAGGAATATTCCTTTGTCCACATCTGCTAAAAGGACAGATCTGTTGGCCATTATAATGTCTCTGGCAGTAGAAAATATCGTCTCGCTAGAGGCAGAGGCTGCTCTTATGGCAGGTCCCTTATTGCTAAGTTTAGTGTTAACTTGCGTTTGAGCGTAGTCACTGTTGCTAGGCAAAATGACAAATGCCGAAGTCAGACCGACCAATTTCACAGTCGTTCGCTAAATAATGAAAAACAACAAACGAATGATAACAATCATCCCTACATTATACATCGTCAGGCCTACGATGCCACTGACAAGGGAAATGTGTGAGACTCTTCAGCAGAAGAAAAAGTAAAACAGAATCATCTGGGATTTCTCAAAGTTATGAAACATAAAAATAACTTCTTCCAACTGAGGCTGCAGGATTAAAAAAATGTCTGCAGCACCGATGATGGCGAACCAAAAATGAAATATGTCATGATTATGATCTAGTCTGTTTACAGTAATCAAATTCTAGCATAATCATCAAAAAGTTCCCATTTTAAAATTCCAATTAGATTCTTTTTCTAACATATTGTGAGGCAAAGCTCCTCGGTGCGGACGTGTCAGCAGTCACAAACACACACATTCCCTCTTTTTAGTGTCCTGTCACCACACACAGATGGTGGGGTTCCCCTCATTACTTGGGCCACTTGCTGGGAGGGTGGGGGAGTGGGTACAGCAGGAATGGCCCTGGGGAGATTGAGAACCACGGCTGACATGGATTACGACAGAGAGATTAGCCCTTGGGGAGACAGAGTCAGAGACGAAGGGAAGGAGAAGCGGCTGACGCGGGACCTTGAAATCGACGTCTTCCCGCTGCTTTAAAGCATCAGAACCTGGCAGGGTCCTGTGAGAACGGGCCGCAGCAGAGAGGGATGTGTCTTCTTGATCTTCTAGGTGCTTAAAGTCTAATAACCATCTATTTTAAACACACACACACACACACCTCCTGTGCTGACAAAGCCACAAACTGGCAGCTGCAATAGAGTGGGCATTAATGGTTGCATGTTTTTCTACAATAACACTAATTCAATGATCACTTGAGATTTAGAAAGTGCAGCATGTGTCGGCACGACCTGATGGATGGGTTTATTTATTCTCCAAGGACACGCTTAAGTACACATCAGATGACATCCACAGAAAGCTTCCAGTCAAGCTGAAGTTAAATTTATTATATACCCATCAGCTGCTCAAACTGCTGATGGAAGCAAAGCTAAAAATTAAAAATGCACCCATTCTGGTTTTATTATGGTCTTTTTCCTGCTAGCATAAATTAGCGCCTAGCAACAATGAGCTCAAAAACCAGCAAAAATGGCTGATTTTATAGCAATGGTGCAATCACATACCAAAAGTTAAAAAAAACAACCTTCAAATCTGGTCAATCATTAAGTAAGCCAATCGTGCAGAATATTGGCAAAACATTTTTATCTAATCTAAATGGTCTCTGCAGAGATTTTCACCAATAATATGTAACAGATGCAAAACACACGGGACAACAACGATGAAAACAATCTAAGAACGCTGTCATGTTGGATCATTATACCTGTTTGCTAAAATGTTTTGCTAATTTAACGAAGAAAGTTAAAAAAAAATTCCTTTCCATCGTACCAACTGAATTTGTTTGGGCAGCAAACTTTTCTTCATTTTTAGAGGTAGAAAAAAGTTATTAGTTGCTATTGTTGAATAAAAAATAAAGAACTGGTAAGTAGAAAGTGTTGTCAAAAATAAGCAATTTTCACAACAGATCTGCCAATCTTAAACACAAAAGTCAGACACTTTTTTGGGACAGTGAAGGTAGCATTTTGGCAAACAGCAATAAAAAAAATTTGACATTTTTCCCAGTCTGTAAACGTAACATGGCTAAGTACCAAGTCATGCTAGCAACAATAGATCTACTATGTGGAAGTTTTTCCTGGCAGAATCAGAATTTTTAAGTTATTAAATTTTTTAATCTATTCTGTTAGACTGAGCTGCGCAGGACTCATTGGTCTCGGCCATAAAATCATACCGTGCGTTTACATGTGCATCAGAAAACCGAACTATTGACCTAAATAGGCTGACGTCATTTTCTTTTAAATGCATGTAAACGTGTTTGTATTGCTGAAGGCAAACTGGTTCTAATCATGCTGAAATACCCAGATAATGCGGTAGGAAGCCGACTGCATCTGCACGTAAACGGATCGGTTGAGCTGATACTAAGTGACGAGACGGCGGAAGCGGTCTTCTGATAATATAATTGCGACAAAGTAACACGTGTTACACCATCAAACAGTACAGTATGTACCAAATAAGCTGTACTGCAGCGTTTGTTGTTGTCCATTCCTTCGGCCATTGTGCATATCCTGTTTTCATGGTGCGTTTGATTTGTCCTCGGAACTCGGAAATTCAGACTTCCGAGTAGGAAAAATCAAATAAAACTCTCCGCAAAATCGGACCTCCCAGTCAGAAACTTGGAAGTTTTTCAGAATTCCGACCTCGAGATCCAAGATGGCAGCTCTCCGTATGAACAACAGTAAGTTTTTGTTGAAATGTGTTTATTTTACATAAGAGTGCGTTTAAAATCAATGTTACATGTAGCGCTTGCATCTCTAAGCTGAACAAACTAAAAGTGTTGTTTATTAGTCATATGTGTCTGTTGAGAGCTACCAAAACAGCAGTTTTTGAGGGCGCCGCCATATTGAAATTCCGAATTCTCCGACTACGGTGACCAGAATGCTGTTAACTCGAGTGTGACGTCATTCCGAGTTCCGACTTCTGAGGTAAATCGAACGCAGTTCGAGTAAAGTTAACAAAGTAAGTTAACTGGAAGAATGCCGACACAAAAGGGCGCATGTCGCCACCTACTGTACGGGAGTGGAACAAACTTTATTTGAGTGTTCGGTTTTCTAACGCGCAAGGCTACCAGCTTATTACTTTAGATCAACTTAGATGCACATGTAAACGCACTGAGTGCATCTCTAAAAATCAGTTGCACCACTTTGTTTTCTATTAAGCGTTTGTGTTCAAAGTATTCTTTCAATGAATAAAACTATTTTTTAACTTTAAGCCTAAGTTACATCACACCTATTCTTTTATCAATGAACCATAGTTTTCTACAAGTAATGATCTTTAATAAACTGCTGCTTTTTAATCTCAAAACTCTTTAAAACCACTGGAGAGAAAACGTGTTTGAAGATCATAATAAAGCTCGTGTTCAATGAAGGAGTAAGAGGCGACTAGCTGAAAGCTACCCGAGGTAAATGGCTCCAGATGAATAATTCAGATCTGAATAAATGGAAGGCAATTATCCAGCTCTAAGCAGCGACTTGTGATTCCCTGTCGGTGCACGACAACGGAGGTAAGAGGGGTTTTCCAGAGTCAACAAGGAACAATCACCTGCTTTGTAGAGGGAGACGAGACAAAACAACGCTAAACAGCAGCGACTGGGAGGGCCTCTCACGCGTGACACTATCTACTTTAGGTTAGGTTTAGGTTAGCAGGTTTGGTCGTTGACCAGTGGCTCGGCTGCAGGTGTACAGAAGAGTATAAAAGGACTGTGGAAGAGGCTGGAAAAAAGCCTTTGTGGGGAGTCTCTGCAGCCCCTTTCTGAGCTGCAAAGAGTCCATAATGAGGATCAAAGTGTGGCTAAGACAGAGTCCAACACCAAGTCCTCTGTTGTCCATCTGCTGTTTTTAGCCACATGCTTAACCTCCCTCCTCCTCTGTCACAGGTGTTAACCAAAATTAGGACAAACGCTCCACTCAACACGACGGCTCTTAAGTTTCCTGATGATCACGCTACGAAACAAGCACCGCCTTTACATAGAGGAACAATTATTACGCTCCTCAGCCAGAAATAAAAGGATAAAATCACCCTTTTCAATTCAAAAAATAATACAAAGAGGGTGTCCAGCAAGTTTAAATCACATCTGATCAAAAACACCAGACCAGAAAATAGTGACGAGTAATTACGGCTGCAGTATTCCTCCTGCTCTACCTGGAACTAAAACAACAGAGAGCTTTTAGCGGAATCCTGGACAGCAGCCTGTGTTTGTTTAAGGAGGCATTTCTCACTTTGCTGGACACCATCAGGACGCACAGACACAAACTTCGCTTTTTTGTGAGGAAGAACAATAGGCATGCTGTGCTTTCAATAAATACCCAAAAAGATAAAACGGGAATGACTGTCCACCCAAAATAAAACCTCTTAAGGTCAGAGGAACCGCTTCAACCCTGACCTAAAAGTCTACATCTCACAAGAAAGCTGCAGCAAATTGCAAATAAAGTTTATTTAAACATATGAAACTTTCCATCGTTTCTATGAATATGTTTAAAATTATGATCTAAAACACGACCCGCTAACAGGTATTAATGATAGCTCATCTAAAGCCATTTGGTGGCGTGTTGAACTGCATTAACGTCAACTTCTGTTAGACATGACTGAATGGTAAATGAAATTCATCATGACCCAGTTTGTAAATTAGAGCCAACATGATTAATCCAGCCAGGATAACTGATGACCAGAAAGATGCTTTAAGGTGGAGAAAAAACATAATTCATGAAGTCTAGAGAAGACCAGAAGATTTAGGAGTTATACGAGGCTCGTGTTGTAAAAATAATCAAGAATATGAATTTATAAGGGAAGAAACTCAATTTAAACACCAAATATCATACAAAAACAAATACTGTTGCGATGAAATGACTTCAGAATGAGTCTAAAGACACTCAAACCCTGCTTTAAATGTATTAAATGGGTATAGATCTGTATTTACTCTAAAATAACTTTAAAGAAGCAAAACTCCACTTTTTGATTAAGAACAATTAGTTAAATTGAATTTCAACCCATTTGAAGCAGATTTCAGACTGAGTCAGTTTGACAGGTGAGGTCAACAAGTCTCATCTTCCTCACAGACAGGACACTGTCCTCAACAATGTCTCCTAAAGCTCTCCACACTAATTTGAAGCATGTGCTTATGTTAACGTGATGCTAAGCCATTTAAAAAACCTCTGCATGGCTACCGTTAGCAACTTAGCTCGTTAGCTTAGCTGTTAAGTCAACTACAAAGGTAACGACTTGAATAATGTGTGATTAAATCAGACCGGATACTGCTTTTTTGTTCCTACTAACGATGTAATAGTCGTGTTTAAACGTTGGCATTTAAGGTTAGCTTAGCCTTGATGTTGTAGATGCTAAATGAATGGGGGGTTGGGCTAGCCTACAGCATCCAGCATCCTCCACACACCAGATAACTCACCTGATTATATGAAACCCGGAACGGTTTCAGGTAGATGGACTCTGTGCACGGAACGACTTCAATGTTATTAATCTCTTCCATAGTTGACAACAGGAGAAGGATTTCGGCTCGCCGATGTTTGACTGTCACCGCTCACTGACAGTATAGGAATGTCTACGGAAGCCCGGAGAGGACATGAGACCAAACCGTAAAGGCAAAAAAGGACGAGTCAGGAGTTGAAACGCTGAAACAGGCCAAATAAATTAACTATCCTAATAATTATTTGTCTAAAATAAGTTTTAAACAACTGCAGTGTTTTCATTATTTGCGTCCCAACTATTTTTAGTGAAGTAACGAACTGAATAAATCCTAATTAGCTATTTCTGACTGTTAATAAGCCATTTTACTTGTATAAACATTAATTTGTGCATCAAATATTCGACTGTTTATTAATATTACGTGATTAAACATGTTAAAATGTTAATAGCTACTACTAAACTGAATTTCTTCTTTTTTTCTTTTTCTTCTTAGAAATCAGCTGCTTTATGCAAATCAGGATATGATGATGATAACAACAACAACAACAACAACAACAATAATAATAAAAATAAATAATAGTATATTTAAGAAAGCATATAAACATGTTTGCATTGCATTGTTTTTATGATTTTGTCGGTTTTTCCATCTCACACCATTTTGATGCAGGATGACATTGATTTGGTGCAACTGTTACATGAACATTTGCAGAATTTGTGCATAAATAAATTATTCTCAGGGCAGTGTCAGAATGGCTTGGATTTGAACAAATCATCAACTGTCCAAGTGTCAGTCTAAAGGGCTCGTACTTTCCTTGACGACCATACTCAGTTAAGATGATACTGGCTGAAAACACATGATGTACAATTTGAGATGACTGAATGCAAAGAGAGTAATGAGGAAATGTCAATTTATTGAAATCAATTTCATCCATTTTCTATCAAGAATATTATTACAACAGCATGTTTTTACCCAATATGTGATTTTCTCACAACACCTGCTAGTAGTTCCTTCAATATGCGTACTCCTTTGATGGCGAAGACATGGTGATTTAAAGGTTAATGTGTGGTACTTGCTGTCATGATTTTATCCCGGAAGCAGTTTCTTTTCTATCAGATAAAATGTGAACAAAGATCTTATCTCCTTTCAATAATGAAAAATAAAACACGGGTGTGTCAGTCCTTTCTCATACACCCAAGCTGATGGGTGAGGCTGTGTGAGGTCACCTTCTTGCATCAATAGCAGCCTTATTATGGAAAAACGATCTTCAGAAACTCCAGTCTCAATGGAGTGGACTTCCTCCAACAACCAGTCCACAGCACCAGTCCACCACCCATTACACAAGGGCAGGACGTAACACTCGTGCAAACTGATTTACATCTAAATAAATACAAACCGAGACAAAACAATGTGCAGACCCAAAGGAGGAACCGGCGTCTCTCTGCCTGGCAAGTTCAATTTATTTCACCCGATCCGGCCAAGCTGCAGGGCATGATAAGACGGGAGGGACTGCTGAGTTGAAGCATTGTGCTGGAGTCAACCTCCTCTGGTTTGCTGGCACAAAAGGGACCGTGCAAGATGTAGATGAAGCATAAAGTATAAATACCTGTTGATAGGGTCAGAAATGAGTATTCTTATGAAGTATAGGCAAATATTCTAGTGGGAAAAGTGCAGGAGTGCCATAGAGAACACTGGGATTTTGTTAAAAAATGTGGAAAACTTTCATTTTTTTAAACTCTACATTCTTTTCAGCACTAGGTGCTAAGACACTTGATTATTTCATGAAAAAGTACCAAAATACCAAAAACTGTACTTAGTTACTGAGACAAATACCACTAAAAACAAATAATAGTTTATGGGACAATTTTGAGTGATGACAAGTTGTCTTCTGTGGTCATTAAGCTGCTGAGGAACAACATTCAATTTTGATTTAAATTAGAAAAACAAGACTGGACTTTGCATTTATATCAGTATTCTTTTCCTGCAGCACCACTTACATGTGGAGTGCCTCAAAGCTCTGTTCTAGGGCTGGTCCTGTTCTCAAACAGCCTGGATTTAGGCTCAGAAACATCCAGATGTTATTCAGATTTACTTACCAAGAAAAGTAAAAATGTATTATTCACTGAAGCCCCCATTGGACTGTCAACATAACATTATGGAATGGGGGCAATTCAAACGTATTTTATAAATGAAAACAAAACAGAGCTTGTGCCTCCAGCACCATTCAGTTAATCATGGCTGGGGAAAACCTTGGTCAATTCTTTAAGTTAGAATTAGCAAAAGGAAATGCCTCACTCTTTTTATAATAATATTATCAGAATCACAATCATGTTTACTGCCAAGTAAGTGAGAGTCTCAAATTACTAGGAATTTGTTTCGGTGGGATAGTGCAAACGTACAAGTCAGGTAAGTGCAAAATTAAGATGCATCAGAAATAATCCAGAAACACCTATAATCAGTTTTATTTTTATGTGATTATATAACACTTAGGGGTGGGACTCGATTAAAAATTAATCTAATTAATCAGAGGCTTTGTAATGAATTAATCTAGATTAATCGCATTTTAATCGTTCAAGACAATTTGCGCCCCAAGCAATTTTTTATTCAAAATAATGTCAGGGAGGCACAGATGACACACCCACACTTTAATGAGTATATTTCTGTAACCACAAGGTCTATTTGATTACTTTGGTCTCATTATAAAGGTAACCATGGTGGGATTTGTTGGGATGTGTAAATATTAGTAGATGTGTTAGTAGTATGTAAGAAAGGGTTATATGGTCTTGTAGCCCAGGTTGCTGTTTTATTAGATGTGCAGCTTGATGATATTTATTATATCAGGTTTATATAGGACATAAATTATGATGCTAAACTTTTCTGGCCCCCAATTGGAGGGCGCTCAAATGGGGTAAATTTTAATTTTTTTCTAATTAATAAATCATAATTAACAATAACAATATAACAGTAATAAAGAACAAAAATTGGCCCATGCTACCTGTAGATCCTCCACCAGGGGGCAGTAGACATATATGACAGGTTTCTGATGAAGGTACTAATCCTGATGCTCCATCAGAAGTGGGTTGGTGTGAATAGTCCTGGGGTTAATCATTGGCATTCAACTCTTTTGACTTTATTCTAAACTTCTGCAAGTAGAACAAATATTTCTTGTCAAGTTCTACTTCCATTAAATGCTACATCCTCTCCTGGGCCCCATGTGAGCATTACCTCAGGTTTTTCCAGAAGTCTTATCAGCTCCTCCGTCAGATCCTGAGGCACCCATAACGTGTTAATCCCATCCTTCCAAGAACATGCGGGTGGGACGGAGGGACGCTGCAGTCACAACCAATTACTGTGCAGGCAGATGATGCAGGCCAGACTCCCTGCAACACCAAACCTGGAGCCTCCAAAATCTGTCTTCCTGTCTGTCAACAAAAATATCATAATTCACACATTTATGCAAAAGTACCTCAGTGTCTTTTAGCTAATTTTGCCTTTTTTTGTTCATTTATTCTTGAATTTATCGTGTGATGATGATTTTTGCAGATAAGACAAAGGCTTAGTTGCAGGAGAATTTATGTTAGATGTTCAAAGAGGGTCTGTTGATCCACTTCTGGAGCCTCTTTGATCCAAAGAACCTCTTGCAGTTGTAAAACTATTTACTCCTGCTTGTTTTAGAGGTGAAAACCTCCACTATCATCTATCCATAGCATAGTTTATCAGTCAGGGTCAAGCAGGGATTTAGGACCAGGCTTTGGGGAATGCACTTAGCTAAGGTGGCTGCTGCACCTCTGTTAGCGGGCTCAGGGTGTGGGTCAATATGGTCCCTTTTCACCCGTCCAGCAGTCTGGACCTTCAGCCGCCACCGGCCTCGCCCAGGAGGCGCTCCTAAATCCTCCCAGCAGAGTTTGGATTTCAAAATAGCGGCACGTGTCAAAAGGGCAGGCGATAACGCGGCACAGAAACGTGCACTTTACTTGTTTGGGGTGTTTTAGGGAGGTGATGGAGACGCAGAGGTGACGACAGAAAGAAACGACGGTGACAGGACTGAGTTATCTAAGATCAGCTGGAAGGTTTTCACGTGTATGTTAGAAATAATCACATGAATACACAAACGGAAAAACTTGGAGTTGAGATTCGACTCCCGAATAAAACAACTCAACATCTCAATTCAGAAAATGCGTTATTTAGAAGAACTTTAAAGGAACACTTGGCAGTTTTGGCTTGTTTTTAGCACCCCCTAGTGTCTCCTGGCTGTGCGTTTGTCTTTCTAACACCTTAATCTAACAGCTGAAACGTCTCCTCAGCCTTCATTAGTGTCTACAGGAGCGGTTCATCACTAAATCAAACACATCAGCTGTGTTCATGATCTAAAACATGCAGGAAACATGCTGGAAGCAGACTGCAGCACCAGACATGTCAGCTCCACCTTATGAAGTCCAACAGGGACCGGACCGCCACTCTGAAGTTGCAAGTGTGGTATTCTGGCCACAGAGGGCGGTGGGGGTCTGAGTGACATTTCATTAACCATGTAAAGGTCATTTTAGCACAAACTGGCTCAAGAACATGATTTAAACATATAAAAACGTTGCACAGTATGACTTTAAATCAATAGAGATCAAAGAAAATCACAGAATGTGGCACGTCTAAAGAACAGAAACTCCCCTTCTGTTTCACGCTTTGTATTTTTAGGTAAAGCTATTATTGTTGCTTTGGTGCCCCAGGATGTGTTCAAGGTCAGCACTCCTGTTGTCATTATTATTCTACCAGAGAGCAGGCACCTCGCCCACAATGCTCTGGGTTTCCTGGAGCTTGTTTGTGTTTTACAGACGTGAGACGGCGCTGAGCTGCAGCTAAGTGATGCTCTTAGGCAGAAAAACATCCCAGCCGAATGGAGCTCACCTGGAGGTTACGCTCGGAGGCTCCTTCAGTGACAACTAGCATCTGTTTCTCCTGCTGCAGCCGTTTATGTTCTTGTGAATTACTCCAAGTGTGTGAAAACACGATTTACATTCATTGTTTCTTCTTTAATTTATTTATTTTCTATGAGACGGTTCTGGTCATTGAGACTTGATGCTTCAGCACAGCAGCTGCTGCTGCTTCACCGCCCCCCGCTGAGAGGGAGCTTATTTTAACAAATCAGATCTATTGTCTTTTCCCAGGAATGACCACAGAATGTGGAACCTCTGTGGGTCAGATAATCCTCACGTTTAGGGGTGAGGGGGCAGGTTTCTGTGTCATCAGAGCTAATTACCTGCCTGAAAGGAACATTTCTGACCTCATAATAAAACCTCATATTTACTGCAAAACAGGAAGAATACAGCACAAAAGAAATGTATGTGTAACATTTCTTTCCATAAATTGTGCATTGTTTTCTTTAAGTACGTATCAATCATCGAGAATCTATTTCTGGCGTAAACAGCTCAGTGACATAAACGCATCTGGATTGATTTACTGCTGTATTGTCGTCCTTGCCTTTGTCCGACTTCATTTGTGTGTAAAGCTTCATATAATTAGACCTCCGCATCATCAGTCAAGTCGTGTAAAACAGAAGGACATTTTTTCTTAAATAAAATACGACTTTTTATGACCTGCAGAAATGCACAAAAATTGATTTTAAACATGTTTTGGGAAAAGAAAGAACGCTTAAGGAAAAAGACTCATAAATCCAATGGGAGCTGTTTAAATTTAGATCCTTATAGCTGATTATAAACTGACCCAGATGTTAGAAAGATGAACTGAATATGAATAAATCTCACAGGAGTTCATTAAAATGCACAAAATACATGAAAATACATGCAAATATTAGAATAAATGAGAATATCTCGTACTGCCTGCAGGATATTCCATGCATCTTAACTTTCTCTTTTTTATGTGCTGTATGGGTCCCAACAGGGTTTGTCTGCAGTTTCCATGGTGGCCCCACAGGGGTATGCTGGTGTTTGAGTCAAATCCTCTGAAAATCCATGTAGGGCCCGTTAAAATCTATGTGAAAACCTTCTGGGCAAACCCCCATGGGGCCACCGTGGAAATCACGGACAAACCCGATTGGGACCCATACGGCTTGCCCATTTAGATCCCATATGGGGCCCACCTATGTGTGTTTGCTGGGGAGAAGCTCCGATATCTGGAGGAACTCTGAGTAGCAGCAGCAGCAGCTCTCTCTTGCATGTGGGTAGTTCTATTCTAATTTCCCCATTTGTGACATCACAAACAGGGACTTTTTGAAACGGCTTGTATTAGGCACTAAAACCAAACACTGACAGAAAATAGATGGATGGATTTTTTTCATGTTTGGAGTATTTATAGAGGCAGTAGAGACCCACCTGGCAGCACAAAAAGATGCAAAAGGTGATTTTTGCACACAATATGTCCCCTTAAATATCGTTTTTAGACCCCATGTGCTGCAACCTTTGTTTCATTCCTTTCCTTTAAGATGGGTGAAGTCCATCAGTGTGTTTTAGCTGAGCTGAATCTGATGTGGGCGAAGCCTCCCGTCACAGCTGGACTCCTGCAGCACCATTAGATAATTATCATAAGACACGGTCAAGTCGTTTTATGGATGGATTTCTTCACCAAGGTCAGAGGGAGAGAACTGACATGAATCACTGATGACTGATTTGTCAGAAACACATTACAGCAGTACCAATGGATGTTTGCTTCTCTGCAGATTCATCTGTTCATTTACAAGGGACGCATCTTTTTGGTTGCATGCATTTTAGTAGTTTTAAGGAGCTTCAGGTGAGTTTTTTCTAAAAATGATTCATCCATTCTAGGCTGACCTGAAGACCAAAAGCCTCCTCTGCAGCTGATTTATAACATAGCTCCTTTAAAAGCTGAAAACAACCTAAAAGTTGCCTTTAGTTGCTGAAATCGCTGCAAAGCCAACCATTTATTTCCTGTGATGAAAAACTTTGCCTAAAGGAAATGAAACATGAGTGAAACAGTGTTGGGTAAAAAAGCAGAAATGCTACTTTAGCAGAAATTAGCTCAAAATCTAAATATATACATTTCATTGCCCTATACTGGATATTTAAATTAAGACTGATATGAATGTGATAAGGTTATTAAATCCATAAAAATCCATCCTCTACTTGCAGTTATAATCAACAATGGATGGATGTGCTGCTTGGTTACAGATTATTGGGTTTCATTTGGTAAAGGTGCAAAATGTCCGTGCTAATCCAACCTTTCAGTGACCCCATGTGTCCTATGGATTGAACCGATCCGTCCCAATGGGACAGAAATAATCCATCATGGGCTAAAGGTGACCTCTGAACAACATATTACTCACAGGTCCCAAGAGGACAAGTGGTTTAAAACAAATCCAAGGATTTTTCTTCTTTTCTTTGTTACTTGTCTGAATTAGGAATAATTTCCACCTATAGATTAAATATTTTTTCATAATCACTGTGTCTATTAGACCTGTAGGCTAAAATCCCATCATATCCCAGTTTTCCATCATCCAAAACCAGTTTTATAGCCTCAGCTCTCCCTTCCTCCTGCTGTCAGTGACACTGACGAGGTTACGTGGGTGAAATGTAGCTCCTGGATCCGACAGTAAACAGATTTGAAACCGCTCGCTCGGGGTTAAATGTCCCCCTTTACAGGATTAAGCCTTCTTCTGTGACGATGTGTTGATTCCTAATTCAATCTAAATCACAATCAAATATGTAATTTATTTTTCAGACGTAAACAAAGCTTTCAGCGCACCCGACAGGCTGGGATGGGAACGTTACTTCTGTTTGTGAAGAACAAAACAGGGGCGTGTCCAGGGAGTGGACTGGGGCACCACATGCCACCCTTGGACTGATTGGCCACCCCATTGAGTTCCATTTAAATGTATTTTATATTGTCCACAAAAGGCCAAAACAGTACATTTCTGTAACATTATTACTAGTAGTAGCAGTAGTATTCTGTATTATTTTTTTCATGTTGCATAAATCTGATTGAATTGGAGTGTGTGTGTGTGTGTGTGTGTGTGGGGGGGGGGGTTAAACCACCAAATAATTCCTGAGCGCAGCCACCGCTCAAATGCAGAGATGTAATTTCACCAGTATTTAGAAATAAATAGTATTTAGAGTCGTGGTCCCACTCCACTCCAGTTGGTGGCAGTAATGTAGCAAGATGTAGCTTGATAAGCTAACCCCCCCCCCAATAAATAAATAAATAGCATAACCGTAGGTGCCACCTATGCATAAATGAGTGCCACCCCTGGGTCCCCCTACTTTAAGGGGCCTGGACACGCCACTGGAACAGAACTGTTGAACATCCACGCTCTGGTTACAATCTTAAGATTTGTTCAGTGAAATATTACATTTGTGTTAAAATTAAAGAGGATTTGTGCATTATAGCTGTTTTATATTTTATAATCTGTGAAACTATTTGAATCAGTTTAGCCACAAATTTAACATATTTCTTGCTCAGCATATATATTATTCAATGTTTTGATCATTAGTAGCTGTTTTTATTTTCTGTGCAGCTGCAGATCAACGCCCACCGATTAGATCATTTCCCATTTGACTGATTTTAATGTCAGTTTTCTTCTCAGCCATAATAAAGTGATAAAAGGCACGAGCTGATGATGCATCCATAAAACGATGCTTAGAGTAAAAATAAGTCCCTGCAGAAAATGGATAAAAACAAGAGAAAAGCTTCTCAAGTAGTGAAATTTTAATTTTGCTTTAGATGCCAGGGAAAAAAATGGGACTCCTCATGTGTTTTATTATCTCAAAGAATAATCAATTTCCACTTTTAAATAATTGATCAATCCTTCATCTGATTGATTAAAAGCAAACTGAGTTGAACCCCAGGAGGCCCAAATGTCGCTGGCAGCAGCGGCCATTGTTGAAGGGGACAACCTCGTCTCCTCTGATGAGTCACTCGAGGGTGACGGTTTGGAAAGTCCACTTTGACCTCTGATGATGCAGCTCAGGTTATGTTCTGCCCCCCCACCCGACCCTGCATCCTTTTAGAGGCTCGTTTGACCTCTCAGATGAACTCTGTCCACATCACTCAGGACAGTTTTTGGGCTCAGAAATATTTATTGTACTTTTATTTGTTAGCAGTAAAGTAGCTGTTCTCTAATCTAATTTATAATTTAATGTCTGGTTTGACACGTTTAACTATTAAAAAAGTGCTTATTTGATTTCAGGAAAGAGAGAAGAATCTGCATTCTAGTTTTAGGCCTATAGCGCCCCCTGGAGCTTAAATGTGTTATGTCCAGAAAAATAGGCTCATTAGGCAACTTTCTCTAAAAACACCAAATTGTGTGAAACGGTTTAAACTCATGCAAATGTTTTATTACAAATGCCTGAAGAAATTCAAGCCAACGATCATTTTACATCACACTGTAGAGAAAAAACAAATCAGGAAGCAAATTAACGCAAAATGTGTTTTATTATACATTTACACATTTTCAACCCTAACATCCACCATCTGAAGGAAAACGTGAAATTACTTTTTACAAAAAAATCTAAACTTGGACACATTTGAACAAATAAACTGGTTATTTTCTCATTTGGAAATGTTTTGTTCTGTCATAATTTGTTTAAACAGACAGAAAATGAAAAATTTTGACGGATTTCGTAACAAGAACAGCAGCGCAAACAGCAGATTCATTCCAACTTTATTTTTTTAACATGGATTTTATTTAATCTTTCATTTGGTTAATAATAAATCCCATCAATACATTTTAACATCATACAACACATGTAAACAAAAGTGAGAGAATCACTGGAGCAGAGTTTCATGAATATTTTTGATGATTCTAGTCAGGAGCTTCCTCCCCGGAGTCAACGAAGCCACGATGTCTTCGATCTGCTGGATCCTAGAAATAAAATACAGTAAAAAAAATGTTTTAACTGTTGTGTTCTGGTTTTATTAGAAAACAGTTACAATGGTGCGGATTTCTTCAGACTAGGAAAACAAAATATATATTAAAATACAATTTCAAAGACGTTTTTGGTCTCAAATTATGATATTTTTTAAAATAAAATTTAGAGTAAGTAGCTTTAAGTTAAAGAGTTTTATGGAACGTTATTATATGGTGGCCCAGAAGGTTAAAAAAAACCAAAAAAAAACCACAAAAGCTGTAATAAAATGGAAGTTGTGATCAGCTGGAACTTTGACCAAAACAAAAATTTAGCAAATTTTCTATTTACGCAAAAAACATGAATAATGAAAGACAACAGCGTCCAGTTTACTCACATTTAGGCATAATTACGATATTAGCCTGAATTCCATTTTAGCAAAAGTTCCGACTGATCGGACGTTCTGTTTTATGACATTTTATTTTATGATTTTTACTTCCGTCGCAACTTTTTTTTTTTCTGTTTAACCCTCAGGGCTGCCGTAGGTATCAATGAAAAAATATTTACAAAAACTTGAGACTTAGTTTTGACTGAGGAAATTTAGGCCTTGTCCACACGTAGCCGGGTTTTTTTAAAAACGAGAATCCGCCATCCCAAAAAATAGCGTTCGCACCACCTCATTTTTAGAAAAAACTCCATCCACATGTAACCGCATAAGTGCATTGTTAGGCACATTCATAGGCATGCCAGACCTGTAGGTGGCAGTATGTCTTCCTGCTCAACTTCAACAAAACCTTGGACCGATAAGGAGGTAGAACTGCTCTTAAATGTGGTTTTGGAGTATAAAAATCAACAAGCGTCAAGAAGCACTTGGACGATTGATAACGCGAGCACAGCTCTGAGGGCATCCATGTTGTAGTAAACACAGGGTCACACATGGGCCGTCAGCATTTTTGTCACAGACAGTGACGTGAAATCTAAAACTCTGGTTATTTCTGTCTACACAGAAACACTTAAAACGGAGAAAACACAAATCTTCACTTTGGCCAGAGTTTTTAAAAAGATTCGTTTTTGTTGTGGAGATCTGTGTTTTCGTGTGCATGACGGGCCGAATCGTAGAAAAATATCTTCGTTTTGGGAGATCCCCGGCTACGTGTGGACAGGGCCTTAGTCAGATTTTATAATCAACAAACATCACGATTAGCTTATAGGATTATTTCTTGACTCATAAGTAAGGCTGGGCATCATTTGAATTTGAACACTTCCGGTTCCGATTCCAATTCCTTGTTTCGATTCTGGTTCCTAGCGATTCTTGATTTCGATTCTTTCAATAGGCAAAGTAAAAAAACTTTACATGTTTTGAATGAGCCAGCTAACCTGAGGTCTTAATTTCAGTAAGTGAGGCAGCATCAGAGGTAACTGTAGAACCTCATCTGTGTTTGAACTGTTTTGATGCAGTTGAGCTTTCAGAGTTATCAAAAATATTAGCTTCATCGAAACCTTAAACTTGTATTTTAGACCCAATCCCAACCAAATTATTTAACGAAGTATTTCTTTTGGTTACTGCCCCCATTTTAGATATAATTAACCTATCCTTAGTAAATGGATACGTACCGCAGGATTTTAAGGTTGCTGTAATTAAACCTCTACTTAAGAAACCTTCTCTGGATCCAGATGACCTAATGAATTATAGACCAATATCTAATCTCCCATTTTTATCTAAAGTCCTTGAGAAAATAGTGGCCAATCGAGTATGTGAGCATCTAAACACTAATGATCTGTTTGAGGAATTTCAGTCAGGTTTTAGAGAGTATCACAGCACTGAAACCGCATTAGTGAAAGTTACAAATGATATTCTCACAGCCTCAGATAAGAATCTTGTGTCTGTTCTGGTCTTGTTGAACCTCAGTGCTGCTTTTGACAGTCGATCACAATATTCTCTTAGAAACTCTTGAACATGTTGTAGGGATCAAAGGAACAGTGCTAGGCTGGTTTAAATCTTATTTATCTGACAGATTTCAGTTTGTTCATGTACATGAGAAATCTTCATAAATGGTAAATGGCCTGTATTTGTATAGCGCCTTCTTAGGGTTCTACAACCCCCCAAGGCGCTTCACAACACAATCAGTCATGCTGGTGGGGATGAGCTACATCGTAGCTACAGCTGCCCTGGGGCGCACTGACAGAGGCGAGGCTGCCGAGCACTGGCGCCACCAGTCCCTCCGACCACCACCAGCAGGCAAGGCGGGTTAAGTGTCTTGCCCAAGGACACACAGCAGCATTCTCTGGCCGGAGCCGGGATCGAACCTGCAACCTTCCGATTGCTGGACAACCCGCTCTACCTCCTGAGCTACTGCTGCCCACATACTCTAGAGTTACTTGTGGAGTACCACAGGGTTCAGTACTTGGACCAATTCTTTTCACTATATATATGCTTCCAATTGGTAAAATCATTAGACAACATAGGATAAACCTCCACTGTTATGCTGATGATACTCAGTTATATTTATCCATAAACCCTGATGAACCTAATCAGTTAGGTAGACTACAGGCTTGTCTTGAAGACATAAAAATCTGGATGACTCTAAACTTTCTGCTGTTAAATCCAGACAAGACTGAAGTTATCATCTTTGGACCAGAACCTCAGAAAAGGAAACTGCTTAGTCAGTCACCTGATCTAAACAGTATTAAATTAGCCTCCGAGAACAAAGTAAAGAACCTCGGTGTTATCTTTGACCAGGACATGTCATTCAAATCCCACGTTAAACAGGTTTGTAGGATTTCCTTTTTCCACCTTCGGAATATTGCTAAGATTAGAAGCATCCTTTCCAGGAGTGATGCTGAAAAACTGGTTCATGCATTTATTACCTCAAGGTTGGATTACTGCAGTAATTCATTACTATCAGGAGGTCCACAGAATGTAGTCAAAAGTCTTCAGCTGGTCCAAAATG
>SSNS01000211.1:592368-604495 GCA_006937985.1 Aphyosemion australe
CAGACACCTTGTCTACTTTTAAGACTAGGCTCAAAACGTTTCTATTTGATAGGGCTTATGGTTAAATTCTGATGTTAGCCCAGGTTTAGACGAGTGGGGAGCAGAGGGAGGTGGAGTGTACAGAGGGGACTACAGTCGTTAAAGACTTTTCTCCCTGGCCCTGCCTCCCACATGCCTCCATCTAAAAGGCTAGGTTATCCTGAGTTATCTCTGTAGTTATGCTGCTATAGGCTTAGACTGCTGGAGGACATACTGACCACTTTCCACACTCTGCTACTCTCTTCTACCACCACTCTATAATTGCATTATTTCCTGTTTTTTCAGCTGTTAACTTTATTTTCTCTCTAAGTGTTTTTCTCCCCAGAAGAAGCTACACTGGCGTTCTGCTGAGCTGTGGTGGCCTCATGGAGGGGGCCATCGGCTAGCACACTGCTGCCAACCACCTAACATTCTCCCTCTCCTGATATTACATCTTACTTTCTTTAACATAGAATGTGCTACTATTAGTTCACCTATTGAATTAATTATAGATTCACTCAGATAAAGACAATAAAGTTTCTCTTACTAAATAGAACTTCTACTAAGAAATCACAGTGTAGCCATAGAAACACTACTTGATATATATGGTGTGTGTGTGTGTGTGTGTGTGTGTGTGTGGGGTGTGCGTGTGTCTGCTCTGTCTTCTCAACCCCCAGTGAGCCGTAGCGGATGGCTGCTCATACTGAGCCAGGATCCTCTAGAGGTTTCTTCCTGTTAAAAGGGAGTTTTCCTTCCCACTGTCGCTACATGCTTGCTTAGTATGAGGATTGTATCAACACACTGACACTAGTCAGTGTCTTGATGCAATCTGCTGGGTTCCTTATATAGGAAACCTTTTTACTGATTGGCTTAATGAACTGAACTGTATTGGAATGTTTACTTTGTGAAGTGCCTTGAGACGACTCTTGTCGTGATTTGGCGCTATATAAATAAACTGAATTGAATTGAAACAGTCTGAATTTTAATTCTATGAACTATCTGAAGTGAAGCCACACTTTCGAACACCTCCACACATTTTCCATCACTGCGCACTTACGCAAGCACTTCCTGTGGATTCTTCTTCGTTGGTATTCAGCGGACTGGGTACTGAAACTAGGAATCGGAGAAGCCCAGCCCTACTCACGAGACTGAAATGCTTTAAATGAAAATGATAAAAAAATACACGAGGCTTTCAAGCAAAAAAATTTAAATAATAAATTTGTAAAAAAAAAGTGTGCAAAATCTCATATCGCCACTGTTTCCTAATGCAGCTTTCTTATTGGTAAACACAGAGAGAGAACAATCCCACTTAAGGTGTCGAGTTTACTTACGTTGCACTTCCGAACACATTTTTGAAGCTTCGTACTTGAAACGAACAGAGCTGGTTGGTCAAACCGACATCAAAAACCACCTCAAACTTGGAGCATCTCTTCATACTGCTGAAAACCACGCGCACTCTGGTGGAAGGAAACAAAATACTATTTGGTGTATGATCTAATTTACGTAAACTAGGTTTTAAACCAGACATAGAAAATGATTTATTCTTTATTTAAAGTGAAATTTGCCAGTTGTTTAAACTCCATCTTAAAGCAGAACTTTTGCTTTAATCTTTAATAGGAGTGTGAGCCTTATAGAGCTCTTACTGAGTGTCCGTGCAGCTGATGTCGAGTATATCGAAGCGAAGACTTCCCCACATCTTCAGCAGACGTAACTCCTCTCCGAGAATACGGCAGTGACTCACCACCAGGCTGACTTCAAGGAGCAGCTTAACAAAACAAACGCAAGACATTAGAGAGTCTATTTTAGTTTGTGTATTTTGAACACACACACACTTACCTTTGGCACATCTTGGCTCGTCGGGTACTTCTCCACCCAGCCCGATTCTTCCTCCGTGTACTGGGAGACCAGTTTGTGAACGAGGTGGGCCTCAGGCTGGGCCTTCTCAGCTGGTAGGAAAATTAAAATATCAGTAAATTATCCCAAAAGTGACTAAAACTAAATATTTTCTCACCATCTAGCTCAAATTTGAAGGTGATGTTTGTTATCTTCTTCTCACATCTACCATCAGCATCATTCCCTTCAGAAAGAAGAAACACTTAACGGTTATTGAAGATGAAAAACCAACCAGAGCCAGAATGATCTGGTGTTTTAACCTCAAACTGAACCCGGGGAACATCTCACCATCAAGCTGTTCATACTCCAGCTGCAGGAACATGGTGTTGTAAAGGAAAGTGAAACACACGGAGTTGTTGTTCCTCTCTCCAAGCCTCCATTCACTCATCCTGGTATAATAAATGTAAAACATTAATTATTCTTCAACATCTTTTTTCTACAAATCCCACAAGATCCTTGTGCCAACAAATAAACGGACATGTTCAGAATGTCGACGTGTTTCTGCAGGTTGTTCGTCTCAGCTTTCAACCGGTCCAGTTTACTTGAATTCTGCTTCTTCTCCAGCTCCAATTCAGATATTCGTCTAAAACAGCAAAAACAATTTATATTTTCCTAATATTTTTAATAATTTATCTTAATATTAAATGCAGATAAAATCTCATCTCACCTCTCTTTGTCAGCCACAGCGTCAGTAACTTTTGTCAAGTCTATAATTACCCCCAAAACATAAACGATGCTTAGTAAATGCCCCAAAAGAACAAACAATTAAAATCATAAACGTATGTTACTAATTACCTTCCTGCAGTGATTTTAGACCAGGTTTGTCTTCAAAACCTTTTTCCTCAACTGCCAAAAGTTCTAAAAAAAGACAAAAAAAGAAAACAGAACCAAACCGTATTATTTTTTATCTGATCTGCGGTTTTCCCCAAATTTACATAAGTTTCCTCTCCCCTGTGATCCTACCTGCTTCTAGCTCACAAATACACTCATCCAGACTTTTTATCATCTTATCCGCCTCCTCGATCGTTCCTCTCACATTCTGCTGCTGCTCCTGATTTAAAAAAGAAAAAATAAACATTTCAGATTAAAAAACATCACCAGACTTAAAATTCTATACTAGGTAATAAGGGTTCCTTTATTAACGTTACTTAGCGCGTTATTAAGCATTAATCAACAAAGGGTCACTTTATTAATGTTACTTAGTGTGTTATTAAGCATTAATAAACAAAGGGCCCCTTTATTAACGTTACTTAGTGCATTATTGAGCATTAATAAACAAAGGGCCCCTTTATTAACGTTAGTGTGTTGTTTTTTTTTTTTTTTAACTTTATTTCATTCATTCATAAGAAAAAAAACAAAACAAAAACTAAAACAAACAGCATTTACATATAATACCAAGCAATGAATGAAAAGGAGCAGAGAGAAGAAAAAATCTTATAATTTTCTGCCCCTTTTTACAATACAAAATTAAAACAAGAGAAACTTAATTTCAATATTTTTGCTCTTTCAGCTCTTCAATACTTCTAGAATATTTACAATATTACTACTCATTTAACTCTTCAATACTTCTCAAACACCATCATTACATTACATTTACATATTTTGTTAATACCATTGATATGATACATTTTTTTTTTTTAATACAGTTAGTGATTTTGATTCTTTTTAGTCCTTATTCAGATTATTCCTTAATTTTTATATTTTGTACTGTTCTATTGTATAACAACATACAACCAGAATAAAACCAAGAAGCTTATCTGTCACATATCCTTGATATAATTCTCAATAGTAATCATCTTATACAGTCTTTTAAATAGTAGTGGACTAGCAGCACTCTTTAATTTGTCATCTAACCCATTCCACAGCTTAACACCTCTTCTGGAGATGCAGTGAGTTCTGAGGGTTGTGCGGGCACACACCACCTTGAAATTAAATGTTCCCCGCAAATTGTATCCACCCTCTCTATCACAAAACAGCTGTTGAATATTAATTGGTAATTGATTCTGTCTTGCTTTATATAAAATTAGCAGTGATTTTAAATTCACTAGATCTTCAAGTTTTAGAAGTTTAGATTTTATGAAAAATGTATTAGTATGGTCTCTGAAACCAACCTTATGTACAATCCTAATTGCTTTTTTTTGAAGTCTAAATACTGCGTCCAAATGGCTACTGTAGGTATTACCCCATACCTCTGCACAGTAACTAAGATAGGGGAGAATAAATGCGTAATATAAAATTAGTAGAGCTTTGTGGTCCAGAAGAAATTGACATTTTCTCATAATTGCAATGTTCTTAGCTAATTTCTTTTGTAAACTATGTATATGAGATCTCCAGCTAATATTGTGAGTGATTATCACTCCCAGGAATTTATATTCTTTTACTTTCTCTATTTCATTGTCATCCATTTTGATTTTGATTTCAATATCTTCAGTTTGCTTACCAAATAGCATCATTTTTGTTTTTGATATATTTAGAGATAATTTGTTTTTGTTAAACCAGTCTTTAAGTTTTCCTAATTCTATTGTCATCTCTGTCACAAGTAACTGTAGATCTTTACCTGAGCATATTGTAGTGTCATCGGCAAATAAAATGATTTTGAGTTTTGACGATACCCTGCATATATCATTTATATATAGAAGAAACAATATTGGCCCTAAGACTGAACCTTGAGGGACTCCACAATTTATATTTCTCAGTCTTGACCTATGATCATCTATCTGTACGTATTGTTGTCGATCGGTTAAGTAAGATTTCACCCAATTATATGCAATCCCCCTAATCCCATTTTGTTGTAATTTATTTAAAAGTATTCCATGGTCTACCGTATCAAAGGCCTTTTGGAGGTCTATGAATATGCCAACAGAATACATTTTATGATCCATTTTTTTGGTTACTTCTTCTATAAGATCTATCAATGCAAGGGCAGTTGATCTGTTTTGTCTAAATCCGTATTGACTATTATTGAGTAAGTTGTATTTTTCAATGAAACCATTCATGCGTACCACATACAGTTTCTCCAATACCTTTGATAACTGAGGAAGTATAGAAATCGGCCGATAATTTGTGATCTGATGTTTTTCTCCACTTTTATAGATTGGAGTGACTTTTGCTGTTTTCATCAGATTGGGAAACTCTCCACTTAAGAAAGATAAGTTGCAGATATGGGTTAAAGGTGTTGCTATATTAAATATTACCTTTTTAATTATAGTCATGTCAAGATCATCACAATCGGTAGACTTTTTGTTTTTACAATTATTAACTATTTATTAAGCATTAATCAACAAAGGGTCACTTTATTAATGTTACTTAGTGTGTTATTAAGCATTAATCAACAAAGGGTCACTTTATTAATGTTACCGTTACTGTTAACTACTAAGTGTCCTTAAGGTTAGGACAAAGGGGCTGCTTAGTAATGTATTACATAATATGGTTAAGCAGTTGTTAATACTTTATTTAATAATTAATTAATGTATAATAATGAACTAAGTAACATTAATAAAGGGACCCTTATTGTAAAGTGTTACCCTATATATTTATGAGGAATCTCACCCGATTGGTCCGCACAAGACAAGAGTAGAGCTCTTCCTTCATCTCATGGGACTTTTCTTTGCCTAATTTTCTGAAGAAGTTGTTTCTCTCCTTTAGTTTGGCACCAAACGATTTCAGCTGTTGATATGAATAATCACAGAGAAAAATAAGTGAGAAGTCAGACGTCAAATTCGCTGTCTAAATAAAACAATAAATAAAACACAGATGTTTCTGACAGGTTAACCAACAGATTATTTTAGAGAAACACAAGAGAAATTTGTATTAAACTGCAGAGAGCTTTTCTAAAAGAACAAATAAGATGATCTGTACCTCGTTTTCTGAAAAGTGCCTCAGTTCCTCCCACAAAGGCTCGTTAATGATCTTTAGAGGTTTGTCCAAATCCTTCACTCGGACTTTCAACCTGGAAAAAACATTTAAAATGAAATCCAAGTTTGGCCACAATAACAGTAATAACGTGCCTAAACTTAGAAATTTTCCCTGCAGAAGAAGAAATGTAGTCATTTTAAAAGTGTTAGAGAGGTTGAAGCGTACAAACCCTTCAACTTTTGCTGTGAGGTTCTGAACGTCCGCCTCGTAGACCGCCTGTTTGGGACGGCTGATGTGTCTGTTTTTTAACAAATCCAGTGACATGACGTCCGTGTCAGACAAAAGCTTCAAAAACAAACAAACAAAAAACATGAATTAGCTTAGCTTTTATCCATACAGAGCTCATGAATTATTACTTAAATGAAAGAGAACCGACTTTGTCAGGAAGGATGCTTTGTCGGGGATTGTGGATGACAAAGTCAATTTTGAAGAGTTTGAAGAACTCCTGAACCGTAATGGTGCCATCTTTGAGTTTCTGTAATCAAACAAAAGTATACATTAACAGCAGGTTATATGAGACTTGGATAAAAGAAGTTCACCTTCTAAATGTACTAAAGTAAATAAACATACTCCAAGAACATCATTCCCATAATCTTCAAGTTGGGATTCAAACAGGCTGTGTCCAATAGCTGGGGAGGGTGGTAAAAACAAGTCAGTTAGTGCAGATAAATAAAAATATTTATTGGTGACTATTTAAAATCTAAACAACTCACTTGATTCCAATGCAGCTTCGCATCTGCTGCCAGTGTGGCTGCTGCTGGAGGCAGTGACGCTCTGTGTGGTCGTACGAGAGGCGGTGGTGTTACCGTCACGCTCCACAACGGGCTCAAACGCCTGGAGGAAAAAAATAAATAAAGAGGACAATCATAAAACAAGTTGTTAAATTCTGAACTTAAAGTTGGACCAAACAAGATTTTAAAGCTCCATACCATTCCAACGTGCTTGGAGCATGCTTGCCGTCTCTTCTCATCTTCGTCGTCATCCTCCAGAGGCCTCTTTTGTCCGTGGACGGGTGAAACAAAACCCTCAGGTTGATCTAAAGGCTTAAGCATGAGTACCTCTTTGGATGAAGTCTCCTTTTCGAAGCTTTTCTCAGCATTACTGATGTCCAGCGTTTCTGAAAAATCCTCACAGCTGCCCAGCTCTTCATCATTAATGTCACCGACGTTGTCGAAGTCTCTCAGCCGCTTGGTGACGCTGACGGGGAACGTCCTCGTAGCTTCTCCTGCAAAAGCCAACTTCTTTGACCTGCCAGGGTTGGCTCTTTGTGGGAGTTTTGGCTTGAAGCGTCCCACCGAGAGTTGGGGCATTGGCTGTTGTGTCTTCAAGTTGAAAGGAGTCACAGGAAAGGGTCGTTCTGCTTTTGTAAGACTTTCAGCTTCTGTATTAATTTCAAAACTTGTTTCGAGCTCCGGCTGCACCACAGGTAAAGATACGGTTTTAATGTTGGACGTTTTGTCCATGTCCGAGTGTGGCGGAGGCAGAGGGGCTGTACCAGGGTCTATGGCAACATTATCATGAGCTGCTTTAATTATGTTGCTCAAACGCCTGACTTTAGAATGGAGATGAGCCAAACTAACACGTCTGGATGTACGCGAACACTTCGTGTCAACATCTGGACCTTCGGGACTAGGTTCAGCCTTCTCAGGAAACACTTCGGTTCTTTGCTGATGTTCCTCCGCGGTCTCCATTTTGTTTGAATCAAAAGAATTAGGGGGGTTTAAAGCTTCTACCTCAGAGATGGAGGATCCCACCAATTCATTGTTCCACGAGGTCAACTCACGTTTCTTCAAATGGTCAGAACTGTCGTCTTGTGTTGGTAAAACACTTTGATGTAAATTATCCGTGGAGGTTTGCCTCAAACGGCCCGTTTGAGGCTCGGTTACATCCATGCTGGCATTGATTTCTGCACAGCTGGTCACAGTTTCCATCACCGGCCTTTCCACAACATCGGAAACCAAGCTTGGAGATTCGGTTACAGAGTCTGTGTCAGGTGTTTTCAGCTGAAAGTTACCCGAGTCAGCAGTTTCTTGAGGCAACGGCGTATCAGTTGCCTTTGCTTCCTGGGTCATGGAGTTTTTAAATTTTTGTTCTACTTGTGCTGATGAAGACCTTTTTGAATGTGGAGCACAGTCCCCACTGTTTGTCTTCTCCGCAGCAGGAGGAAATGTCATGTTTTGGTCTTGTGAAGCCGTCTCTGAGGCCAGATTACTGGTTACTGGTACGGTGAAGAACGAGGTCATGTCCATACATGCATCGTCTGTTGTGAACCTCATGGTTTTGTCTACAGATGTAGGTTGAAACTGCACGCTTTGATGCAACTTTGGTTCAAAAGTGGTAGAAATGTTGACTGTGTGGCTTTTCGTCACATCCATTAAAGCTTGTTTCGCAGTGAACCTCTCAGTCCTCTCTCCACTAGCAGGCAGCTGGTTCACATTTTGGTGAGACAATTTATTTAAATTGGTGGAAATGTTTGCTGTGTGACTTCTCGTCACATCTATAGATGTGTCATTTGTTGTGAACCTCGTGGTTTTCTCTCCATCAGAAGGTGGAAGGTTGACATAGTGGTGTGACTGCTTATTTAACCGAGTGGAAATGTTTACTGTATGACTTCTAGTGACATCCATAGTTGCTTCGTCTGTTGTGAATCTGACCGTTTTCTCTCCACTGGCGGGCAAGTCCACGTTTGAAATGGGGTGTGGCGGTAAATCACGGATGATGTTAACAGTGTGACTCTGTGTAACATCCATACCAGCATCAGTGGCAGGAAACCTCATGGTTTTCTCCGTCATTCCACGAGGGAGCACATTTACATCAGTAACAATGTTTCCTGTGTGACTTTGCGTCACATCCATAGCTGCATTGTTTGAAAACCTGACGTTTTTTTCTCCATCACCAGGTAGAAGGTTGACACAGTGGTGCGATGGCTTGTTTAACTGAGTGGAAATGTTTACTGTATGACTTCTAGTGACATCCATAGTTGCATCGTTTGATGTGAACCTCACGGTTTTCTCTCCACTGGCGGGCAAGTCCACATTTTGAAACGAGTGCGGCGGTAGATCGTTGATTATGTTCACAGTGTGGCTCTGTGTAACATTCATACCAGCATCAGTGGCAGTGAACCTCTTGGCCTTCTCCATCATTCCACAAGGGAGAGCATTGACATCAGTAATGATGTTTCCTGTGTGACTTTGCGTCAAATCCATAGTTGCATCGTCTGTTGTGAATCTGACCGTTTTCTCTCCATCACCAGGTAGAAGGTTGACATAGTGGTGCGATGGCTTGTTTAACTGAGTGGAAATGTTTACTGTATGACTTCTAGTGACATCCATAGTTGCATCGTTTGATGTGAACCTCACGGTTTTCTCTCCACTGGCGGGCAAGTCCACATTTTGAAACGAGTGCGGCGGTAGATCGTTGATTATGTTCACAGTGTGGCTCTGTGTAACATCCATACCAGCATCAGGGGCAGTGAACCTCTTGGCCTTCTCCATCGTTCCACAAGGGAGAGCATTGACATTAGTAACGATGTTTCCTGTGTGACTTTGCGTCACATCCATAGTTGCATCGTCTGTTGTGAATCTGACCGTTTTCTCTCCATCAGAAGGTGGAAGGTTGACATATTGGTGTGACGGCTTATTTAACCGAGTGAAAATGTTTACTGTATGACTTCTAGTGACATCCATAGTTGCATCGTCTGTTGTGAATCTGACCGTTTTCTCTCCACTGGCGGGCAAGTCCATGTTTTGAAATGAGTGCGGTGGTAGATCGTTGATTATGTTCACAGTGTGACTCTGTGTAACATCCATACCAGCATCAGCAGCAGTGAACCTCACTGTTTTCTCTCTGTGGGGGTCTTCAGAAGCAAATTCAGCCTAAGGAGTAGAAAAGATGAAAAACCTTTAGTGGCTACTGGTCATAGAATTAAAAAAAAACACACGAAATTCAATGTGGCTCTAAATTCATGCAATAAAAACAAATGACCTCACCTGAAGTGTCTGCATTGCCTTTAAAGAAATCCCCATTAAAGTTTCTATAACAAACAAAGAGAAATAAATGTAGATCTTTCTGTGTGCAGATGGGAGACTGTATCTCCCCCTGTCTTCCATTGAGCTGGGGGGTGCCACAAGGTTCCGTCCTGGGGCCCCTCCTATTTTCTGTCTATCTTCTCCCTTTGGGAAAGATTTTTGAGCAGTATGGCATCAGCTATCATATCTATGCTGACGACATTCAGATCTACCTGGCGATGAATGGGCCTAACACGGACTTACAAATTACAGACTGTCTTAAACTCAATGAGTCAAAGACTGAGACGATTCTTTTTGACCCAAAGAACCTATCTCGCACACCATCTGTTTCAAATCTTCCAAGTTTTGACCTTAAACAGAGTGTCACTAGCCTTGGGGTGAAGTTGGATGTCAGATTTTCAATGGTCCCTCAAATAAATGCAGTTGTGAAATCATGTTTCTTTCAACTACGTCGTTTCAAACGCCTGAATCCTATACTGAAACTGTCCCATTTGGAAACTGTTATTCATGCATTTATCACCTCCCGTTTGATCCTGCTCTTTGTTTTTAAAGCACTGAACGGTCTTGCACCATCTTATCTGTCTGACTTGCTCACACCCTATGTGCCTGTGCGCCAACTGAGATCAGCAGACCGCTTGCTTCTCTGCACTCCAAAAATGAATAACAAAGCAAGGGGGGAGCGGGCTTTTGTATATGCTGCCCCTGTCCTCTGGAATGCTCTACCCATTGAAACTCACCAATCACCATCTGTCGCTGTCTTCAAGTCACGATTGAAGACCCACTTTTATTCTTTGGCTTTTGGACAATGACTTTTTTTCTTATTTTTATTGTTGTTTTGCCTTTGTTTTAAATTGCTTTTAGGTTGCTTTTATCTATATTTATTGATTGTTTTTAACTGTACCTGTTTTAATATCATTATTTTGTGATTGTTGCCTGTACAGCGCTTTGGTCAGCTCACATGCTGTGTTTGAATTGCGCTATATAAATAAACCGGTATGGTATGGTAAATAAAAAATGTTCACAGCTTTAAAGGTATTTTTCTATGATGGTGTCTTAGTGCCATACAGAAAAACAGAAGAATTGGTGACATACTAGAGGTGTCAAGTGCATTGGCAAGAATCTGGCAATACAGTATATCATCATCATGCTAAAATACAGACAATATTTGCAACTTTTAAGACTGACTTTACTGAAAAAACTTATGCCGGATGCTTCCAAGACACATCCAGTGTTATCACGAGATCTTGTTCTTTCACAATAAAGGCGGTAAAAACTGCTGCCACCTAGCAGTCCGAGTTTGAATTGCACCACACAAAAGAAATACAGTAAATGTTTGCACATAAATTCTCAATACGAACTTCAAAACTGCTTTTAAATATCGATTCAGTGTCATAACACCAAATATAGCAATATTTCTGTGTATCAATATTTTCTTACATCCCCGTGAGATACATGTGTACATTTGAGACTCTTATTGTGATAGATTTAAGGAAACTTGCGTTCTGCTGTGGACACTGCTGCAGAGGCGGCCAAATAACTGCAACCTCACATTTTAAAACTTCCTACTTTTTATTAGTTGACTCAGCAAAAACACACTCAGAGCCACTGATTACAATAGAAATGGAACACATGCATTTGGTCAGGTTATTGTTGAAATAGCCTACATTTAACTCCTCTCTGGAAATAGTGTTTCACTTTTTTCCTTAGTATTCTGAAAATAAAATTTAACCTTTATTCTGAAAATCTACTCCTTTTTTTCCTTAATATTTTGACTTTAATCTGGACACTTCCTTGTTTATTCCATCCTCTGAGGCCCGATTACACTAATGTATTTTCCTGATTATGACAATTACATTATTTCTTCTAAAAATATTTGCAATCAACTTGACACCTTATGGTGGTATGGCTAAAAAAACAAAACAATTGACCTTTCGCCGAGCCCCGCCCCCCTTAGTTACTGTTGCCAAGTCCAACAATAAGTGGATCAAATACTGCAGCTCTGCAGATTTCCGCCAAGCCGCGGGCCGGGGGAGCACTCATGCTTGGCTGTTGCTGGTTGAGCTCGATGAGGAGGTTCTGAAGGGAAACGAAGGAGACACGACTACTATCGAGGCTAATGCTTAGTAGTAGATATTAGGCTTAGCTTCATCATTTTGTTTGGAGTTGTCGGATAGTAACGGTTGGTATGATGCAGTGGTTCTCAATTACTTTTGGTGAAGCCCCCCCTAGGGTACATAGATTTTTTCGCGACCCCCCCCACCCCCCCCCCCCCC
>SSNS01000211.1:604517-662017 GCA_006937985.1 Aphyosemion australe
GGGGGAAGGGGGGGGGGGGGGGGGGGGGGGGGGGGGCTACTTTGAATTGGCCCCCAAAACGCCTAGAAACGGCCCTGGGTGTGGGACTGAGTTTTGAAGGTGACTTGAATTGTATCAAATAAAAAAATATTACATGCTTATAAGTTATTGCTTTATAAAGTTACAAACGCGTAGTGGGATAAATCTACCTGCATTTTCCTTTTCAAGCACTTTGTTTTATTTTATATGCAACCATTTTCCTGTCCTGTCTGTATTTTAGCTGCATCTCCTCTCAATCCTCCATAAAAACTGCTGCCTGGCTTCATTTTTCACGATTTAGGCAGATCAAAGAGATCTGTGAAACATAGCAGAGAGTGCGCTGCGCTCGCTGCTGCGCCAGTGAGGTAAAGTCGCAGAAGCACGGGTGATGGAGCGCAGCAGCGGAGCGTCAGACACAAATAAAAGACAGAAAGTTCTTGTATTTTAATTCCAGAACTTGACAGGATGTCCAGACAGACCTCTGAATCCCTCTGTCAGCGCTTCTCTTCAGCGCTCCTCACGTGACATTTGCGCACAGGCAGGTGACCAGTTCACGCTGAGCACAATGTGCGTTCGGGCGGCAGCAGATGAAACGTTAATTCAAGTGAAATCGTTTAATTGTGTTGTTTATATGTTACTGGGGAACTCTGGTCAGCTTGTGTGGGATAAACATTAATGAAAAAAGAATGGATATTTAACGGTTTTATTGAATATTTATTATTATTTTAAAAAATAAGCGAAAATAGATCAAGCTGCCTCTGGCTGCGAACAAATGATTCTTTCCATTTCTCATGTAAGAAAGAAAGGAAGTTTTGTTCAGAAAAAACATTTTATTTAAATAAAATCAAACAGTGGTGCAGGGCAGCTCAGGAAACAAAGATGAGGCATCTTTTAACATGACCATGTTCAATAGGGCTGTTTACCAAACAAAAAATATAAATGAAACAAAAAGTAAGACAAATCTAAATTTCTCTTCCATGGAACATTTGCACTGCTCCATGAAATAAAATCCATGTTTGGACTTTTTCTGTGTTCACAAATCAGTTCGTACATGTATTGTGGAATCTGTTTTATTCTCCGTCGGGGAAGCTCCGAGCGGGGTGGGGGGAGGGGTTGGGGGGGTCAGGTGCGGTGCGCCGCACCCCCCCTGCTCCTCCTCCGCGCCCCCCAAGGGGGGCGCGCCCCACTAATTGAGAACCACTGGTATGATGTATGATTGGACAATAGCCGTTCTGGGGGCGGGGCCGGCGAAAGGCTAATTGCAACATTCAAGTGTCGTAAAAACATTTTTTCAAATTCTTACATAAAAATTTATTTGGTGCTCTAATTTGTTTTATCAGTCTAAAAATTTACAAGTTTCACATCAGTGTCAATAAAATAAAAGCTATTTACTGACTGTACCTTTCGAGCTGGATGGTCGGTGGTCTTCATAGCTCTGCTGCTGTGATGTCATCAGCTCTTTCTTCAGATGATCACCTCCTGTGATGTATCCTGTCTGAGTTTCTGTCACATCCATGCTTATGTCATCTTCAGGATAGATTGAAAATCTATTCGATTGTGTAGAAAATGGCCCCATTTGAGCAATGATCTGGTTAATCAGCAGGTTTTTATATCCAGAATTCCCACAGTGTGAGGATAAAGATCTGCTTAGTGTAGGGTTGCAGGTTTTATCTTCTCCTTTCCCCACAGAAGTGACTGAATCGGATGCTAAATGACTGACGAAATTCTCAGACAGACACTGGGTCAAATCCATAGCTGTGTCATCAGCACCGAGCCTCAAAGTCTGCCCTCTAATGGTTGGAGAAAGATTCACACTTTGGTGCAACTGGAGTCTGACGTTAGAGTCGATTTTCACCGTGTGACTTTTTGTAACATCCATGCATCCGTCATCAGCAGAAAACCTCTCCGTTTTCTCTTTGTAGTCTGTTACAGTCATAGGTTTCACCTGTAGAGAAGACCAATCGTAAGTAAACAACCAGTAAAGACTACAACGCTGATGGACGTAAATATTGGGATAAATAAAAAATGTATCGATATTGAAATTTCTGACTCTAACCGATATCATTCTTCCCATGACAATAAATACGAAAAAGAAAAGATGTGTGTAGGTTGACGTTCATGTCCCTTTAAGAAGCTGTACCACCTCAAGTCACATGACGTGACTCAATACACGTGACAGCCCCAGCTAGTGGACAACTTGTGTTTTTGTGCATACATGTAGTTATCGTCCATTTATCGTTATCGAGGCTAGCTCCTCAATATACCGTGATATTGATTTTAGGCCCAGTCCTATTTTATTGTTTCATTTTTTTTAAAAAAGTGATATTTGACAAAAAAATATTGTATTAAATCTTTATAAATTGTGTGTAACTTGTGGGAAAAAAAGCTGAAACGTTTCAGTATTTCCTCTCACCTGGTGTATTTGTGGCTGCTTCTTCAAAGATGGCTTTAATGAGGTTTCCACACCTGAATATGGAGATGGGTTTCATAAAATAATAAATTAGAATGAAAAATGATCAGTGATTGATTATTCTAGTGTCTTCTACTTCTGGTTTGTTTTGTTTTAATTCATCTAATTTCTTACCTTTCTGCCCTGGAGTCCTTTCTGCAGGATGTGAGCCTTGTGAGAGAGAGACAAACAGATCATTCGACTCCGTTGTCTCTTGGATTTGACCTGTCTGAACTTCTGTTATATCCATACTTAAGTCATCCTCAGGACTTTTTAGGCCTCCGTCAAACAGCATTCCACAGCTTTTGCTGATATCAAGCGCCCATCCTTTATCAACTCCTGTCTCTGGTGTCTTGTGCTGCAACAGGAAGCCATCAGTGTTGATCGTTTGTTTAGAGGACGGTGCAGCAACAGGTCTATTTCTGGGAATCTCAGGATTTCCATAGAAGTTGCTTGGTTTGGAAAAACTAGCAGCTTTCAGCTCAACGGACCCAGAACTTTCACAATTTTTCTCCGGTTTCTTCTCTGTCATCTGTGACGATCTTTTGTCAGAGTGGGTGTACATGTCCTGAGTAGAAAAAAGACACTGAAAAGGATCATCTTCTTCATCACCGACTCCTGGAGCTACAGCCATGCCAAAACCCTCATCTTCTGGACAGGAAAAACTTCTGTTCCTGCTGCAACTGAGCGACTTAGGAATCTGATTTTCTTTGTCTAAAGCAGCTGTTTGTTCTTCTGAAGAGGGTCCGGTTAGAGGGGTCCTTGCATGAATGCTTTCAAAGTCAGGATTGACAAAAGGAACGGCAGTGGAGATATTTTTCATTTCAACACTTAAATCCTTGTTTTGGCCACTAAATCGTACAGCTGGCAAACTTGCAGTAGTTGCAGTGAGACTTAGAGACGTATCTGTGAACACAACATCTGACACCACTCTTCTTTCTCCCACTGTGTGGAAAATGTCACGGACTTGGTGCGATTGCATTCTAAGCATTTCTGCATTTCCAGTGATGTTTATGGTGTGGCTGCAGGTCATGTCCATGTCTGCATCTTCTGTAGAAAACACCACTGTTTCCTCCCCAAAGTCCCTCAGACTGTCACAGTTGACCTAGCGAAGATAGATGATGTCAGAAATTAGATCATATTTACAGAATATGGAAAAAAAACATTAAAGGAAATAGTGAAAGACATAAAAAATTAGAGGCCTATTTCACTAATCTGGAGGCTGTGGTGATCGTTAACATCACAACAACAAATTCACAGAAAACTCACCATATTGCTTTGTTGGGAAGCATGTAGAGGAGCACTCAGCAGGTTTTCTATGCCTAAATTGGGACAACTGAATTTAGTAATAACTTCACACCATCAGATGTGGGCAATCACTGCAAGATAAATGACAAAAAAGTAATAAGAAAACTATTCTCACCCATTATTTGTTGGGTCCGATCATCCGTGGCTGCCATCTGGACTCTTATAGAAGAAAACAGCACTTTGGGTCAGACACAAGGACCTAGCTCTAGTAAACAAACGCAGTTACGTTGAAAGTGTCACCTCACCTGTTTTGTGTCGTTGCAGCAGCTGCAAATGAACACAGAACTGTTAAATGCTGCATTAAAACTTTAAAATCATGTATGTGGACATTATGCTATGGTGCATACTTGCTGCCATCAACTCCTGTAGAGGATTTCGAGTAGGAGAGGCAGTTTTGACATCCCTGTTAGAAAAGTAGTACAGATTAGGTGGAAATGACAACATTTCAATGTAAAAACAAAGACTTTCTTCTTGATGACTCACTTGGTAAACAGTAGAATGTCGTTGGCGGGAGCAAAACTGACTCTTCTTGAGTTTCTCTTCTCAAACGGTTTTGTACTTTCCCCCTTAGTGAAGAATAAAACTAAAGTTATGGTTCATAACCATAAAATGAATTTGGAGTTTTGCTTGCTGTTAATTTTTCAGAGAGCACTGATGCTTTTTAAAAACATAAACTGGTAAATGAAACAAATTACACACAAACGACCCTCTAGCAAGCAATTTACCTCATTCTCCTGTTGCACTGAATCATGGGGCTCTGTTGATTTCCGTGATACTTTTAAAATCTGAAAATTCAAAACAATTTTTACATATATAAACAACACTTTTCAGACAATGCAAGGCCTGTGCAATGTTAAGTTACAAACACTGACAGAGGAAATGCGCCGTCTGGACTGTCCGCTTCCTTCCCTATAAAACAAACAAGACGATAAAATTCAGCAAACTTACTTCCATTCTGTAGTAACAATTCAAATATGAAGGCAGGGTATTTGTCACATCAAATCCCCAAATGGGTACCGATACAGGAAGTAAAGATGTTCCATCACTGTTTTACTCACACGTTCCTGGCTGGATCCAAGGGTTCCATTTTCTACTGTAAAATAACACAAAATCAAATAACAACTAATATAGATTATGCAAGGAATATACTTTCAGTGACAATCATAATTGTACAAAAACTTTAAAATCCCCATTAATTTATTTAATTTGGCATCAATATAGCTAGGTTAACACAACATGGCTAAGCCCTGAGAATTACTACAGTGGTGGTCGAAACGTCTGCAAAAACAAGGTAATGAAGCTCTTTCTGTGTTAAAAAAAGAACCAAACGATGGAATTAGAAGCCACACACAGGATGAACGCACAAAAGATAGCTAGGTTTTGCTCTAGTTTTTTAAACTGCTTATGGACATTATTTCTCCATGCTTTAAGAATGTATTTTACACATTATTCAGTGGACATTAGTTACTTAATCACTCATTCAGTCCACTCCCTTTCACTTAATCATAAACGAATGTTGTGTGCTTGCATAAAAATTAAGAGGAAAACACATTCACGAATAGTGACAGAACCTCAAAATTGCTTAATCCCTCAGTTATTCATCTATTGTACGACGAGTCTTCAGCAAATCAGTTTTAGGGAACCAATTTATGTTTTTCTAACTGGGATATCTTTAACATTTTTTATAGACTAAGTGAACATTTGACAGAATTTCAAATGTATATTGTTTACCTATTTTACTAGGTTATCTATTTTAATTTGAGAGAACATTGGTTCATCTTTTTATATCTGAATGTTTCTGGATTAAACAAAGGAAATGCATACAAAGATGAATTTAAAAATTACCTTGAATTAAAAAAATGACATTAGAGTCACATAAAAACTGAAAACAAACGACTTTTGCACACAAAAAAGCCGTACTAGTGATTTACATGTGTATGTTACAACAAGAAAATCAGTGATGAAACAACAGACGTAAATCGCCCTGTCAAGCTGCCTGTCCCTGGAAAGTACTTTAAATCCTTAACCCTTGAGCTGGGCCTTCGTTTGGATACTTTTTGAGTCACTTTTTACTTAAACAAAGACATGTTTAAACATTGAAGCCACGTCTTCTCTTTCTTACACAAATAAGTACATATTAACTGACAAGGCTAGTAACAACACAGATAGCTAAAGTCAGTGTTAGCTTATTATTGCTAAGTTAAACGTAAAGGAAACAGTATACAACATACCGTATGGTCTTGTGAGCTATGTCCTTTGTTTTATCACGAAGACATCTGTGTTACTATTATCTCAAACGCGTTTTATATGAGACACACTTTAATGCGCAAATTTACAACCTAAAGCTAACGGCTTGAGTTTTGAATTTAGCCGCCTCCGCGCATGCGCATAACCCAGCGAATTCGAAATTTCGTCACATTTTATTTCTTTTAATTTCTTAATTTTTAAAGTTTAGTTGAAGCGTATTAAAATTATTTTAATACATTTTCAATTCTCTAAAAATATAAAAAAAAAATATTAGATTTTCAAAGTCTAGAAAAGTTTGTTCACCGGAAACGACCAACAAACCGGAAGAGAGAACACAGAGGGCGGGACGTTTTAAAAATCGTACGGGTCATTGTTTTTGTTGATCAATCTACTTTCCAGCAAATCTTAACAGGTTGTTAATCATATTTATTATCATACAATACTGTTCTTTTTGTTATGTTTATTTTTTCGTAGCTAATGTGAGTTAGTTAAACGTATTAGCGTTCATGTAACGAGTGTTTGAGATTGTCGAGCTCCCAAAACGCAGCGTATCAATAATTCTGGACCGTTGAGTCTCAAAATATTCGATTAAATATGTTAATAATTTCGCTTCCACAGCTAAATTGTGATAGAGTTCATCCAACTAGTAAAACCTGAGTTAAAATACGTTAAGTAATGCGATGATTGCAATATGTAATTAAAATAAATGAAAATACTTTCAGGGTATTCATACATTTCTGTTCTTTGTTTACAGATCACTCATATCTGTGTTTTGTGGAATTTGAAATAAATCAGTCACAAACAACCAAAATAGCCTGACGTAAATTAGACTTTGAGTCTTTAAAACGACAATCAAAGATATATAGTTTATTTTATCTCTCTTTACAGGTGTCCTTATGTGGTGGTGGTGACATAATTTTCCCTCAGAAAAAAAACATGGCTTCAAAGATTCCAAGAGGTGAGCTGATTCTCTTAGTTTCATAATTTCCTGCTTGTTTTAACTGATGTGTTTTAGATCAGTAAAGCATTTTTATGATTAACAGCTTTAAAATATTCAGGTGCAAATGTTCCTGTAGAAGGGAAGAAAACTGCTCATAAACCAGAATCCAAGGACACAGCTATACTTTCCACAGTAGCCAGCAACTTCCAGAAACCAGACCTTAAAGCCCAAAAAGAAAATGTACCAAGGTAAATGATTTCCCTTCTTCTGATTTTAACATACCTTGATGTAAAAAATAATAATTTATTCCCTGTAATTTGTGCTTCTTTGCTGTTAAATTTATTGTTTGTCTTGCAGGAAAAGTGTTGCTCCTAAAGTTCACAAAGGGTAAATCCTACACGATTCTCCGTATTCTTAGACAGCATCTTTGTGTTTTGATTCTCACAGTTGTTTGGAATTTTCTGCAGAATGTCAACTAGGTACGGGCAGCAGGTCGAGCTCAAGGAGCAAAATCAGCAATTGACTGCTGTCAACGAGGAGCTGAAGAAACACCTTTCAGAGATGCAGGTAAAGAAAGCAATACAAAAGAAATTTACATTGCTATTCATTCATTTTTTTATACTCTGATTTTTCCTTTTCATTACAGCATCAAGTTGCTGAGCTGGAGCTGCAGTTCAGTGAGCTTCACAGTGAGAATGTAGAGATAAAGAAAAACCTTCACGAGTGTCACGTTCTTCTGGTTTCTGCCAAGATCGACCCAGGTGGATGAGCGAACTTCTTTACATCCTGTATTTATCAATTCTCGTCCAATGTGTTAACTGACTGGGGAAAAAACACGGTTCTTGATTTTCAGTTTTAGGAGAAAAAGTTGGAGATGCAGCACAACAGAATGAAGACAAAAGGAAAGAAGCCATGGTACATTTATTTTATTTCACTTCAACATTAAAGCCATTCTGTTCAAACAGACAATAAAATAGGATCTTATCACCTATTTTATTTACAGTGGACTTTTGTTATATCCTAGACACACTTGCCATCAAAAAATACCTAACCCCCCTAAATCAGCTTTTCTAAATCTATCCAGAACGTTTCCACTGACCTGCTGAAGGAATTAAAAGAATTCAGCGATACTGCATCACAACAGCATACCCAGCTAAAGGTGAGTCAAACTCTGCTTTTAACAGTATAATCCTCCATGTTGCAACTGTTGATGTTTCATTTAGCTGTTTTACAAACTTCTAGGAACTCCAGACAACAATGGAGGACATCAGAAAAGCGCGAGAGCTGATGAGGCAGGAGAAAGAGAGCTTTTCACAGCAGTGCGCTGAAATGGAGAAAGCTCTAAAAGAAGCAGAAGAACTTTTACTGTAAAAGTGTCATTTTAAACCATTCTATATATTGTTTCAAACTATAAGATTTATTGTTGATGAACTTGAATTTAATAAAGATTTCATGTAAAAATGTTTTGTCTTATTTCAAACACTAAAACACACGTATACACAGCAGGTTGTTGAGTTTAACATCATTTAATCACCTCATTTAGTCCTGACTTCATGGCTTTTGTGTAAAAGTTGTTAAAACTTATATTTTTAATTCATTTCAAATAAAAATTATGATTAAAAATGTTCCATAAGGTGTTTAAATTGTGCAAAAACTTTGTTTCTGATCTTCTCCATATAAAAATATAATAAACATACAAAGTGTCGTATGAGAATATCTGCAAATAAACGTAAAATCACAATCATATATGCATCTGTATTACATATAAACATCAACCTCAGCCTAAAATCCAGGATTATTTAGATTTTTGATGAGTAATGTTGTCGTAGGGGTTAAATATGACATCCAGGCCGCTTTTGATAGTGCTGGTGGAGGTCTGTGTGCTGGAGAGTCCTGCAGCAGCGTTTTCTCTTGCCTTTGTTGAGTTGTAGTAATAGATGAACAGGAAGAAACCTGGCAGAATGAAAATGGGATTGTCACTGAAAATGTCTACATGTATCATCTTAACAGCTAAATTATAAGATTGTTTTTCCAAACTTCCAAAAGTTTAACCAAAAATCTGATTTTTTAAATTATTTGTTTTCAATTCTAACAATTTACCCTTTTTTTTACTATAAATCTTTACTGCTATTTCCATTTGAAGGATTTTTCTTATTAACAGCATCGCTTTAACGGAGAAGTCAGCATTTTTCATATAATTGTGCTATTTTGTAAAAAGCTGATGAACTATCAACCTTTGTTTACTCAAACACACCAATGTTCCAGAGAAAAACCTTTCCTCTAGAAAAAACAGTATTCAAATGATGGCGTTTGCATATGTTTCATTCAGAGTAAAGGCATCCTAATTTGACTCTGGGTCCTCAGCGTCGCTGCAGTATTTGTGCTAAACGACAATTTCATGTACCTTAAAAAAGAAGAAGCCCAAATTTCTATTTTCGAGTTGAACAGATTTGTTCTCATATGTTGGAGCCGAATATGTCATAAAGCAGCAGGATGAGCAATTACCATAAAATTCTGTTATAGGGAGCCTAAGTCACGCCCATGGGTCCCTGGAAGTAAGAAAAATTTAATGCAAGTCAATGGGGCTACAGACATGTATACGTCGACGCCCCGTGGACTGGCGCTGCCTATTGCATTCATTTTCTCGTTCTTCCGGAGACCCATGAGCCATACATAGAGATGAATGAAAAGTTGCAGTATTTTTTGCACAACATTTTCCATGATCACATGACACGTCATACCTTGGAAGGAATTGAGGATTGTGAAAATGTAGGTGGCGGGGATCCGGAGGGCACCGTAGGCGAAGAAGGCAAAGCCCCACGTGACACCCAGCTGGCAGCACAGACTCATGATGGTTAATACACTTTTGCCACTAGTGCCCCCTTTTGCGCTGGCCACTTTGGATCTCTTGAGACCAAAGAGCCAGGACAGAGTGACGATAACCGTGGTGAAGGTGAAGACGAAGACCAGCGAATAGTAGCCAATGTTGACTATGTAGTGGACGTAAACATCGGTTATCCAGCACCTTGGAAGGAGTAGAGATATTAGCCTCTTTAAGGACTTTTTTAACATGATTGTATAGAATTTAAATTATTTGAAGGCTCACATGTCCACGTTGTTTGCAGGGTCATCAGTATAGATGGTTTCAATACCGTATTTTCCTAAGCAGGCAATAATAATTGCAATTACAGCTGGGATAGCTGGGAAACAAAAGAAAACTAGTTTATGATACAATTACAATAATGTTAGATTGTGAATGTGAACGGTGAGATATTCTCACCCCAGTTGACGGCCGAGATTTTGAGGATGTAGCGTCTGATGGTAATGTGGCCTCCAGTGTAGAGTTGCAGACAGAGGTGGAAGGCCTGTCCAGCAAACCAGCTGAACGTGGCCAACATAGAGAAGTGCATGACAGCTGCCATCACCTGACAGCCTACCAAGTTTTTCATCTTCGCAATACTGTTGTTGATCAGGAAGGTGAAGTTCAGCAGGAACATGGCCAACATCAGGTGGATGAGAATAACCGTAGACTGACTAGCTTTAGTCCTCCTGTAAACACAGAATTAACAAATAATATATGTTGTTAGGGGTCCGTGGTACTGTTCAAGTATTTTAGATGAAGAATCTAGTGTCTGAGGCTATTTATTAATGGGATGATTTGGTTATTTTTAAGCAATGTCCTATCACGTCTGCAGTAAGGAAACCGAAACTCTAGAAACGGGAAGTAGTCCTTGGAGCAATAGTTATGATTTGCCAGATCGGCGATTAGCAACTAACTTCTAGTTTTTAATACAATTCTTGTTCCTAAAAGTTACACCGATGTTTTAGTGCATTGGTTTCCAATGTTGGGGTCAGGACCCAACTCTGGGTCGTGAAACACCGGTTGGTGGGTCTTGAAAGGCTCTAATGGTATCAAATAAATGAGACTTCTGCACCTCTCAGCAAGTATTTTGGCCCACTCCTCATGAGCAAACTGCTCCAGTTGTCTCAGGTTTGAGTACCTTTTCCAGACGGCATGTTTCAGCTCCTTCCAACGATGCTCAATAGGACTCATAGAAGGCCACTTTAGAATAGTCCAATGTTCTCCTCTTACTCTAACCAGCTCCGGTGGCCTAGTGGTAGAGTGTCCGCCCCGGGACTGGGAGATCAGGGTTCGATTCCTGGTCGGGTCATACCAAAGACTTTGAAAAAATGGGACCCAAAGCCTCCTCGCTTGACACTCAGCACTAAGGGGTTGGATTGGGGGGTTAAACCACCAAATAGTTCCCGAGCACGGCCACAGCTGCAGCTCACCGCTCCCCACCATGGGGATGGGTCAAATGCGGAGATGTAATTTCACCATTGTGTGATGAATACTTGGGACTTTAACTTTAACTTAGCCATTCTTGGGTGTTTTTAGCTGTGTGTTTTGGGTCATTGTCCTGTTGCTAGACCCATGACCTGCGACTGAGACCAAGCTTTCTGACACTGGCCAGCACATTTCTCTCTAGGATCTCTTGATAGTCTTGAGATTTCATTGTACCCTGCACAGATTCAAGACACCCTGTGCCAGGTGCAGCAAAGTAGCCCCAGAACACAACAGAGCCTCCTCCATGTTTCACAGTAGGAACAGTGTTCTTTTCTTGATATGCTTCATTTTTCCGTCTGTGAACATAGAGCTGATGTACCTTGGCAAAAAGTTCTATTTTTGTCTCATTTGTCCATAGGACATTCTCCCAGAAGCTTTGTGGCTTGTCAACATGTAGTTTGGCAGATTCCAGTCTGTTTTTTTATGATTTGTTTTCAACAATGGTGTCCTCCTTGGTCGTCTCCATGTAGTCCACTTTGGCTCAAACAACGACGAATGGTGCGATCTGACACTGATGTTCCTTGAGCTTGAAGTTCACCTTGGATCTCTTTAGAAGTTTTTCTGGACTCTTTTAGCATTCGGATTATCTGTCTCTTTGATATGTCATCAGTTTTCCTCCTGTGGCCACGTCCAGGGAGGTTGGCTACAGTCCCATGAATCTTAAATTTCTGAATAATATGTGCAGCTGTAGTCACAGGAACATCTAGCTGCTTGGAGATGGGCTTATAGCCTTTACCTTTAACATACCTGCCTATAATTATCTTTCTAATCTCCTGAGACAACTTTCCTTCATTTCCTCTGGTCCATGTTGAGTGTGGTACACACCATGTCACCAAACAACACAGTGACTACCTGGAGCCCTATATATAGACCCACTGACTGATTACAAGATTGTAGACACCTGTGATGCTATTAGTGGACACACCTTGAATGAACATGTCCCTTTGGTCACATTATTTTCAGTCTTTTCTAGAGCTACCATCATTTTTGTCCAGGCCTGTTCCATGAGTTTATTTTTTTTAATTATTCCGTTGAAGCATGGTTGAAAAGTCTGACTTTCATTGGTTAAATTTCATGGAATTTTTATTTATTATTACTTTTGTCAGATTCAAGTTATTTCTGGGACCATTTTGGGTTTTTCTTTCATTGACCGAAGGGTACCAACTATTTTGTCCACGTCTGTATGTTTGTATAGAAAATTTATTGAAAGAATGAATAAATGAGACCTTTTAATACTAGAATTATTTTTTTTACTAATGTTGGTCAGAGAACTTCTTCCTGTTTCTAGAAACAAGAACAGCAGTTATAAACTGGCTGCACTGAAACTTACCTCATACAAAAACTTATCTTTACAGAGAAGAGACATAAAAAACATGCTTTTAATGAGAATTTAAAAAACATTCCCAGAACTAAACAAGTGACAGTAAATGTTTTTGCATAAAGTTTGTTTTGTCAAAGGTACATTGGAGGGTTTTCCATAGCAGCACGACAACGCAGCTACTATTCAACAGCTCTATTTGCCTAAGGTAAATAATTTAGACATAAACTCACAGCAGAGTTTATTAATGCTCACGAGCCAACTTATTTCCATAAAGTTTGCCAACATTCCCAGAACCAAGAGGTTTATTTTATTCTAGCGTACTTATAGTGTACATCAAACTGAAGTTTTTCATGATTGAATTAAAATTTTAATTAATATTATTTAGAGAATGTCAGTATTTGATTCACAATTTTTTTGTGGGTAGAAAGCATCAACTTTATAAACAAACTATTCTTATTGCATTATTTATTTTAGTAGCATAAAATGTAGCCAAGATAAGCAAAACCTTCTGTAAAAGAATACACTTATTTTTTCTTTGCATGGAAGAATTTTAACTTTAATTGGTGGTATATTATATTTCTGTGCATTTTTATGAATTTTATTCTAAAATGATATGCATGAAATGTTAGATTTCCTTATTGGTACCTTATAAGAAAGTGCATGAAGAGGCCTACGCCCAGGAAGAACATGGACAAGCCACAGCCAGCCTGTGAGATGGTGGTGAGGTACTTCAGGTCTGTACTGGAGATGGTTTCATTAATGGGAGACTGCAAAACCAAAGAGGAAAACACTTTTTTACATTTGAAAGAAAGAAAATAAAAGTTTCAAAGAAAATAGATCAGCAGAGGAACAACCTCGTTCTTAAGTCTCACCATTAATATAGCAAAGAATGTCAGATGTGTACACTGACATATAATCCCTCCATTTGCCTCTGTTATGGTTTCACATCCATCGTTGGTCCAGTTTGGCCTCCCACCTGTAAAACATAAATGAAGCATTTAAATGATGCAGAGCAGAAACTAGGGATGTAAGAAAATATCGATATGGCAATATATCGTGATTTTTTTCCCCGCGATATTATATCGATATTCAAAAGCCATGTATTGAATTTTTGAGAGAATTTACAAGCGAACATTTGTGTATTTTCTTGTCTTTTGCTGCAATTCAAACGTCGACTGCTAGTTGGCAGTTTATTGAATTTTCCTACAATAAATTCAGTCTAAAGAAATCGCTAATATCGTCTGGCTGAATGTATCGCAATATATCGCAATATATCGCAATATATCGTGATATATCGTATCGTCTCCCCTGTATCGTGATACGTATCGTATCGCCAGAATTTTACCAATACACATCCCTAGCAGAAACTAGTGGACCTAAAGAAGATGATCATTTTGGTGTCACAATAACAACTGGACCCTGAATGTTAGGGATGTAAGAAAATATCGATATGGCAATATATCGTGATTTTTTTTCCCGCGATATTATATCGATATTCAAAAGCCATGTATTGAATTTTTGGGAGAATTTACAAGCGAACATTTGTGTATTTTCTTGTCTTTTGCTGCAATTCAAACGTCGACTGCTAGTTGGCAGTTTATTGAATTTTCCTACAATAAATTCAGTCTAAAGAAATCGCTAATATCGTCTGGCTGAATGTATCGCAATATATCGCAATATATCGTGATATATCTTATCGTCTCCCCTGTATCGTGATACGTATCGTATCGCCAGAATTTTACCAATACACATCCCTAGCAGAAACTAGTGGACCTAAAGAAGATGATCATTTTGGTGTCACAATAACAACTGGACCCTGAATGTTAGGGATGTAAGAAAATATCGATATGGCAATATATCGTGATATTTTTTCCTGCGATATTATATCGATATTCAAAAGCCGTGTATCGATTTTTTGAAGAATTTACATGCAAACATTTGTGTATTTTCTTTTCTTTTGGTGCAATTCAAACACCGACCGCTAGTTGGCAGCAGTGTGCAATGGGTTTTGTTTCCACCATTGAGATGTAAATCCCTCTATTATGGTTCAGATACCTAATGTTAAACACGTTACGTTTCAGTTTGGACTGTTTATTGAATTTTCCTACAATAAATTCAGTCTAAAAAAATCGCTAATATCGTCTGCCTGAATGTATCGCAATATATCGTCATATCGTATCGTCTCCCCTGTATTGTGATACGTATCGTATCGCCAGAATTTTACCAATACACATCCCTACTGAATGTTAAAATTAACATTAGAAACTCTGACTCTCTCCCTCTCATGGTCTCTGCACTTAGATTATATGAAAATGAAATATTTCCTGCGATGTTTAAAATAATCTTGCAGCATGTGCTTAAACATCTCTGCGTGTGATGAAAAGAAGAATAAATCATTTTTTATATAGCACCTCTCAAGATAAAAATCACTAAAGGGCGCTTGTTCAAAGTTGAGATAACGTGTATGTTTTGGACCCATTTTTTGCATGGTGAGAACATCTTGCTGCATAACAACCGTGCTTAACCTCGCCACTCTGCAGCTCTCTAACATAAAAACATGCAAATGACAAAATGTCTAGAATTACCTTCTCCGTTCCACGAGTTGCATTGTGGGATCCCACTCTGTAAACAAACAGAGCCGCACTAAGAATGTGTTCTTTATGAATGGAATTTTATTTTCTAAAATAAATAAATTCACCGAACTCACATATACTAAATTCTTGAAAGTGATGTTGATTGCGTCAGAAAGATTTTTGATTTTAGTTCCCATATCGATTCCTATAACCTCATTCTCTAGAACGGTGCTGTTTTTATCGTCCTGCAAACACAAACACAATATTTTAGCATTTCGTATCATAAAAACCAGATCTGTAATTTATTACTGTATGTTTTTTTCCTTACTGAAGTCATGTTCAGGAACCGGATGATGGCTGCAAATGGTATTGAGGTGTTTGAAGACATGGCTTTTTCGAAAGCTTCCTTTGACACTGTGACCGATCTTGAAAATGTGCTAAGAGTTTGTGCATCGTCGATAATCTGTAGCAAATAAAAACATGTCAGTGAATAACTCTGCACCACACACAAAACAATGCTATTCAGATGAATCTATGGAAATAAAATAAATTTTAAAAAATGGAGATATTTGAATAAAATCGTGTTACCTTAAAATTTATATATTTTTTACATTATTACTATTACTATTATTACTACTACTACTACTACTACTACTACTATTATTATTATTATTATTATTATTATTATTATTATTATTATTATTATTACCTTACATTAAATTTGATCTTTTATTGCTCAAAATACATTTTTAAAAATGAAAAATAATTTTTTTCTCTCCATTGCTTCTTGGTGCAGAAATTCAAAAGTTAAAATGACTTTACTGAGATTCTGAAGGTAGTTTTGACTCTAAACATCTAAGATGCTCATGTTATTTTTAGGTAAACATACCATAGAATAACCATTTGTCAGAAATATCACCTTAGAAAAGACTTTTTGGTCAAGGATTAAATCAGTGCTAGTAAGAATGTTCCTGTTGTTTGGTTAAGAGCACGAGTAAAAGTAATAAACCAACGCTTAGGTTGTCGTTTGAAGACTGGTAAGCTAACGACACCGGCTCCATCGCCGTGGTGTCCGTTTGTCTCACTAACATTCCCTTGACTCCTTGTCCTGCAGACAGTTCTGCCGACGTTCCGTTCATTTGGGAAACCAAGTTTACCACATCAGCAACAAATGTACTGTTGAGAGAACAAAGAACAGAAGTGGCAAGATTTAAGGTACAATCTTTAACAACAATTATTTTTATGCATGTTACTAAATGCTCCAACTCCTACTTTAAAAAACATTTACATCTAAGATGTGTGTGTGTGAAGTTAAAAAGAACCCTTATGGTTTATTTTTCTTATTTTCTATGAGACCCAATAGCCCCACTGTGGGACTTACGTCAACTTTTCTTATTTTTAATCCATCTCAAGGTTTAAAACCAAACAAATTTTAGCCTGGCAAGCCATGCTATATATGTAAATATAGTCTGGCCATGACCCCTTGAAACAACCCGGACTCTACGGGTGTCTTTCAAACCGTCTCCAACAGCACTAGGACCAATCAGAACAAACAACGTGACTTAATCATTGCTATGGCAATGAGTTAACAGTCCGCCACACACTGTTGAAGAAGAAGCGAATACATCGTTTTTCAAAATAAAGGACTTAAGTACCTCTATCTGCTCATGTCTCATAGAAAAGCCCAAATCTAAATCGTCCAAAGTTGATGCCAAAGCCATTCCAAACAAGCACAGGCTTGTACAGTAGGCACTAGGCATGATGGGTGCATCACATCATCTGCCTCTCTTCTTACCACATGATCATTATCTTTTCCTTCCAAAACGGGTACACTGAAGGCAAGTAGATGGACATAAATATAGGAGATGGAAAAATCTGATGGCTATCCGTCATTATCACAGATTGCAATTCACACCCCGACTCATGCAGGTGCACAGACATTTTAAACATTATGCACAGAGTATATCGCAGAGGTAACAAAATCAATCAAGAAAATATTCCTATCAGAACATCTGAGCATATCTCAGTTTCCAGTGTGGCAGCAGAGCACAGATTTATCCAGAACAACATTAAAACATCCTGTTCGAGGCAAAAATCCAGAACCTCATGACTACAACCTCTTCAGCAAGCCCCCTAGAGACACTTGATTACGTACAAGCAGGTGCACGGTTCAGGTTTACAGATGGAAGGTGACCGGGACACAGCAGGTGAAATTTTCCTACTTTAAGTGAAATTATTTAATTGCATTGTTTATATGTTACTAGAGCAGCTTGCTTGGACTAAATATTAATTAGAAATGAACGAAAATGAAATGATATTGAATGTTTATTATTATTTTAAAAATGAAAGCGATGGGGAGAAAAAATTGATCATGACCGTTTTTTTTTTTTTACCCTGTTGGTTAAAATGACGGACAACAAAAATATCAAGCACTGAGCCGTAGGTGGTAACAGCCATAAAACTCACAGAACAGTAGTGAGAAAGTGACTAGTATGTTTTAAAAATGGGCTGCAGTAACCAAATTTGACCACAGGGTGTCAGTCTTACTTCATTCTTACATAATAAACCTTTAAACATCCTTATTGTCTTGCAATAAAATGATGAATATTCCCAAAAGCATTAATTGAAAGGATTCATGTCTTACGCAGCTCCAGATGCATCAACTTCTCCCGGTACGTTCCCTATGATACTTCCCACAGAGGAGTTGAGTGTTAATGTCTCATCAGGCCCTTTTATTGGGTTGTTACAGTTGATACAGGTGGGGCTGTTGGTCATGTTTATTATGAACTTATCGTTGAAGACTGTAGTGGAAAGAAAATAATTATTTATGTTATTAGTGAAAATGCTTTTATTACCAAATATTACATGATATATATATATGTGTATATGTATATATATGTATATGTGTATATATATATACACACATATAGCCTGTTTGTGTGTCATACATATGCATTATATTTTATTATTTTTTGTATGATCTGCATTAACATGAATAAAGTCTATTAATGCATTCATTCCTTCATTCAAGAAACTTTATTGTCGTTATGGAAGAAAGAAAAGGCACCAAATAAAAAAATTTCAGTCGATCTAATTTCTACATTTTCTCCATATTTGTGTTTAAAAAGGATTGAAACATGAATATTTTTTTCAAGAGTTTTTAGAAATAAGAAATCATTTGTTATATTTTTGTAATAGCAGGAGGATAGTCACCTGAGGCAGAGCAGGCTGCTCCATCATAGGTGTTTTTAAGTTTACACACATTTGTTGTCACTGTTCCATTCTGACAGGCTTTCTCATTCAGCAGTCATCAAAGGAAAGAAAATATATTTTAATAAAGAATCATAATGCAAGATGCATTCTTGATCTTTTAAATCAAATATTATAATCATCAGCCATGTCATATATTGTAGTTATGTACAAATATGAAATAGTTTGCACGTCGGATTTTGTGGGGCTTGTTTCCTGTAAAATCACCTTCTGTTGTATTGCAGTTGGTTCCATTCAGAGTGAAAAATGTCACATTCCTGCTGGTGAGAGTTTTTGACACGTAAAGCTGGAAAGTGTCCACAGTGACTTTCACCTGTGGCCATGGTTTCCATAGTAGTTCTGTTAATAAAAAAGCAATTTTATGGTTTAATTTGCTGCTTTTCTCCTGTAAGTGTGATCAAATGTAGTCAAAGGATCAGCCGAACTCACGGTATTCAGATTGGTTTCTCTGCAGAAATATTATGCAATCGTTCCTTCCTGTGCAAAAAAAGAGAAAAGATAATGCTGTTTAGAGAGACTTTCATATGTGTAAACCAACATTTTCAACTATATAAAATTACATCTGAATAAATAAAGTTAAACAATGAGAAGTGGTGATTTCACTTTTCTTTTGGAATTTCTTTTCCACAAAGATTCACGTTTTTGTGCATTTTTTAACATAAAACTGAGTTTCTTATTACAACTTAGCTTATAAGGGCTATGTATAGCATGGCTATGTAAGTCGGACTCGTTTTCAGTGAGAGTTGGACTCCGTCAAGGCTGCCCTTTGTCACCGATTCTGTTCATAACTTTTATGGACAGGATTTCTAGGTGCAGCCAAGGTGGTGAGGGGATCCGTTTTGGTGGCCTAAGGATCAGGTCTCTGCTTTTTGCAGATGATGTGATCCTGTTGGCTTCATCAGAACGTGATCTCCGGATTTCACTGGAGCAGTTCGCAGCTGAGTGTGAAGCAGCTGGGATGAGAATCAGCTCCTGTAAATCCGAGACCATGGTCTTGAGTCGGAAAAGGGTAGAATGCCTTCTCCGGGTCAGGGACGAGGTCCTGCTGCCCCAAGGAGAGGAGTTCAAGTATCTTGGGGTCTTGTTCATGAGTGAGGGAAAAAATGGAGCATGAGATCAATAGGTGGATTAGTGCTGCGTCTGCAGTCATTCAGGCGTTGTCTGTCATGGTGAAGAGAGAGCTGAGCCAGAAGGTGAAGATCTCGATTTACCGGTCGACCTACGTTCCTACCCTCACCTATGGTCATGAGCTTTGGGTAGTGACCGAAAGAATGAGATCATGGATACAAGCGGCCAAAATGAGTTTCCTCTGCAGGGTGTCTGGGCTCTCCCTTAGAGATAGGGTGAGAAGCTCTGTCATCCAGGAGGGGCTCGGAGTAGATCTGCTGTTCCTCCACATTGAGACGAGCCATTTGAGGTGGCTCGTGCATCTGGTTAGGATGCCTCCTGAACGCCTCCCTGGTGAAGTTTTCTGGGCACGTCCAACTGGGAGGAGACCCAAAGGGAGACCCAGGACACGCTGGAGGGACTATGTCTCTCAGCTGGCCAGGGAACGCCTTGGGATTCCCCTGGAGGAGCTGGCCCAAGTGGCTGGGGAGAGGGAAGTCTGGGCCTCTCTGCCTAGGCTGCTGCCCCCGTGACCCGACCCCGGATAAGCAAAAGAAAATGGATAGATGGTATTGCAGGCATCTATAGGAAATATTCCAAATGATGAAGATTAATTGCATTTGGAGTCTTCAACCTAACATGCGTGTTTTGGCCTGTGGGAGAAAACCAATGCCTGACTGCCTGAATGATTAAGATCAGGGATAAGAGGGCTAAACAAACAAACAACAAAATGTTAATAAAAAGACCTGACTCGTCTGAAGCTTAAGTTAAAGAAAAAAGCGATGACTGAAGACTTGTTCAGGACGACATTATGACCAAAGTGCAACAGTACCTTTTATAAGCCGAGCCATACCATCTCAGGTAATGCCTTCATTAGCAAAAGCTCAAGAATTGCAGCATCCCAGCCAGCACTATATGGGCTCTATATGGGCTAGCTGTATAGGTTCCAACAGGGTTTGGCTGCAGTTTCCATGGTGGCCCCACAGGGGTTTGCTGGTGTTTGAGTCAAACCCTCTCAAAACCCATGTAGGGCCCGTTAAAATTTATGTGGACAAACCCTGTTGGGACCCATACGGCTTGCCCATATACATCCCATATGGGGCCCACCTATGTGTGCTGGCTGGGATTGTTACACGCGAAGAATCAAAAACTTGATTCTGCAAATCTTTGTCGATTTAAAGTTCCAAAAGCATTCTGAAAAATAATGAAGTTATAATAATAAAATAAATACGTGGCATTGGGGTGAGATTCTTACCGGGAAGCTGTAGTGATGAGTTGAATGGAACAGGAGCTGAAATTCCAAAAAAACGCAGTAAAAAACCAGTAATATTTATACTTTTATATTCATTTGCATTTGATTTGGTCCAAGTCAGCGGCCTGCAGCCTTTACAATGCAAAAAACATTTTTTTCACTTAGTCCACCAACATAAAACTTATTTAGAGCGACAGGTGTTACAGGGCCTTTTGAAAAAAGATCATTTATCATTTTTTTAGATTTACTGAAGAGGATTAGGGCCACTGGAAAAAAGTTCTCGTTTTCTCAGCATTCTGACAAAAAGTTAAAACACTATTCTGACTTATTTTGAGATTAAAAATGCATTTCTGGAAAAACAAAAACCCTGAATTCTGGGATTAAAGTCAGAAATATTCATACATATCCATCATGGTTCATAAGATTTCATAAAACAGTAGAACCGACTCACTTGTGATGTGTTTTGATGCGCTGATGATGCCGTAGAAGTTATCAGCAACAACATAATTTCTGCTTCCGTCCGTTAAACAGTTGTTGAGGGTGTTTAACTGTTGAGGTCCTAGAGGATCTGGGCTCTGACCAGAACAACCCCCATCTGAATGAAAACGGAAAACAAAGTAAAAAATGTTAGACTGATAGAAAACTCAAGGACTTTAATTTACTGGTGCTAAAAGTCGTTTGTTCTTCTCAAATGAATAATAATATTAAATAAGTTACTGAAGTGTCTGTAGAATGTTGGTTGATGTAGATTAAATTTACTTACAAGAAGAAATCCACACAAAGACCATCAGGAAAACCGGAATCCTCCAGCTGTGTCGACTCATGTTTTTATGGAATTTGGCTTTTGTCGAGATGAGGGCTCCTTTCACAGCTAAAGACGAAAATACAAATTAAAAATATGTTCTAAAGAAAATTTCCCTTCATCATTTCTCAGCTAAAATCTTTTACTTCTCACCTTCCTGAGGCTGATGTTGAGCAGCTGCTGCAAACGGGAGCTGCTGAGTTTTCTGACCAGTTGAAAACATCCCCAAAACTTTGCATAGTTACCTGTCGTAAATATTTTGTTTTGCAAATTCTGAGTTGCTGTATGCCGTCGGAGATGGATGCAAAGTAGGAATAGAAATAACAGTAGCTTGATATCCACCGCAGATAGCAGGTTAAGAGATGAAAGGTTGTTGTTGGACAGGAAACGGACACATTTAGTGCGGAAAAGTCCAATAACTGAACATTTTAGGTCAAGATAAGAGATCAAGGAGCTTTATGTTGTTTTTGATTGAACGTTTGAAATTTAAAAGGAGAGTTTTGAGAAAGATATACTAGTTTAAAATTGGCCTGCTGCTGAGTTTTAGCCTTAGAGATGAGAGGAGCTTCATCATCCTGAGGTAGCTGCTCCTCCTCATCGAAAGGAGTCAGATGAGGTGGTTTCAGGTACCTGCCTCTGTAGGTTCTCCAGGCATGAATCATAAGGCCTCCCTAAAAATACCGATTAATAACGATTTAACTGGAAGGCTAAAGTTATCCCTGCTGACCTCTTTACCATAGTTACAGGTTGCAGCCTGCTCAGATACATGGCTATAAAGGTACAACTGTTCATTTTTCCTTGTTAGTGTTATGGTGCGTTCCAGTTCCAGTCGGAACTCGTTTTTTCCGAGATAAGTTAACTGGAAATGAAGCAATGAACTCGGAATTCCGAGCTGCGAGCTTGTTTGTTTCAGAGGACCCCGAGAGCACCATTTTAAAGATGGCCGCGCCCAGTGTTGTAGTCTTTATAGTTTTAATCGTTTATATGTTCTGCTTTCTTTCTTTTTGCTATTTAACAGCACCGAGTTGTTGTTTATTCTTGTTATCAATAGTTACGTTGCTGAAAATGTCAGCATTGCCGCCGAAATTGACCGGTGTTTATGGTTTTTTAACTGTTCCTGGTGTTTACGTTTTGACGTTTGATTTTTAATGTTTTTTTCTGGTGTTATGTGGCAACGGCCGATTGTTGTGTGTGACACTATCTATGCGTTTCCTGCATTTTTTCCCGATTTGGAATCTGGAATGCAAAACGAGCTCGTTACGTCATTTCCTGGTCGAAAAATTCCGAGTTCCGAGGACAACTGGAACGCACCATTAGCCTATGGTGATAAACACATCTGGGATGTGTGTTTTGGATGTTGTGGTTTGTTATCGTAGTTATTTTTATCGTGTGTATTTGCAGGCAAAGTAAAATGTCCTTTAGGGACAATAAAGTTTATTTAAGTCTAATACTGATGCTGTTTTATAGAAAGAACTCAACTTTTAATTTGGTGCAAAAATGTGAAGTTAAAGCTGTTATGGCGAATCTGCAAACAAGCTAGGTTTTGAGCGCTAACACGGTCACGGAACACTCACCCCTCCCCGACCGCGGTTATCTTCCCTGAGACGCTTCTGCCGGAACCGAAAACCTGCGGTGCCGGAGGAAACGAGATAGCACTAAACATCAGTAGCTTGATAACTTTGTCTTAAAGTTGAAGTGGTAGCAGCCGGCTGTTTCTCCTTCTCTGATATTATTGAGCGGAGAGCCTCTCACACCAGTGGTGTTCTGTTGATAAATACATGAGTGCGGAATGAGTGGAGGACCCAGGGAAGTGCGGCGGTTCAGCAAGACCAACAACCGGATGCACCGATAGTTTCAGTCCCAAACGTGTTATTGGCAGAGGTTTTTAGACAAATGCGAGAAAACCATTTCATTAATTTTTTTCGTCTTTTTTAATCGTCACAATAGATTTATAGCTATAAGATGTTAGAACGTTAGCCTGGCAAGCCATCCTATAACTATATGATAATATTTGGTTACGAAAAATGACTAGATTCTAGGCTATTAGAACGTTGTTAAGAGGCATGTAAAAATGTTTTAAGCTAATTTGTTTTCAAAATTTTCCATTGTAGCTTTAAGCCTTTTTTATGCCATATTTATTATGGTCTTTAGCAGGTTTCCCCGAACTCCGGTTGTTCTACCGTCCTGCAGGTTTAACACGTTTCTGCTCCTGCGCACCTGAATAACACAATTTAATCACCTCTTTAGCACGCTGAGTTCTGCAGAAACTAATTATTACTGCTTCTTTTTGATCAGGTGTGTTAGAACAAGGACACAATTTAAATTTCGAAGATGGTCGCCCTTCAAGGACTGCAGATGAGGTTTCATTTTTTCGTGAAATAAATCAGATTTGATTGGAGGTTTTTTTGTGTGTGTGTCTGTTTTAGTCCCGTCTGAGATTTAAATTCTCTTCCTGTTTGGTGCTTTTAGTTGTATTAAAGTCATTAATTTACTTTTAAAATCTTCTCTCTTCCTAATTCTGCATCTGCATCCTCTACTTTTGCCGTTTCGACACTTTCAAATGGAGATACTTCCATGCTGATGTTTACTAGAGCTGGAATTTTCATTTCACATTTGGATAGATTCCAGTTTCTGCTGTCAAGAGTTTGATTTATGCATATTTATAGCGTCGGCTGTGACGAACACAAAAGGAAATATTTCCAGCTATTTCCACTTTACTGTGGCGTAAACTTGACATCACATATTTAGGCCTTTATATTCTGCCTGTGGGTTTCTCTTATGTTGGGTGTTTTGTTGGTTTTCCTGTGAGTCACGTTGACGTTCCCGTGTTCCACATAAAGCCTGCAGATTTCCCTCAGGTTTGCATGGCACTTCCTTTTCAAAGCTCAAAAATTAAAATGGGTTTCTATCTTTGTTTATTTTTGTTTATTTTTTTATTTTGTTTTTCTCTCTTCGCGTGAAAGGCATGGCGATGGAGCACAACAACGTGAAACTCTTTTTTTGTCCTGGTTTTATTAGTAATTTCTCACATGAATTAGTTTTTTTGTTGCTTTTTTTTTCTTGAGGTGTGTTTTCGATCATTTTTCTTTCTCTGGGCCAAAAGCTTTTCATTTTTGCTTGTTGTCATGTTGTGATTTTCATGGTATTTACATTAAAATATTTCATAAGACAATGACTGAAACCATGTTTTCTAAGAGATCTGTTTATTTTAGCTCCAAACTGTCCTTTACACTGATTTTGATCCTTTTAAAGTTTTTCAGGGTTTTGAGACAGTTTGATAAGGTTTTCTATTGATATTACAAAATAAATATATTCATAATTATATAGAAACTCCTCCCAGAAGGTGTTTGTGTTTTTAAATCAACATTAAAGCAAATTTACAAGCAGTTTTTTTAAACTTACTGTAATTTTCAAGTTACATCAAAAAATAAAAATGTTTCACCTGAAACCACTTTGCAAGCTTCTTTCATCTTTATAGGCTTCATTTTGGATTTTATTTATTTGTGCAGTGGTGTCCAAGCCTGGTCCTCGAGGGCCTCCATCCTGCATGTTTTACAGGTTTCTTAGCTTCAGCATACATGATTTTACTCAATGTGTGAATAACAGGATTCTGCAGAGCTCCATGACCTGCTGAACAGGCGATTCAACCATTGATTGAATCAAATTTGTTGGAGCAGGAAAACAACTAAAACATGTTGGATGTGGGTCCTCCAGGACTTGGGTGGGACACCACAGGTTTAGACAAAATTTTTGAAAACACAAAATTCATGTAACTTCATATTGCCTGGCTTGATTTCCCTAATGAGGACAAGAAACGTTTTTTTCCTTTTAAAAAGTATATTTTAGATTATAATTTATTAAATAAATAAATAAATGTTAATGATATAAAAATAAAGCATCTGCTCACCTTAAATGAATTAAATCACGACTTTGTGGCTTCAATTTGAGGGAAATTTGGTGTTTTTGAAGCTGTTTGAGTTGTTTGACCTGCCTCCGCTGGGTGGCGGCAGAGAGCACATTTTTATTTTTCAGCGAAGAAGAAGAACGCAGCGGAAGTTGACAACAGTCACCCTGATGGTCTGAGAAAACATTAAACCACAGTGAGTTTTTATAAAAACACCAAAAAATAAATAAATAAAACGAAAACAAAGTGTAAAATTAGACATGATGTATATTCTTTGACTCTATACTTTTATTAGTTGCTCCCAGAAATGTTTTTAATTCACCGTGTTTCGTCTGAACTGTGTCGAGGACTATTTTTACTCTAAGCGTTGATAAAAAGACACTTTAACATCATTTTACTGGTTGTAAACACCACTATCTCAGAACTCGATGCAATGTATAATTTGCTCGTTTTCTTACTTGATTTATACATTTTAAACGTTTAATTTTATCAATATGTTCCAGTTTGTTTTTATTTTTTTCTAAAACTAGCTTGTTTTGAATGTATTTTGTTAATCAAAGGTAACAGGAGAGCATTTACTAGCTAGAAAATCTGTTTTCTGAGACAAGGCAGCTAAAGTCTTCAACCACTCATAATTTATTTGGATTTTGAGTTAACATAACCAGATTTAATCTTATAAAGTGGTTTTGATCAGCTGGTTTTTAGTTTTCTTAGGACTTTGGCTGTATTTTCAACATTTTCAGTGCAGCCTAATGCTCAAAATTAATTAATTGTTTAAATTAAACAATTTTTGTGACTTTTAAATTTGAAGTTTCATGTAATCTCATTATCTTTATGTTTAGATTATGTCTGCAGGTTGTGTGAGGTGGCTTCTAAGCCACACTGTGAGAACCGTGTGCAGAGGTGGGCCTGGATACCGGACATCAGCATCAAGATTACCTACGTGCAGCGGGCAGTATAACATCCTAGCAGCCTCCTGGGGACGATCCCCTTTCTCCACAGAAGACGTAGAACAGACCCCTGCAACAACGAAGAAGAAGAAGCAGGATCCCCGAGCTCACGCTACAATCAGCAGCGTAGGTCGTAAGATCCCTCACCGAGAGATACAGGTGATCAGCGAGGCCGGTGAGAATCTGGGCGTCATGCACCGAGCTGATGTGATCAGAATCATGGATGAGAAGGGACTTAAACTGGTGCTGCTGACCGAAAACAAAGAGCCTCCGGTGTACCGGCTGATGAGCGGCAAACAGATCCACGAAGAGCAGCTGAGGCTGAGGGAGAAAAACAAAGCAAAAGCAGGTACGTCAGAAAAGATCAGTTTGATACATGAGATATAACAGAAAAACTGACGTTCCTTATGCAATTATTTTATCCGTAAACCACTTTTAAATGAGTGAATCTGCTGTTCATGCAGTAGCACTCAACCAATAAGGACCAAACAGAGAGTTTGCAGAACTCTGCCAATTTTTCTGGGTGTGTGATTTATTATATTGCAACTGAAGTCATTAAGACCTTCTCTGGATTCTCTCTGCAGCACCTGTGCAGGTGAAGGAGCTCACCTTTTCAGTTGGCATTGCATCTCATGACCTCACTACCAAGCTGAAGCAGGTGGAGAGCTGGCTGGAGAAGAAACACCACGTTAGGATCACTCTGCGGGCGGGACACGCCCAACCTTCCGAAAACATGGTGACAACTCAAAACTTAAGCAAATGTTTTTCTTATTAGTTTGGGTGGAATCTGAGATAAAATGTGAGATTTGGGTGATAGAAAGGATTTATTATTATTATTTTTAGTGTTTTTCTGGTCAATGCCCGTTGTGGCATTTGCTCTAAACGGTACAAGTTATAGCGGGAAAACTCCCACCTTGAAAAACAAATTATTTTCTTCTTGCAGGATGCAGCTCTGGAACAAATGGTGGAGCAAATTAACATGACGGTGGGTTTTGTCTCCAAACCGAAGGTCATAAAGGACGGCCGAGCGGCCATGTGCGTCCTCCGACCGCCATCAGCCAAGGAACTGTTGCAGAAAAAGAAGGAAAAAGATGCAGAGTCCGTCATCTCAGCGTCTGAGGACACTCAAACACCTCCTATTGGCAACACAGACTCAACACAAGAGTCCGTACAGCAGTGAGTTGGACATTAAATATGGACGTGGACACATCTCACGGGTTACAGCAGCCTCTTTTTCAGCAGCAAATGTCAACATTTCCTGTTGCGACTCAGTCAGCTGACCACAGACACTCAAAGTTGTGGCAAAGAGGAAGAACGTCTGAAAAAAACATAATCTGTTCAGCAGAGACACTGAAACATGAACATTAACACATCAGAAAAAAAATGATCACAGATGAGCTCAAAAGGAAATAAAATGATAAATAAAACATGCATCAAAACCTCAGATAGTGGCTAAAATGTCTTTAGGGGTACAAAATTACATAAACCTTGTTTATTTGCCTAAAGTTGAGAGATTTAATGATTCAAATGTATTCAAATAACTTAAAATATACATAAAACCCAAGAGGCAGCTCGTCCATTGGGGGCGCCGCCCTCCCTGACTTGAAAAGAGAAAAAAAATCTAAAAAGTAAATAAAAATACAATTTCTATTTACTATGAATATGTCAGATTTGGTTCATTGTGTGTGCCTGCATCCAATCTGAATGATTTACTGATCATTTTCAGCAGCTGTCTCTCATTAAACAGTGAATTTCCTCCACAAGACTCACTAGTTTCACTCCTGGGGTGCTGGAGAAACCGCCCCTGAACTTCAGCTAAACAGCCAATCACATTTGGTTGCTAGGTGGAACTGGAGAATTTTAGACCAATCATCATTCGTGAATTGAATGTCTCACCCCTGATACAGAAAGCAGCTAGCTAGCATGCTAGAAGGTCTCATTTTCCTAGGGAGAACTGGACAATTTTAAGCCAATCAGCATTTATGAATTGAATGCCTCTGGGGTGCTAGAAAACAACTAGCTAGCATGCTAGCAGGAGCTGCATCTCATTTCCACTCTCTCTGTCACTTCCTCATTCACATAAACTCACTGTTGGCTTAATATAAAGCTGAAATTATAACCGGTGCTGTAAATTGTGTTTATTTGTTCCCATTTTATGGGATTATATTGTTTAAAACAGCTATTCTAATTCAATTGCTATGTTGTGTTACTGCCATCTACTGGCCAAGATGAGTACTGCTCTTAGAGGTGCAGCTTTGAGCAGATGATTGAGACAAACAGGATTATTGATTGCAGTTGCACTCCTTATTTAGAGGTGAGAAATTAATGGTTGCTTTGGAATTGTAGTCATTTTTCAGCTGTTATGGATTAAGACAGGAAATATTTCACATATAGCCCCTCCAGGAATTTTTTCCACCAGCCACCACTGATAAAACCCCTATAATTATCATCACGTAAAATAATGCAGTTATCATCTAATAATAATATTCTAAAGAGTCAATGGGTCTTTTTCATGTATTTGTTGAAAAGATTGTGTAAAACCATCAGGAAGAATTTTATAAAACCCATTAGAGACATGGAGTTTAGCCAAAAACTGAAGCTAATTTAACTTTTAAGAAAACAAGGAGCCATTTTTGGAGTTTCTCAAGAGTTGATCTTGTTCTCCAGAAGAATAAAAACACCAGACATGTTTCTGATTTGATGTTGCAACTGAATCCAGACCAACGTCAAAGCTAAATGATTGTTAGCCTAGCAAAAACACTGGTCTTTATTTCAGATTGAGCCTTTTTTTGCTTTCTTCCTGTGAAAAAGTTTATTAAAGATGTATTTTTGTGTGATGAGAGACGTGATGACGTAAAACCAACATCAGTGTGAATTTTTTTCTTTATTTTAAGATTGTTTTTTTGGTAAAAAATAAAAGCAAATTTGGCTTACAGATACATTCATATGTCCGATAAATGTGTTAGCCTGACTTCAACGTCATCGCCACACTTTATCAACACTCCTCTTCAGCAGCGGACGCTGCCCTGAAACTTTGAATTCGCTATGATAACCAGTTAAAATGATCTTGTACATAAAAAAAGAGAGAACTTAAAACCATAAAACCACCTTAAGGCCCCCAAAAATAAAATCTTTTCTAGATTGAGTTAAAAATAATAAAAGCAGATTAACTAGCATGCATTAAAACATTTGTCAATAAGCTTCGAGGACTTTGAAGGAGGAGAAGGGTTTAACAAAGTGATAGTCCAGGTTGCCGCAGTGAGGGCACTGCTGAACGTTACTGTACTCAGAGAAATACTGCATCCCGACTCGGACGTCCACCACCGGCTTCCCGCAGTGTTTACAGTTGAGTCGGGCCTGGGGGGGGCACAGAACACGGGTCAGGCGTGAGCTTTTATTAAAGATGCATCGAGTGTTTAAAACAAACCTTCAGAAATCTCAGAGGTGCTTCCATTTATCAGAAATAAACACAAGGGGCTTTCAAGAGAAACTAAAATACTCAAGTAAATAACCGTTACCCATTAAGCTCGAACTGATTAAATCCAGGGCCGGCCCAAGCATTTGTGGGGTCCCGAGCAGGTTTTCCTTTGGGGCCCCCATACCAACCAGTCAACACCAGATATTTCATCATTCTCAGGCTTCACTGTGTGTAACATACCCACCATCATCAGCATCTTTTGTAATTAACTTACATCATACTGGTTTTATAATGGCTATTAACCTTATACATTAGTATCAAACCAACAAAAATGCTCTAATTTGCATTTTAAAATGCAAAGTGTTATTTAAGTGTGGTAAATTAATTAAACTATTTGAAAGTAACATCCAATGAAAAAAACAACAAGTTAAGTCTTTTGTTCTTAAAATTTGGACCAAATGTATAATTTAAAGTTATTACATTATGTAATATATACATTATTACATATAACATTTTTTTCACGCTATCTTGGTGCTCTTGAGGGCCCCCTGGTGATGCGGGGGGCCCAAGCTGTCGCATAACTCCCGCATGCCTTGGGCCGGCTCTGATTAGATCAAATCTGTATCAGTCGTTCTTTCCTTTTTCAGCCAAAAATGTAAAAGTGATTGTATTTTGTTGTTTTTTTTTTAAATCATATACAATAAAAGGTCTTTTACATAATTTGTATTTTAGTTTCGGATCACAAATACGAAGTGGAAAACACAGGAATTAATTTAATTGTTTACTTATTAAGAACATGATTATATAAATACATGCAAAAAAAAACATTACATGCCAACATTCAGCCAATCATGTAGTGTGATGTCATTGGTGGGGGCAGGGCCCCGAGCAGATCTGGTACCTACACCGAAGCACCTCAGCCAGCACACATAGGTGGGCCCCATATGGGATCTATTTGGGCAAGCCGTATGGGTCCCAACAGGGTTTGTTCGCGGTTTCCATGATGGCCCCAAAGGGGTTTGCCGGTGTTTGAGTCAAACCCACTGAAAACCCACGTAGGACCCGTTAAAATCTATGTGGGCAAAAATCTTTCTGGGCAAACCCCCATAGAAACTGTGGACAAACCCTGTTGGGACCCATACGGCTTGCCCATATAGATCCCATATGGGGCCCACCTATGTGTGCTGGCTGGGGCCCTCCTGACACGGGATATACATTCTATCGAGGATAAGTAGATCGGTACAACACTTCACGTAAACCCAACCAATGAAAGACTAAAATCAAATGCATTCATATATAAATACACACACAGGGATTAGATCTGTGGACGTACCTGGCAACACGGCGAAGCAGCCAGTATATCGTAGGTGTACATGGTGCCCAGCTGGTGCCAGCTACCGTCCCAACGAGACTTACACTTAATGCATACGATCTTATGGACGCCCTCCAGACAGTCCACACAGATGGCATATAGATGCATTAACCGACCTGCATTGAAACAAATCAGCTTTATACATATATTTATTTATTCAACAGGGAATATACAGGTAAATCTGAGTCAGTTTATGCTTCAGCTGAGTATTTTTGTCCTTTTTTGCCTGATATTTGTAACAATTTTGCTAAAAAATGCACTTTTTCAATAAACTTTAAGAGTTAGACTAAATCAGACTGAATGACAGGACAGAAAATACCCATAACTGACTCATTTTGTGCTAAATTTGAATTTTTATTTCCAAATAGAGCAAAATCGTGCAGCCAGGAGGAAACCTTCCAGCTTTTAGTTGTCAAAGAATCTGCCAAAATAAGTTCCTGGACAAGCTCTCCTAAAGCACTTTGGAAAGAGATGCATAAATATTTAAATATAAACACATATAAACAAACTAGATGCCTGATATTTAAAAGCTACAGATTTATTTTTAACCACACTTTGACCTATGGATCTAATTCTAATGCAGTTTTGTAACAAATCCAGCTGTTTATTTAGTTTGGGGTGCAGGGTGCAGACAGTGGCGGCTCGCCCATAGGGGGCGCTGGGGCTCCGCCCTTCCTGACTTGAAGAGAGAAAAAAATCTAAAAGGTAAATAAAACCACAACATTTATTCATATATTTACTATAAATGTGTCCAATTTGGTTAATTGTGTGTGCCTACATGCAATCTGAATGCTTTATTCATCATTTTTAGCAGCTGTCTCTCATTAAACAGTAAATTTCCTCCACCAAACTCTCTAGTTTCACTCCTGGGGCGCTGGGAAAAGCGCCCCTGAACTACAGCTAAACAGCCAATCACATTTGGTTGCTAGGGAGAACTGGACAATTTTAAGCCAATCAGCATTTATGAATTGAATGCCTCTGGGGTGCTAGAAAACAACTAGCTAGCATGCTAGCAGGAGCTGCATCTCATTTCCACTGTCTCTGTCACTTCCTCATTCACATAAACTCACAGTTGGTTTAATAATAAGCTGAAATCATAAATGTTGCTGTAAATTGTGTTTATTTGTTCTCATTTTATGGAATTATCTTGTTTAAAACAGCATATCTAATTAAATTTGTATATTGTGCTGTTGCCATCTACTGGCCAAGATGAGTATTGCGCTTTGAGGTGTGCAGGAGACACAGGATTATTGACTGCAGTTGTTTTGGAATTGTAGTCATTTTCCAACTGTATATTTAATATTATTATGGACTACGATGGGAAATATTTCACATATAGCCCCAGCAAGATTTTCTTCACCAGCCGTCACTGGGTGCAGATTATCTGGGGGCTAAATCGTCCCTAAACCTTTTTTCTAACTAAAAATGTTCAGTAATAAAATCCACACCGACATATCTCGTTTAATCACATGAACGCTGTACGAGGCGCTTGGCTCCACACGCCTCCTCCAGCAGCCAGACAAGAGAAGGATGAAACACTGAATAAATAACTCTTCCATGCATATCAAAGACAAAAATATCAAAGCTTGTGGGTCAGCGCATCAAAGACGCTTCATGCTGCCGCTGCGCTCATTCACATTCATGTGCAGAATCCGGCAGAAAAGATGGTTTCTGCACACAGCGAGAACCGGGCTTAATGATGGAGCCCATTTTTTAATTATTATTTTAAAACAGGATAAAAACCTTTAACGGTCGGTGTTTTTATTAACTACAGTCGCTCTGCACGAGTCGCAGCAGCAACAAAATTCCGACTGAAAAAGGCAAAAACAGAAATCGTTTTTTATTCCTCTTCCTCATAAAAACACAGTAAAAATGACATCAGTTCATTATTAGTTTAATGTAAAGTATCTAATATAGTTTTAGCCTTAGAAAGGAGTGTTTTAAAGTGCTTAAACCACTCATATAATACACTTTGATGGTGAAAAACAAAGAAAATTGGCATCAGAACTTTTTGTTAGTTGTTTACGTGGAAAATGTTGCTGCCAGTTAATACAAAAGAGAATAAAAGCTGAAAATGTTGCTCTAATAACCTCAAAATGCACCGGTTCTGGTTTTGAGGGCAGATACCAATTTCACCTGCTGATACAGATTTTAGCCTATTTTGATTTATCTCTAATAACTATAAGCTGATAAGCTTGGAAACTATAATTGTATAAGTAAAAATATCACCCCGGAAAACCCGTTTTTGCTAGAGTGAATCTGTTTTTAGTCATGATGTGTTCGCAAACTGCCCCCAAAAATCTGATTTTTGAGTGTCGGTTTGGCTGATCATGCCGAATATTGTCTAATCCTGATCCCCGAACCGAATTCTTAAGTGCATCCCTGCATTTGGAACAAATCTGTACGGTATCATTTCGGAGTGGGAAATGTTCACGAAGGCTGACCTTGAAGGTGGCAGGGGACATCGTACTCAATCTCGTCGTGGCGTGAGGGGCTGAGAAACAGCGTCCCGTCCACCAGAGGAAACTGTTCGAACACGGGCAGCGAGCGGTGGCAGAGCGCACAGTTCACCACGTTCCTCTGACTCGCGCTGAGAGCTGACTGGATAAACCTGGATGAACATGAGGAAAATAATTATATACTTGAATTCTAAAAAAATCAGAGTGTTGCATTAGTGTGAGCATCATTTATGGGTGGAATAGGAGCATGAAGAAGGTTTGTGCGTGCTTTAAAAATAAATGTGACTTATTTAATAAACATTTTATTTTTAGGCTGAAGCTTCATTGAACTGCTTTGTCACAGAAAAATAAACTATTCTCAGAAGGCCTACCTGCGTAGCTCCTCCCCCTGCCCCACCTGGGCGTCGTCCTCCATGCGAACGTGATAAGTGTTGAGTTTATGGCGGGGGATGTGGGTGAGGAGCTCCGAGAGGTCCAGCCTCCTCAGGAACTGCACCGGGTGAGGATGAGCACCGTCGCCTCCCGCCCCGGGGGCGAGGCGGTGGTGGAGGGCGAAGGACAGCTGCAGTGGAAGAACAGATCCGGGATCCAGGTGAGGAGCTACGCTGCTGGGGGCTCCTCCCAGGGAGCAGCCACCCCCCCGAGCTAGGGCCCCCCCAGCCAGCAGGTGTTTCCTCTGCGGGTCCAAGTGGACGGCCGATCGGAAGAACTCGCCCAGCTGACGGGAGCCCCGCAGACCCGCTGCTACGCCTCCTGGTCCCGGGACAAGAGTGGGGGAGAAGGTGAAGCTGGTCGGGGGAGATTGTCCTGGAGAGACGCATGGAGATTTCTGAGGAGGTCCCAGGGGGGAGAGTCCTCCTCCTGCTGTTGCTCCTCTCTCTGTGGAGTTCTGTCGGTCCACTGATTGTCTGCGAGGTAACTCCTGACTCGAGGCCCTGTGATGTAATTTCCCTCCTCCCGGTTTGCTTTTCTTGGGCTCCTCAAAAGGTCCGTCTAAGGATCCGGCTCCTCCGCTCGCCCCGCTCCGACCCGAGCTCCGCTCCGACGGCTTCTTCTTCCGCTCGTCCTGCATCCGCTTCACCTGATACCAGTCCGTGTCTTTCTTCAGGTGACCCTGTCCACAGCGGCAGGAGCAGAACCTGAAGGCCAGGTCGTAGCCCTTCTTGGTCCACATGTTCTGCCGGCACTGCTTCTCGTTCCAGGACCGGGCCCGGCCGATGCAGTTGAACTGGACCAGGATGGAGCTCTCCCACTCGTAGAAGCACTGCAGGTGCATCCAGTTGCCGTGAGGGCAGAGCTCATTGTTGCAGAGCACCCGCTGGTGGTCGTCCTTCTCCAGGTCGACGGAGCGGCTCAGGCTGCAGCCCAGGGGGGAGGCGCACGGCACCTCTACAGCACCAGGAGACAGGAAGTGGAGACGGACAGACATTAACCCACGGCAACAACTTTTCTGAATCCTAGAAATGTGGTTTTATCTCTGAATGGGAGAGTGTGTTCCAGTGGTGCCCCCAAGGGGTGGCCAGGGGTGGCCATGGCTCCCCCAGGGAAGACCAGTGTTAATAAATCATATTAATGTTCGCTCAAACCATCAATTCAACTACAATGAAATAAAGAAAAGGTTCAGCTTGTTTAAAAAAATAAACCAACCTAAATTATAATAATAAATACAAAATAAAAACATTAATAATAGAGAATTTATGACATAATTGTAACTTTTTACAGCTACTATCCATAAACTCAAAGCATCAATTAGAGATTTTACCAACATTTGCCATCTGGACCATAATTATTAAATCAGAGCTGTAAAATGGGATGATCAGATCCACAGTAACACTACAGAAATGTTTCAGGTAATATTTTATCACTGATTGAAGCTTTTTTCCCTTCAATCATCAGCTTAATTACAACAAACACAACATGAGGTGAAAATGTTAAAACCGTGATATGAAAGTCTCTCACAGCGTCTATTTATGAAATTTAACTGGGCCATCTGAGCCCGTTAGCAGCTCTATTCAAGTCCTGCCAACTGTCGGGGCTGGATGTGGGCACGCAGTTTGAGAGGAGCAGCTTTTGTGTGTGTGTGTGTGTGTGTGTGTGTGTTTCCTCTTTCCTTTTCCGGTACAATGTCAGCTCTGTCTTTGTAACTCGCCACGGAGTGAAGAGAAAACTCACATCTGTGCGTTTTCAGTCCCGCAGACGTCTGATAAACGTCTGGAGGGAGTTTAAAGTTCAGCTTGAACAAAAGCATCTCCATTATTCACTCATCTACTGTTCAAATGAACTTATTTTACTCTTTAAGTGGGCATTTTACTATGATTAGCAAACACTAGACTGATGTTTTTATATAATATTTTACTGAATAAGTTATCGACACATTCTGGGGAAACAAGGGGTTAATCCTGCCAAAGTAAACACAACAATGCACTAAAGTCCTGAGTCAGCCCTGTTTTGTTTATTTTTATTTCCCAAGGACCCAGACTTTTAAAAATCATTCTGAACTGGTCTGAATCAACAGTTCTTCAGACTTTCTGGAGGTTTTGTGAATCTTTCCTTTGGACTTTTGAAGCTTTTTAACCCATTTCAGTCAAATACACCTCGTTTTCTAATTAACGTTTTGTTTTTTCCTTCATCCTTCACCTCTTAACTCTGATTTACAAATCATTTAAGCATAAAAACACATCAAAATTCATCAAGTGACACATTTTTATCACAAAGACTGAGTAGGTGGGAGCACCGTTGCCTTGCATCAAAAAGGTTGCAGGTTCGAACCCCGGCGATGTTTTTTTTCTGCGTGGAGCTAGCATGCATGCTGGAGTTTCCTCCCATAAATGTAAACATGCATGTTAGGCTAAAATTGCACATCGCTTTGGATAAAAGTGTCTGAACAATTAATAAACAAAGACTAAACAATGCATCTGAGTGACTTTCAGTCACTGTCTCTCTGCTATACATGTTTTTTGTTAACACTTTACAATAACGGGCCCTTTATTAACATTACTTAGTGCATTATTAAGCATTAATAATCAAGGGATCCCTTTATTAACACTACTTAGTGCGTTATTAAGCATGAATAAACAAAGGGTCAGTTTATTAACACTACTTAGTGCGTTAAGCATTAATAAACAAAGAGTCAGTTTATTAACGCTACTTAGTGCATTAAGCATGAATAAATTAAGGGTCCCTTTATTAACGTTACTTAATGTGTTATTAAGCATTAATAAACAAAGAGTCAGTTTATTAACACTACTTAGTGCATTATTAAGCATTAATAAATGAAGGGTGCCTTTATTAACGCTACTTAGTGCGTTATTAAGCATGAATAAATGAAGGGTCCCTTTATTAACATTACTTAATGCTTTATTAAGCATTAATAAACAAAGGGTCCCTTTATTGTTATTGTTAACTATTAAGTGTTCTTAAAGTTAGGGCAAAGTGCTGGGAGGCTGTCTGCTTACTAATGAATTACATAATATGATTAAGCAGTTGTTAATACTTTATTTAATAATTTGTTAATGCTTAATAATGCACTAAGTAACGTTAATAAAGGCACCCTTATTGTAAAATGTTACTGATATGACTCTTTACTCTTTTTAAGTATGTTCGGCAAAATATGCAACCATGTACTGGAGTGAAAAGGCAGCGAACGTCTGGAGAAAAACCTTCAGAAAACTGAAGAACTGTTGATCAAGATCAGTTTAAAAGATAACAAGAAAGTCTGGTTCTTAGCAGAATAAAACAAAGCAGTCATGGGTATTTTTACACAGGTACGAGTAAAAAAGTTTATTCTAATTTTGTTTATTTATGATCATTCAGCTTTTAGCTGTAAGAAGTCCACTGATTTGTGTTTTTTTGATTTCTAATGCAGCTCTTCTTCACTCTGACCTGCACTGATGGATTAGTTGATATGCACGTTTTCTTAAAGCCATATTGAGGAGGGCATGCAGCCCAGCAGCATGACTTCTCCAGCTGCTGGGAGTCTGCATGAAGATGAGTGCGCACACAGGCGGTGAGACTTGTGGAGCAAAGCCACAAGTTAAAACTAAAGGTGTGAGTCAGGGCAGACACGGGCCTGCAAACAACATCTAAGGTGATAAAATTGCTTTTTTAAACTTTCAGCACAGTTTTCAGTAGCCTCTCTCAGCAAAAACAAATCGCAGTTGAGCAACAGCTACTGGCTGATTCATAAACACGCAACAAAAAAAATCAATCAGTTTATGCAAGGCCTTAAATCGGACGTCGGCCAAGTGACGCCTGTTCGCCTCTTATGGAGGATTTATTTAGTCCGTGCACGTGAGGGGTGGGAGTATAAACATGTGCAGCGTCGCAGTGCATGTGTGCCACAGTGGTGCGGACTGCCAGGCTGGATCCTGGCAGGATTTCTTTAGCAGCATCTCCAAACTTCTCCACGTTCTCTTACCAGTGGAGCGCTCGTTCCGGGGCGCAGCGGCGGCAGCACCAGCCACTACCGCCGCCGCGGCCGCGCCTCCCGCTGCGGCCGCACAGGCTCCATTTTCCTGCTCATCCCCGCTGCTGTTCGTGCGTTTGCTCTTCTTTCCCTTGCTGCTCTTCTGGTTGGGCATTTTACACGATTCGGAACGTCGGCGGCGTTAGTTTCGACCTCTACCAGCGGCTCCTGTCAGCGCCGTCTGGCATTTCTGTGGACTCCATTTCTGTAGCTGACTTCGATAGCGGCGGGGGGGATTTGGGGCTGGTTTTTGTGCCGCTGCCTTTGGGTTCCTCTCGGGCGAAGGGCTCCGGGTTCTTCTTTTGCAGCAGGTTTAAGGAATTAGCTGCTATAACCTTTAAGAATGAAGGCGTGTCCGTTTCTTGTTTTGATTCCTGCTCTGCTGTGTTCTTCCACCCCCTGGCGTCACGTAATCCCGCCCCCGACAGTTGTCCGTCAACGTCGTGCTGCGTTCAGGTTCACAAGAATGTACGGAAAATCCAACACACATATACAAAGCCCTGAAAACCAGAATCTGCTTCTCTAGGGATGATTTTGACTGCTCGGGTGAATCTGTTTCTGTCCTGGAAAGTGGACGAGAGTTAAATTATGATATAATTTTTAGCAATAATCTCATTAGCTCTATAAGTGAATCAGCTGGACTTCAAAATTCAGCTGATGCTTTTTCAGATTCACTAATGAGTCGTTTTATTGGGACTTCAACTCAACAAATTTCAGTTTAAACACCTCAGACGCAGGTCATTCTCATCTGTATAAAATGTTAGTTCTGTTTCCTCTAAATTTGATGTTCAGTTTAATTTTTCTGTTTAAAACTGGACCAAGTTCTGCCTGCTTATGGATTTTCTGATGTTGGTTGGAAGTGAATTAAATATAGGAAGCATTAAACAAACAAAATTATCCAAAATTGAAATAATATAACCCATTTAAACTATTGTTTCAAAATCTCATTAAACGATTTTTGGTTTTATAGCGTCTAGATGGATTAGTGCCTTCATCAAAAATCTGCTATAGCCAGTCCTATAAGTGTACACCGCCCCCTGGTGGTGGATCTACGGATGGCAAGAGAGAATTTTATCATTCTAGAAAATAAATATATCAGCCAATAATGAACAAATAAATGATTACATTGTTTGCCAATAATAGTTATGTTTTAAGATTTTGTATTAATTCATATTTGAGGCTAGAAAATCATGACTTGGAAAATATTTTTTCAAACACCTGCTTTAAATTTTCTTTTCCATTCTTCTAAATAAAATGTACAACTCAAACTACTAAAATATATGCTTTTTAACTGGCATAAGTGCAATATATTCAAGTTAGCCAGATTTTTATATGAACTCATTCAGAGTAAAAAAAAAAGGCAAAACTGATTTTATTGTGTGTAAAGACTTTATTCCTCCAAATGTTTTACAGAGTAAAACAACCACCTGCTCTTCTAATATCATGTTATTGCCAATGCAAAATACAGTAATGATGCACTAGAATATATTATTCAAACCTCCCAGTAGATCATAGAAATAGTTTGAGGTTTCGGCACCATCCAGGTCATAGTTTGTCATTTTTTATTCATGGTTAAAAATTCACCTGAAGGCAACAGCAGGACTCTCGACAACAGCGACGCACAGCAGCAACTTCCTCACTCTTGTTCTTATTCTGAATCATTTTCCGACATTATTTGTCATAAATGTTCAAAAAGTGCACATTGTGTTTTCATTCAACCTACAGCACAGGATCACTAGGTTAAGCCACAGGACAGTGATAAAACTAATTTTGGTTGTAGATTTGGTCCTGAGAATTATCATATTATTAGAATCAGTTTTCACCAATCAAAATATTAACTAGAGCCAAAAAAGCTCCTCAAGTAATACATTCAACATTTTGTCACTGGATCATTTTACACACAAAAAAGAGCAGATTTTGGAATTGATAAAAAATTGGAATATAAAGAAATTTTTTGTTTTTGTGATGGAAGAAAAAAGCAGCAAAGAAGCATTTCAGCTGTTTTTTCTGGTCATAGTATCTAAAAAAAGGAGCGCTTTTTAGATTTCCAGAAGTTCTGTTAACATCTTATTAAAAATCCACAAGAGGTAGAAGATGTGGCTCGTGTAAACAGTTAGTAGAACAGCTGAAAACCATCATTCATACCAGATGTACTCGAGTTTAAACAAAAACACCCATCAGAATCCCTGATATTTAGATTATGGAATGATAACTACCTCTGGAGGGAGAACGGACTCTACCCAGTGATAGTAAACTCAGAGAGCTCCAATTAATTATGCTAAAGGTCTGGTGCAACACCTTTACTAACACTGAAACTATTATGAAAGGCATTTGGTTTTGATCCACTATTCCAAAAATACAAAAAACCCAGAAAATTTTACATTCCTGCTTTGTGAATTAATGACGGCACCGGAGGATGAGAATACCTGCGGCTGGTAAAATGGCAGCACCGGAGAAAAGAAAAAAACCACTCTTCCATGTGATTTTAAGCTCTTTTCTACGAGGTGCCATTTGTAAAGTCAAACAGACCTAATTTAACAGCAGTATTTTGGATTATTTAGCCTATCAAAAAAGAAAAAAAAAATGGGAGTTCATTTTTCAAAGTCATATTTTCTCCATGTTATTCATACATTTATAAATGTTAAAGTTCCCAACTAAATATTTAGTTAGCAAGCTAAATATTTATTTTACAAACTAAACATTTAGGTCTGACCTACATATTTAGTTTGTAAACTATTTCGATTTTGTAAACTATACTATTTAGTTTGTAAACTATTTCGATTTTGTAAACTATACTATTTAGTTTGTAAACTAAATATTTAGTTTGTATACTAAATATTTAGTTTACAAACTAAATATTTAGCTCCAAATTAAATATTCATTTTCCAAAATAAATATTTAGATCTCAGCTAAATATTTATTTTGGAGATAAACATTTAGTATGCAAAATCAATATTTAGGTTTAGTTTAACTGGGATCTAGATATATATTTTGGAAAATAAATATTTAATTTGGAACTAAATATTTAGTTTGTAAACTAAATATTTAGCTTGAAATTAAATAGTTAATTAAATTTTTATTTTATTCTATTGTAAAATAAATATTTAACTCTAAATTAAATATTTAGCTTGCCAACTAAACATTTATTTGGGATCTTTAACATTTATAAATGTATGAATAAAATGGTGAAAATATGACTTTGAATGAATGATAGGCTAAATAACCCTAAAATATTGCTGTTACGGCTGTTTGATTTTACAAATGCTACCTTACACTCATCAGAAATGAAAAACTACAAGAGTAAATACTCCAAAGGAGGCTGGATGTGATGGAACTGGTTTCTATGAGTGTAAAAAAGCAAGACACAAGATGGCATAGGAGATTTTCACAAACAAGCTAGAAAACTCATGTCCGCTGTAAATTCTTTGGAGACTTAACTCCTTGATTCACAGGAATCTTAAAGACTTTTTCGGTGTAAAGCAAATGGTGCCGGAAGGTTAAAGTCTACAGTCTGGATTAATCCGATGCAGAAGTTTGTGCTTTTCAGGAAATGTTTTAAACATTTTAGGAATTCTGTGTGAAACAGACTTTTGAAGCTGCTGAGCCTCCCAAACACACGATTTTTAAAAAATTGGCAATTGAAGATAATCCTAAAACGAGGTCTGTAAGCGTACTGTCTGATCTGACTGTGTTTCACTTGAAATACCAGGCTCTGTAAAAAAAAAAAAAAAAAAAAGGAGGATGACAATGAAGTTAGATGCAAGTGCACAGCAGGAGCTTCGCGTTTGGAAGGACTGGGTCGGACCCACGGCTCCTAAAATGCGTCCGGATCCAAACTTTGGTCTCAATCTTACAGCAGGATGATTTCAACGTTGTCGTGGACGCCCTGCAGAAGCAGCTCGCTCTGGAAGTCGATGACTTTCCTCTTCTTGGCTGCCTTCAGCGTGCCCACCAAGGCCTCGAAGATGTTAGCACATCGGTCATCGTTAAACAAAACCCCAAACTTCACACTAGTCTGACCGCTGCCATCTAAAATTAAAAAATACAATTAAGGCAATTTATGAAAAGCTCAGATTTGTGTTTAAGTCACTTTGAATGATAAAAAATGTAATAATTTTATGCAAAGGAAAGCGAAATCTGACAGATTATGGCTATATTTGATGTCGACGACATGCAAGAGGTGATAAATCTAATTATTTCTGAGACATTTAGATTTGATTATGATTTTACATGAATGCATGTCAACAAATGCTTAAGCACCAGGACTCACTTTTACTGCCAAGTCGGTGAATCTCCTCCACGAGCAGGTGTATTTCATGGGACACATTCATTGTTCCTGGAGGGAAAAATAAACATTTTTGTGGGATTTGTCATTTTAACTGACATTTCTGGACAATTCTAGCTAATCGGTCATTTTTAATCAATTAAATATTCTTACACATCACAATATTTACTCATTTCCAGATAAATATTCTTTCCTTTGACAGAAACAGCTGGATGAGGATCACATTAAGCTCCTGAGAGCTACAGGAACAAGCTCCAACCTGAACAGGGCGGACTGTCACCAATGCGGAAATACAGATTAGCACTCCCAGCTAGCAAACACAAAGGCTCTCTATATTCTGAATGTCTAGCTATTCTTAAATGTAGCTTGATATTTTTCAAACCGGTCACTTTTTGTCGTGACTTCCGGTGTTAAATTAATATTTTTCTTGGCAGCTAAACGTGCGGAAGACAAATGATCCGCTGGAGAGGGAGACAGACGGACGAGTTGTTCTGTCGGCTGCGGTGATGGAGAAATTATTTAATAAAACTTCACATAAAGCCACGCGTTGAGACAACACTGTTGGTGGTCGTTTTACCTCGTTAAATATCGTGTTTTACCCTGCAGGAAGGAGGAGGTTGGACGAGTTTCTGCTGGAGTCGGCAACCGGCGAAATGCTGCTGCGTTCAGGATCTGCGCGGAAATTAAACTCTCAGAATTCAAGCAACACACGTTAGGCAGAATTAACAACGTCTTTGTTACTTTTTTAGTTATGTGATGCAATTATAAAAGTTCAACCCCAGAAAATTGATTAATTATTGAGTAAAGTGATGGTTACTAACTTTAGGTGTCAGACTTTAGATCATATTTAAAGCATGGGTTGTATGAATTCCGCATCGAATGGTAGCGTGAAGGTACCACGAGAGCTCATCTGACTTCATCGTGACACAATGAACTCTATCTATCTATCTATCTATCTATCTATCTATCTATCTATCTATCTATCTATCTATCTATCTATCTATCTATCTATCTATCTGTCTGTCTGTCTGTCTGTCTGTCTGTCTCTCTATCTATCTGTCTGTCTGTCTGTCTGTCTGTCTGTCTATCTGTCTATCTATCTATCTATCTATCTATCTATCTATCTATCTATCTGTCTGTCTGTCTGTCTGTCTGTCGGTCTGTCTGTCTGTCTGTCTATCTATCTATCTATCTATCTATCTGTCTATCTATCTATCTTTATATTGTATTTGTAAAAAATAAATAAACAATTCACAAAATTTTGGAATTTCTACATTTTTAAATAATTTGATCAAACACAACAAAACATCACGTCTTGAGTGTTAAGTGCATAATTTCAGCTTTTTGCAAAACGTCTCATCCTGTCAAGTGCAGTTCTTATTTTGAAATTACTCATCCGGGTCCCTGCAGGCCAAGCAAACTCGCGCTGACTCGGACCGTAGCCAAGTGACGTCGTAAAACATGGGCCCGTTGAGTAGGAATGACATCCTGTGGGAAATTTTGGGTACTGCAGTCTATTTTTCTAAACAAAAAATGACTTTCTCACTACCGTTCCGTAAGTTTCATGGCTATTGCCAGTTACAGATCAGCACCAGAAGATTCTAGATGACAAGTTCGGTGGAAATGGAAAATCGGTTCTTGTTGGGAACCGGTTCCCGTCGTTTCAATTCTTGAGAACTGGAATTGATAAGGGAATCAAGTGAGTCCAAAGGTTTTATTTGGTGCGTAAAAAGAAAGAAACTAACGTTTCGACACTATGTGCGTCTTCGTCAACTCTGATCAATGAAATGAATAACGATTTTAGCACAATGTGTTAGTAAGTGCATTGATTAAGTTCATGAGGTATGTTATCAAAGTTAAAGTCCCAAGTCATCAACACACTGGTGAAATTACATCTCCGCATTTGACCCATCCCCATGGTGGGAGGTGAGCTGCAGCTGTGGATGCACTCAGGATCTATTTGGTGGTTTAACCCCCCCAACCCAATCCAACCCCTTAATGCTGAGTGTCAAGTGAGGAGTCATTGGGTCCTATTTTTTCAAAGTCTTTGGTATGACCCGACCGGGATTCGATCTCCCAGTTCCAGGGCGGACACTCTACCACTAGGCCACCGGAGCTGGTATATGAACATAGCTAAATTCACACTTCATAGATGTTTTAAAATGTTCAAAGACTTCTAAAGGTACCTCGGTCTAAATTAAAAGCGAGAAAATTTTAAAATGCTGTATTTTATTTTGGTTTTATTTTAAAGTGAAGGAGTCATCACCTGAATGTTTCACTTTTCCACTTGAAAAAATGTTTATAATGGCTTCCTAATGATTTTTCACTTGCTGAAAAGCCGATATTTAACATTGACACGTTTGTTTACCAGCTCACATGCACCCCACGAGCACGCACACTCGATAGATTATTATAGCCTATTAAAAACTGATAAACGTTGTGTTTTTATGTAAAAAAAAACTTTACCACTATAGTAGAATGCCCATTTCCTTATGCCATTTGCGTATGTATACATAAATCTGATTAGAAAAAAAACAATCTGAAAACAGTTTTGTCATGTATAACCCAATGGAAATGTAAAACGTTTGTCTTTTACACTGAAATTTCCTTAGAAAAGTAATTAGGCTGTAATATTCAAATTCATTTATTATTTTTTGAAAACGAAGATGTAACAAACACAAATCTATGATGGGCTTACTGAACACCAGATTTAAATAAATAAATAAAAAGTTCATTTTAACACGAAACCCACAGCTTGTATCCCCCACAGACATACACACATAATCGGTATCCCCGGATAAAGACGCGTCTCGTCTTATTGGTCTCGTCTCAACCCTGGGTTCATTTTTTGTTGTCCAACATTTACCGGAAAGAAACAAGATCACACCGGAAGTATCCCGTGTTTTTGTCAAAACAAAAGCACACAAAATATGCAATGATCATAGTTTTATGACATCAAATAGATCAGGTAAATGCTTAACTTGTAAATTTGTGTTTATTCTCAATATTTCATATTTTATATAACCACCATGCATTAATAAATGTTTCACTTAAGCAAACAATGAGGAATCACAAAAGGGAATACTTTAAAAAAATACTGACCAAAGGACATTAAACAGCTACATTATATTTAGTCAAATTGTTTTTTATCCTAAAAACTAAAATGGGAACTGCTGGAAACATATTAATAACGATAAAAGAAGAAGCTAAGCTAAAAACGGTCACCATGTCACAAAACTTCTCCCCTTCTTATTTTACTAATCATGTGTGAATAGACTCTAGACTCAAAAGAAATAGCCTGACCACAAGTTTGATCTGTCCTGTTTTTTCTTTAAAGTGTGTTTAATTTTTTACTTTAGGATTTGTAACTTTAGAAATGAACAATATAGAATAGAAGCACACTATTGTCCCTCAGTGGAGACATTTTGGTGTCACAGCAGCAATTACATTCACAAAAGGAGAGTAAAACATAAAGAATAAAGAGTAAGTAGGTTAAAAAGTAAACAAGAAGAAAACACAACACAAAAAAACTTAAAGGATTCAAAATGCTCAAAGATAAAAAAAAATCTAAATATAAAAATACAATATATCGTGCACATATTGATAGTGATGTGTATTAACAGCAGTATGGAAACAGCAACAAGCAAATAGATATTTTTATTAATAATATTTGAACTGCACATTCATTTAGGCTTGGTTTTAGCTTTTTTGTTTCAAATCATTCAATCTGGTTCAAAATTATTCTCACTATTTTATATTTAAGTCAATTTCTAATGATTTAATGCAACATATAAAAATGTGGCTGGTTTAGGAAAATGAAATAACCAGTGTTTAGTATCTGCTTGGCTGTAGAAATGTTTGTTTTTGTGCGGACATTATTTTTAAAGAGCTCTTCCGGAAGTCCAGCACTAACTTCCGGCGACTTTACGCTGATGGCAGGAATGGCGGCTATGATTACTAGAGGAAGGAGCCCCGAGACCCTGAAACTTTACTTCTAACGGCCCCGTGGAGGAATCTGCCTCTACCAGGACTGAGAAACACCCCGCTGCTACGGTTTGAGACGAGACGAGTCGCCGTAGCGTGAGCTCGACACGGTTGATGCCCAGATCGAGGAGGTGGACGCAGTTTACGACTTGGCAGTGCCGTTAGTGCGGCTGACTTTGATTCAAGGTAGCTGCTAGCTCCGACTGAGCCAGCTGTTGGCCACTTTGGCTCTGCTGCCCAACAAGTTCACTAACTATGTGAAAGCGTCCCTCGTTGGAATATTCGAGTTGGGCTTGGCGCTGTTTACTCGCACACAGCATTGGGAACGTTTACGGAGACTGAGGGGGGCCACACAACAACTCGACACGGTTTGTTGTGGACATTCTTACCGCTAACCTCATCGTTAGCTCGCTGAGTTGGGATCCTGAAGTCTCGCCCATTTTCGGATCCTGCCCCAGCCATTGGCTAAGGGTAAACCAGCAGCCAACTCGTCCGGTTTCCAGGTCCACTACGATGGAAAGTCTAACGCTGAGTGATGTGGAGCAGAAATATTATTCGGACTTGTTCGTCTACTGCGACACGGACAACACCAAAAAAGTGGCATCCAACGGGAGAGTTCTTGACCTCTTCCGGGCGGCCCAGCTACCCAGCGAAGTTGTCCTGCAGGTAAGCTAACCAGAGCAGGTAGCAGCCGTTCTAACGAGAAAGTGAGGCTGAGCAGGAAACCGTGAGCTGTTAACGGAGAAGGTAGAAAGTTAGCTGTTTGTTAGTGACCTGAGGTTAGCTGGCTGGTTAGCAAAGCTGCGCAGCAACAGACACACCTTCTTCTGGCTAATGTTAGCCTCTGTAGCTGTTAATGGATCCTCTCTAAACTGGATTCTCCTTCTATTATGTCTGATTCACACCTGGTTTTTTGTGTGATCATATGAAAAGCAGAACTATTCTCTTTCCTGTCATCAGTCTGACATGCTGCAAAACAGCCTCAGCATTATCTTTTAATGTGATTTATTTAGTAAACACAGAAGATAGAAATGCAAACATGTCAGGTGGGGCTGGAGCTGGTTATACATAAAGTTTAATAACTGAGGGGATCATTTTACTGCTGTGTTTAATTCAGGTGTAAAAGGAAGAATGAATGAACCTACTTCTAGAAAAGCAATCTCTCTTTTGTGTGTAATTCATTTTATACACAATAAAGCTACAGCAGCTGATTTCATTTGAGTAAACTCGCTGGACAGTTTAGGATTTTGGTGTTTTTTCCACTCATTGTCAGCTGAGTTAGTGTAATTTCCTTTCATGAATCCCAGCTTGAGTCATTAATATTACAAAGCACTGAGAGCTGGTTTCGAGTGATCAAACTAATGATTAGTGTTGCAACACGCTGCAGCAATAATTGTGGCTGACGCCACCCTGTTTCTGTCAGTGTTTTGTTTCCATACAAGTCGTGATGCATTTCCTTTTGCAGCCACTCATTTCAGTCTTTCTTCAGTTTATCTGTAATAAAACCAAACAGAAGCCTTCGTTTACTTTTGTGCAGCAAAAGAAGTTGCAACACGATCTTTGGATGCTTCGTGGCCCAGAGAGCATCTAGTCGTTTCATGTGTGATAATCCCATCTCTGGCACTCATCTGAGTCACGAGCAGCCCGTTAAACTGCAGCGGCCCATTCTTGTGACTCCCGTGTCTCTCAGCAGTCCAATATTTGCAGTTTGTGAGTCAGCATCCTTTTCAAGGTCAACAAGGGGAGCTGTGTGGAGGAATCAGCCAGCGTTGTACTTTGACAGTCCACACTGAGCTCTGTTGTTGGCCGTGAGACGCTACGGCGTGGCGTGACTGGTGCTTTGTATGCTCACACACTTCGATAAAGTCCTTTGTCAGCAGCAAGCGAGGGATCAGTCAGCTGTGGTGGTTCACAGTCCTGAGGGACTCACACTTCATGGGTTAATCATCCACAGGTTGCAAATGTACTTTCTTTTTGATGAGTTTCAAACTGTTTTAAAGTTTCTCCTGTTTCCTGATCTACTAATTAGCACAACGCCTGCTTCGGAGGATTCAAAATGTGTGATAATGAGGCTTGTGACTGCTCGCTGAACATCTGCCAGTAAACGCTGTAAATCAGACCGCTGCTCGGGCCACATTTAGAACGAAGACAAAGACATTTTGTTAGCTGTTTACGGAGCTTGACATGAGAGAAGGGGACAGTTAATCCTGAAATACCAACTGGTTTTATCGTAATGTTACTTATTGAGAGTTGAACAGAAGTTGCCAGAAGAACTCCAGATGAATACAATGTTGTTAACAGTTCCCCCTCCGTGTGTGTGTGTGTGTGTTAGATCACAGAGTTGTGTGGAGCCACTCGGTTGGGTCATTTCGGACGGAGCCAGTTCTACATCGCTTTGAAGCTCATAGCCATCGCCCAGTCTGGTCTCCCCTTGAGGGTGGAAAGTCTCAATTCGGGTGAGTCCACGCGTAAATCTTATCGCTGCTGTTGTTTCACCTCTCCACAGGCCGATTCCCTTTGCTGGTGTCTCAGGAACACAGATGTGTGTGAAAGAGCTGCTGGATTTGTGTGTTTAACTTCACAGACAAAGAGAGGATTCAGATCTTTTACTGTCTACTGGACTTTGAGGTCATTTGGGCACTAAAGTAAGGGACAGTCTTTAGTTATACTATAGAGGAGCAGAAATGGAGATCAAGTTAACCCAGTGTTCATGGAAAAAGCCGTTCAAGTAAGCTACATTTTCAAAAAACACGTTTCAAAAGTCCAACCCCCTTCCTTCAGGCCCCACCCCCAAGACACGCCCCCAGAATGCTGGACGTAACAGATACTGTCAAACAACCATAAAAACATAACCTTACCTTACCTTTTCACCCCATTCTTGGCACATTTTCTGGCATAATTCCTAACAACACCTACGTAACTGCTACTGAGCCCCCAGATGTCTGACGGACTCCTTATCGTCCGGTGTCGATCAGGAGTTCTCCGGACTCTGTCCCCACTGAAAGTTTAAAGCAGAGAATCCACTGGGACCTAGACTGAAGATCCAGGAGAGAGGACTGGAAACCACCTCTGCTACTTCTGCTCAGGCTACATAACTGTATAACAATTTAGCATGCTAGCTAATATAGGTAGCCCGGCCCTGGCTTCACTTCCTGTTCAGCTGCTTCAAGCCAAGAATACGCAGTTCATGCACATAGAGGGGTGTGTGCAGAGGAGGAGGGACAGTCAAAGGGCAGTTTGATGGATGGATCAGGATCCAATCATTAAGAACGGGACGTTCACAATGATTGGGTGATGTTTATCCAGGACTGTACGTTTCTGAGGTGATTAAAATCATTCCTGCTTAATTAATCATTTAATTTATTGGTTGCCATCGGTATGTGAAGAGCATTTCAACAATATGGCAACAATTACTGCACCTTTAATAGATGAGGATAAGGATAAAAATGAAAGCCTTCCACACCTTTAAAAACATTATTTACATGGTAAAATCTCCACCGCAGCAACATCACAAGTTAAATTTCCATATTTTGTTGTGAGACTTTGTAACCCGGCAGCAACAAGCTGAACAGACCCGTTTGTTTCAGTTTGAGGAAGTAACTCATGTTAGAGCTGTGACTGTCTTTATGAGCTATAATCCCATCATCTGATTACAGCAGCTCTCTGTCTCGGCTGGAGAGAGCCGACTGGTGCAGACAGAGTACCCAGAATACTGACAGCTTCTGTGCCTTTTGCTGTGATTTGATTAGGAAGCATTGTGAATAATAATTTTTTTTTCCTTCCTCGCCAGTCAAGGATCTGCCGCTGCCCAGATTCGTGGTCGGGAAGAACGAGGCTGAAGCGAGACACGCTGCTCTGTACCAGGATGCAGAGAGCCAGGGTCTGTACCCTTCTTCTGGTATGGCGGTAATTCCCAGACCGCCGGGCAGAGGTCACCAGAACAAGAAAGGTCCACCCTCCTCCTCCTCCACCTCACATCCTGCCCTCGAGGTCATCCAGCCTCTGGCACCGAGCGTAGAAACTCAGGTTGGTGCTGCTGCTGTTTAAAAAACACGCTTCTTATCTGTGGATGATTTCCTGGTTTTAGGAAAGGAAAAGATGCTTCTATTTATATTTTGGGGAACGTCGTAGAACAGCCGCTACAGATAAGCTGCTGCAGTTCTACTTCCTGTATCTTTCCGGTGTTCAAAATGATCTTTCTGCTGCCCACTGTACTCGAGTCTTTCTGCGTTTTATTGTGAAATTTGGTCTTGAATGTGATGAAGCAGATAAATATGGGGTGCCGTTTGTAAAGTCAAATAGTCATAACTTAACAGCCAACATAAGAGAAAAAAGTGGGAGTTCATTTTGGCAAATTAATATTTTTACCATTTTATTCATACATTTATAAATGTTAAAGATCCCAATTAAATATTTAGTTGGCAAGCTAAATATTAAATATTTATTTTTACAAAACTAAATATTTAGGTCAGATCTAAATATTTAGTTTGTAAAATAAATATTTAATTTACTAACTAAATATTTATTTTGGAGCCAAATATTTAGTTTACAAACTAAATATTTAGCTCCAAATAAAAAAAAAAAATTCCAAAATAAATATCTAGATCCCAGTTAAATATTTATTTTGGGGCTAAACCTAAATATTGATTTTGCAAACTAAATGTTTATCTCCAAAATAAATATTTAGCTGGGATCAGGGTGTTAGCCAGAAACTGGGGGGTGGGGGGTGGGTAATCAGTTTTTCATAGCAATTGTGTCATATTGCTTCTAAAAAGTATAGAAACCATTTAAGGAACATTTCACGTTCAAAAATTATTTAATAATACAAAAACCTTTCAAGTAATTATGTTGTTATGATTATTTTTCCAAACAATGCAACACAAAAATTCTCATAAACTGAATAAAGCTGAATATATTTTAAATTAAAAAAAAGCTAAATGTGATGAAAACACTAAATTCTAAATAGTCTGAACTGAAGTGAAAACAGAAAAAAACATATCTTCCTGCTTTCCTGATTCATTTAATCATTTTATGGTTTTCTTTTTTTGCTCGTAAGTTACGTTTTCTTCACTAGTGAGCAGGCTAATTGCAGGTAAAATGATGCCGAGCTGCGTTTTCTGTTGACAATATTAAAATAAGGTTGGAGATTTGTCGTTCTCTGCCTCTTCATCAGGCTGATGACGTCACGGCTGCGCGCATAGCGGAGCGAAGGAGGGCTGGGTCAGACTCGTGTTTTATTACTGAGCTGAGCCCTGTTGTGGCTTATTATTATTAAAATGGGACAATCAGCTGAAACAGCTGAGGTAAATTTGTTGAAACTAAATCCCAGGAGATGTCCAGAGAGTTTGGAGGCGTGTTCATCATGTGTTCATAAATAACGGCATTTAAGGTCATTTGTGTTAACGAGTTATAACCGCAGATTTAGGACTTTACTGTCGCCCAGAATATTTTACTGAGGACGTTTTGAGCTCAACACCAAGCTCCAGAAACCAAAACCAGGTCTGTAATCGACGTCACCCCGTCTTCTTTAGAAGCGCGTCTCCATCACCGCTCCAGCAGCGCCGCTGAGATCAAAGACAGAAACGGGGATTCCGTGCTGGGGGAACCCCCGCAATTAATCTGCGCTTTTCCAGTAGCACAGACTTGAACACATTTGTCGAATTATTTGTGCAATAATCAGTTTTTATATTATTTGCACAAAATGTCAATTATTGATGGACATTACAGAAAACGGGGACGGCTTGCATCAACCGTCTCTCATTTTTCAGGCTGTCATTTTTGACGTTGGGCCGTCCTAATGACGGCGGGACGGCTCGCTGGCTAACACCATGGCTGGGATGTAAATATTTAGTTTATAAATTAAATATTTAACTCTAAATATTTAGCTTGTTAACTAAATATTTTGTGGGGAACTTTAACATTTATAAATGTATGAATAACATGGTAAAAATATGACTTTGAAAAATGGCCTCCTATTTTTGTCTCTTATGATAACAACCCAAAATACTGCTGTAAATTATAACTCTTTGACTTTACAATTGGCGCCCTATAAAACGCCTTCTTCAGAGTAGCTTTAGATGGTTTTACGTGGTTCCGACGCTCGCGGGAGGATCGTGATACGATGGATTAAATCTGAAATGAAAACATTCAAAAGGGACGATAAGGAGATGTGTTTTAACCTCCTGGTATTTATGCTTTAGGGGTTTTACTCGCAAAAATGACTTGTTTTGTTTATATTTGTTTCCAGCCTGAACCAACGTCCCCGGTCATTTCACCTCAGCAGTCCCCCCCCACCTCCCCTCACTCCTGGAGGAAGCACAAGCGGCAGCACAGTGGAGGAAACTCGGACAGGCAAGCAGCGGTGGCTGCAGCTGGTGCCGTGTGGACGCAGTTCAGAGAACCACCAGCAGGTTGCATTCATATGTTTTCTTGTTCTCCACATAAACAAGAGTTTTGAAACCAGTCTGAGCTTCAGCTGTCCACTTTTTACGACTTTACTGAATAATCTGAGATTTTCTAGTTCCTTGACATCGACGACACGTCGCATGATTAGTAAAATCCTTTATCAGCTCAAAATGTGGTTGTGACTTTTCAAAACGAGTCATTTAGTGTGAAAATGTCCTTTAGCTCAAGGTCCAGGACCAGGAGACGGCATATGGGCGTCTCACTCGCCGCCTCCCCCCAGCCAGGAAAGCTGGGTCAGTTTTACAGCCGACACGCCGCCCTCCAGCACGCTCCCAGCAATGCACCCCTCATCGGTCCAGGTAAGCAGCGCTGCTTCTCGCTTTAAATAAGACATAAAGTCAGGATGCAACACGTAAACCAGTTGACTGCGAACCATAACTCAAGAGGCTATTTAGCCCGAGCTCTTTTATCAGACAGATGCTCCAAACACAAAACACGAGATGTTCCAACCACACTGCTGCCTGAAACATGAGTCAGCAGCATTTTCTGTCGCTGCTTTGTCTGCCAGCGCCGTCAAACTGAAACTCAAGCAGCTGCTGTGACACTTTTCAGGAGAAGCTGCTTGGCCCCGTGTCTAATTTTAGCCAGATTTCATTTCCATTTTTAGGTTCTTACATCAGATGCATTAAACCAACGATTCTGTTTATTTTCACCAGGGTTTATTCTCTTTCACAATAAAATAATGAATGAAACACTTATTTTTTTGCTAAGTGTGAAGACTTTTTGTGTTCCTGTAGGAAAGCACAACGATACGAACCGTGGCCTCCGCCTCAACGACCAATGAGATCCAACGACAGTCCAGTAACTACGACGACGCCTGGAAGATCACGGATGAGCAGAGGCAGTATTACATCAACCAGTTCAAAACCATCCAGCCTGACCTCACCGGCTTCATACCTGGTTGGAGAACACACACACACACACACACACACATCAAGATCTCATGAGGCCAGTGCGTTATTTTGTCTTTATGTGTTCCAGGTTCAGCAGCAAAAGAGTTCTTCACTAAATCAAAGCTACCGATTTTAGAGTTGTCACATATTTGGTGAGTCATTGCTGATCTTCTGTAGACGGTAAAACTAGTACAGATATTTATTCACCAGACTGTCTGATGTGTGTGTAGGGAGCTGTCAGACTTTGATAAAGACGGGGCGCTGACCCTGGACGAGTTCTGCGCCGCTTTTCACCTCGTTGTCGCCAGAAAAAACGGCTACGACCTTCCCGAGAAGCTGCCTGAGAGCCTCATGCCAAAGCTGATCGACCTGGATGATTCAGCAGGTGAGTCGCTTCCTGTTTTTTTGTCTCTGCTGCACCTTCTCCATATTTGACAAAATTCAGACTTCACCAAATCTATGAGGCAGCAGGGTTAGTTCATACTGGTCCGTGCTCATCATGAGTTTTATATTCAGTCACTATGTGATTGTTGCAAATATTTGGACACTGAATTGCAAAAAAAATATTCATAATTTCATTTGGAATCACTCTGAGTTTGTTCATACAACACTTCTGCTTTATTCGTCATAGTTTAGTCACAAAATGTCTTAATTGTGTCAAAGTTTTATAATTTCCCCCATTTTTGGGGATCCTCTTGAACGTTTCAAGATATTTTTGAAATCACTCCTTCTTTGAACGATTCATTCATTCATTCATTCATTCATTGGTTATATAGCCCTTTAAACCAGTCAACTAGACAGCCAAAGTGCTAACAAATCACAAAAAGAAAAAACAAGAGAAAACATAGGTAACACACAAAACAGACAAAAAGGCAAATAAGAAAAAAGCACTAATAAAAATCCACATTACTGAGAATTAAAAGCTTTCCTAAACAGGAAGGTTTTGGGTTTAGATTTAAAAGGGCCAGGGTCAGAGATGGAACGTAAGTCCAGAGGGGGCTGGTTCCCAGTCGGGGTGCCGCTTCCAACATTCCAAAGGTTTATTCACCTCAACAGCCCAAGATCGGCCCTGATTCCGCTTTCTCGTGGTGTTCCTCCAGGTCCTGTTCCAGGTCTAGGTCTCATTTATCCTCGATAGCTTCCAGAGGGGAAGGTGACAAGGAAAATTAGCTGACTCTGTCTTCTCAAGATTCCTTCAAAATTGATTCTTTAAGTAATTTGCCAAAACGTCGGCATATCGCGACCGTTTCGGAAGTGAGTGATGTCACTGATCAGTGCCAAAAGGCGCCCACAGCTGTAGACGGACGTTAATAACATTAAAGACATTTTATTCTGTCAAAGTACGCTGTATTTTACGCCATTAGGGGTTGCGTGTTAAGAGAGCAGCTGTCTGATGTTAAAAAGTGGCGTTCAGTGACCAGAAGAAACACAGTTTTTTGCAGCGCTCCATCGGAGACCACAAAGCAGCGTAAATTATGGGATTTCCGTCACACTTTTTGCTGTTGGAAGTTTAGAAATGGCGATTTTAAGGCGTCAACTCTGCTTATTTTGTTTCAGTTTGACAAATGTCCGTTGTGTTTGGCGACATCTGCTGATAGAACTTTCGTCTGAATTACAACCAATCAGCATGAGTTGACCACAAGTCCCGCCCAGCGGATCTAGTGGGCCATTTCCGAATACATATCCTAAGCCAGGTGTTTTATCCCTGAAACGGCCCGGGACGTTGTTTTTTCTGGCTGGCTCAGTGAAATCGAGACATTCAGTGAGGGTCCAGTGACATTAAACGAAGTTCCGATAGTGGAAACATGCCTAATATTCTCCATACTGGCCACCGTATTTGTTGCCATGGCATCCACTTTCATTGTATGCAGACGACATCCAGATCTACATCCATGAACTCCTTAACTGGCTCCATTCTTGCCAACTGCTCCACAGATTTAAAATTTTACATTTAAATTTTGATAATTGATCTTTTCTTTTGTGTTGTTGAACGATCCTGACCTCTCTGAGAAAGTTAACGACTCAAACTTTGTCCTAAACTTTATCCCGATATTTTCTTCCACCCTCAGAAGTCCCGGAGCCAACTCCAGACGTCGCCTACTCTGCTTCGCCGGTGGAGGTCACCCCAAACAAGTCTCCGTCCATGCCTTCGCTCAACCAGGCGTGGCCAGAGATGAACCAGAGCAACGAGGTTCCCACATGCACACGACACCACACGACCTTTAAGCTCTCTGCTCGCTGCATTTGCCTGGTTTGATTCATCCTAATTAATTACTCGGAGTGACTCGTTTGAAGTTGTTTCCTCTCTGTCCATCCACCATCTTCCTCATCACGAGTGATAATTCTGCTCCTCTTGACTCCCTTTCTGAGCCTGTGATGGTAGATTTGTTCCCACGGTTGCGGCTCGGGCCGATGATGTTCAGTAAACACGTGATGTCGCTGAACTGGCTGACTGACTTGTTGTTTTGTTTTTTTCTCACTGTCTGTCTCCTGCAGCAGTGGGAGACGTTTAGCGAGCGCTCCTCCAGCTCACAAACTCTGACCCAATTTGACTCTAACATTGCACCAGCTGACCCTGTAAGTCAATCACCTAGTTTGCATGGTTTCGCCTGTAATGGACCGACATTAACCCTCTCTCTTCCTCTGGTTTCTGTGCATGATGTTCTTTCAAAGTCTGCATCAGCTGTGGCCACTTGCCTGGCTTCTCACCTTTTTTTTTACCTGATGGTGACTTCTACCAATCATTACTGCATTGTTAAAAGGGCGGAATCGTCCTTTATGATGGATATGAGGCAGAGTTTATGTTCATGATTAGCTGGTGGTGGTTTTTTCTTATGAAACTGTCTCAAAAGTGTTTAATTTGTCCTCGGGAGTTAACTTTTATCACATTACTTCTGGTTTAAGACGAACTCTTAACTAATCTTCTTCTGGGTGGCGGTTTTGTGGTTTGATTTGGTTTAAATCTTCAACACCAAAACTAAAATAAACACAAATATTATCATTTTTTATTCGTTTTTGCTGTTCAAGTGTTTAAATTCAATAAAAAAATGAAAGAAGCAACAATAAAAAGCTGTCGGATGTTTTAGCAGTCGGGTTTCTAGAAGATAATCAGATATTTTTCTGTTTTTTTGTTTCCAGAACGACGATATAAACCTAAAAAATCACTTTGTGTTTGAAAGTTTCTGCTTATATGGAAGTAAAAGACGTGCGAGTCCTTCTTCTCCTCCTGACCATCTCTTTGCTCGTTCGTCCTGCAGGACACGGCCATCGTCCACCCAGTTCCCATCAGGATGACTCCCAGTAAGATCCACATGCAGGAGATGGAGCTGAAGAGGACCGGCAGCGGTACGACCTCCCATTAGCTCACGCGTGCAGCTGCAGGCCTCCCCACTCATGACTCTAATTTCTTTTAAATGCAATTTGAAGCCAGTTTGAATGAAAACCAGATGATCCGATGGAGCTAAACTGGCTCAACAGCTGGGAAAGCTCCTCATTAGCTGCTGCAGCAGCTGCTTCCTGAGCATCACGGCCTTAAATGTTTGTTTTTACATTTCTGACTGGAGTAAACTCAGCAGTGTTTTTCTAACCTTCAGACCACAATCATCCTACGAGTCCTCTTCTGGTCAAACCCCCAGAACTGTCTGAAGAAGCCAAGCTGACTGCTTCCATG
>SSNS01000211.1:667017-696800 GCA_006937985.1 Aphyosemion australe
GTTTTATTAATTCTACTTATTGCTGTTTTTTTTTTTTCAAAGCAGCTAAAAAGAATTTTGAACTGTCAAATTACACATTCCAATAACACAATCGTCAAAAATAACAGCAACAAAGATCAGGTCATTAAAGTCACTACGACATGAAAGCTCAATAAACGTGTGGAAAACATTTAACTCTGATGAATCATAAATGAGATGTTAACGATTTCCTAAAATTAACAGCAGGATGCATTAATTAATTTCCTTAAAACACTTTTAAAAAGCACATTTTTTTGCAGACCGGCCTCTGCAGAGGAGACTCGGCTCAGACACGATTACGCCTTCCTGTCAGGAGGTTCTACAGCTGTGAGTCGGGTCAGTTTTCTGCAGCAGAACTAAGTTATGACCATTTGAGATTTGTTGCAAAAGCAGAACTGGAGCTTCGGAGGCGGACTCTGTTGTTGTTTAGATGAATTCAGAGCGTTTTTGTGAACAGTTCAATCGTGAATCCAGATGAAATCTATTTGACCAAACTAGAAAAGAAAGAAAGATGCAGATTTAGGAGGACACCACTGGATTAAAATGAAAACCTGTTATTTTCCACTTTCATACTCACACGCTGGTTTCCTTGTAACGGTCGAGAGCCTCCTGAGCCACGACCTCGGAGAACTTTGGATCGGTCCAGGGGATGTCACCTGAGATGGTGAGGTTCATGGATGGAGAGTCGAAGAGCTGCACCGACACTTTGGTGTCTGCAGGCTCCTTCTCACCTGATTGCACCTCAGGGCCCGTAGACACCACCTGCAGCACAGACGTTTGGGTCAGTGGGAAAAACAGCTGAAAAGTTAGTTTTTCATTTTTCACAACATTTGCAGTGGTCTCTAGTATAAATGAATGTGACTCAATCTCTAAAAAAGCTCGCGCTCCAGAGTTGGCCAGAGTAGAGGTGAGCAGCAGACGGCAGGTTTTGGAGCCTTTATTTCCTGATATTCAGACATCTCACCTCTGATTGGCTAACAGCAACACGACTTTACCACTGACTCCATGTTCTGGAATTGCTAATGCTAACGGTTAGCTTCTACTAGCTGAGATGTGCTCTGCTTTCTCCTGGAAGCTAAATCAACACCAACCTTCCTTGGGCCAAGGTGGGTGAGTCCATGAATGCTAATTTTTATTGTGACGTCTGGCTTTTCTAATCCGAACGTTTCCCCATCTCTATTGGCGGCTAATGCAGGAAATTGGGGTAGAAGACTATTTTCACGTTCAGTCTGCATGTGAAAGGGACCGGTCATAGTTCAAAATAAACAAGTAAAAAACGGTTTCTCTGTGAACTTGGTCTTTAAAACAACGCTAAAGTGCTTTTAACACTTTAAGCTATTGCTTTCAAACTGGTTTCAGTGGTTCTTCAGCCATAAACTTGAGCAACTTCACATTGGACAGCACTCTGCTGCCCTCTGCTGACCAAAAACTGCATTTAACAGTTTTGTGGTTCTGATAGGAACACATGGGAGCTCTCTACCTGTTTTGGCTAGCAGTTAGCTTCTTCAGTGCGCTGACTGTCAATAAAAAGCTCAAGAAGAATCGTTTTGCTTTATTTTGTTTGTATCATGGCGGAGCCTCAAAGTAAAATAAAGAGTAATGTATTTGGAGACAGTGCTGGGTTCATATCAGGTACACCACTAGAGGGCACCAAATATTGTGTGCTGTTGCTATTAGCTGACTGCTGCAGATGTCACGGTGTAGACCCAATACTTTCTATTTATTTTCACATATGAAAGGAAAATACAATGCTACTTTCCATCAGACTCTGTCTTTGCAAAGCTACCGTGAGTTTTCTAGCAAAAAAACAAAAATGTGTTTGTGGTGACTCGATCATGGAAGCTAATTACCCTCAGCTAGCTCCCGAGCCATGCACCACATCATCAAGCAAAGAGCTAAAACCAGAGTGAACATCGGTGCGGCCTTCAGTAGCTTGAGGGAGCTAAAGGAGGCTACAAAATAACAGACTGATGGTGACCTGGCTTTGTTGCTACTGGACATGTAAGTAATAATATTAGTTTGTCCAACACTGGAACTTTTTACATCATGGCTTATTTCAATATCAGTTGGTTTGTGTTAGCGTTAGCTCGTTGTTAGCGCTAGCTACAGCAGGCAGCGGCAGGGTTGTAATTTCACTTTCAACCAGTAGGAGGGAGAAATGGGAATCTTATTTAGTGGTGCTTTAAGTTGACTAAAATATCATACCGCCTTCACATGGAAGATGCCGTCCTCGGTGTTGTTAGCCAGAGACGACACCCAGCCGAACTGCTTGTTGAGCAGGTCCAGGATGGAGGAGGTGTTGAACATCTGCTCCTCGAACCGTTTCAGGAGGGCGTTGTACTGCTGGGTGAAACGGTCAGCCATGGCCAGAGCCGTCTCCAGCTTCTCCTTCAGAGGACCCTCCAGAGGTTTCTTCCCAGAGCAGTCTGTTGGGGACAAACGTCAAAAATTAGACAACAAAAAAACCTTTTGAAAACATAAACGCTGCACTGAGAAACCTTTCTCACAACAGACAACTTGATGGAAGCACGGGTGTGTTAACGAGGGCTGCATTCCATTCAGGAAGCTGCAGGTTACTGCTAACGAGCAGAACTTCTAAATGGAATGCAGCGCTTTACTAGAATTCAGAGACAAATTTTACAATTTTTATAATCGGTATGTGAAAAACAGGTGGGAATGTCTCCATTCTTAAAACTGAGCCATTTTTTTGCAATAAGGAGTTGATCATAAGCAGGTAAAAAAACCAGGAAGTTGGCTTATTATCAGAAATAAATCAACCGTCTCACCAAGATGCTGGATTTCTTTGCATTTCTCACACTCGTCACGGAACTTGATGCAGCCGGCAGAGTTGCGACGAATCTCCCTGCAGGTCATTTTACCGCTCCCGAAGGGCCTCGCGATGATCACGTCCTCGTTCATGCTGCCGTCTGCAGGTAGCACACACGCACACACACACACACACACAGTGAGTCTGCGTCCTTGTTAGGTCATTAAAGGTCAGCAGTGACAAGCAGCTCAACATGATGTCACAAGTGAGGAGTTTACTTTAAAAATTTGCCCGTTAACTTTGTTTATTTAAAACCCTTTTCAAAATAAAAGCATGCAGGCAAAAGGATAATATTTTAAAAGACCAAAAAAACTTTATTTACTAAAACGTCTTTGTTGTCGTGTTCATCTAAAAGTAGGTTAAAGTACAAAAATATCATGATAATCAGCGATAATGTACCGTGATTTGTTGGAGTGTCAGAGTCCAGGTCCATCATGGCGTCCATGGAGCCGAACAGGTTCCTGCCCATCATGGGGGAGAACAAACTCTGGAAGTTGTGGAAGGGATCGTGGAAAAGCGTGTGGATGCTCCTGCTGCGACGCGCGACCGGAGCCAGGAATCTCGGGAAAAAGAACATGGGAGGATGGACGTGATCGGCCACCTGGGAAACAAACCAACAGCTGATCAGGTCCTTTTTCATTTCTGGATCACTCCCTAAAATGTCCTTTTATTAGATTAGAATCTCCAGGACTCCTGGTGTCGTGTGCTAATCTGCGCTCGGCGGTACCTTCATGCTGTCTGAGAAGATGTTCTCCACTCCGTCTGACATCTCTGTGTATTTTTCTTCCAAGTTCCTGAACTCTTTGCTCTGACGCTGGCCCTCCTGCTCCAGAGTGTCGATCCGCTCCCCGTTGATCCAGATGGAGATGGGAGATGTTCTGTTCAGCACATCCTCGAGCTGTGGATTCAAAGAGGAAGTTTGGCTTTGAATGAACCTTTTTCAGGAGTTTCCCAGTGAGCCGTGTTAAGTCTGACCTGGCGTCCCACCATCCCAGACCCACTGCTGCAGGTTCGAGAGTAGTACTTAATGCAGGTGTTCTTCAGGCAGGGCTTACACTCCTCCCACAGAGCCTTCATCGTCTCGTTGCAGACCTCTTCCTCCTTCTCCAGCTTGGCCTCCATCTCCTCAGCCGCCTGTATCGCCTCCTGCATCAAAACAGGAGCTCCTGCTTTAGAATCTCATGAGTCTAGAAGGATCTTTACATATATAAATAATTTACCTCCTTCTGCTGCTTTGTTTTCTCCAGAGCATCCAAAAACGTCTTGTGGTCTTCTGAGGATTTCTGCATCACGTTCTTCATTTCCTTCACGCCATCGATGGCGTTTTCAATCTGTTTGTCCAGATACCGCTCGCCCAGGACGGAGATCTCTGAAAATCAGTGATGAGAAAATAAAAATGTCATGTCAAAAACATCAGTTGGAACCCAAAGATTGTATCTGTTACCGTTAAGATCGTCCCTCGATGGCGGGAGGATGCAGCTGGCCGAGGACAGGAGGACCAGAGCCATCACAGCCAGGGACTCCTTAGAGCCTTTCTTCTTCATCATCATCATCATCATTAACATCCTCTCTGGCTCTCAAAGGGAGCTGGCAATGATGAGGAAAAATAAAATCCTGGAAAAAGATATTTTTAAAGTTGTTGTAATGACAGTAAGTGTCCAGCAGGGGGCGCCATGGAGCTGCAGAGGAGCCACAGATGGAGCTACGCAGCAGAAAAATGAGATGTTTGCTCTGCAGTATCAACTATTACTCAGCAAAATGCAAAAATAGCTGATCGTTCTGTTTGTCTGGAGCTCAAACTGACCTCAGATCAGCCCTTCCTGTGACACTGACCGGCTGTTCCGTTAAAAGCATCATTATGTAACTGAACAGCAGACCCTTTCTCTGTTTACCCATCCCTCTGTGAGGTCAGCTGATTCAGCAGACTGCAGCTTTGCCTCCTCGGACACACGCAGGATGAATAAAAGACGAGGAATTTATCAAAAAGAGGAACTCTCTCTCGTCTGTGTGCTGATTTTTCTGGACTGTGCAATGTCCTCACTCTTTTTGCCTCCAAGCACACAAAACATTTAGGATTCACATCTCATGTTGGAAAGAGAGGGTTTCACTGTGTTTAAAGCTCAAAAATAAATGAATACACTCCCGTCTCCATGGCAACATGGCAAAATTTGCTGCTGAAAGTTACAAAATACAAAAAAAAGAAGTTTCCTCTAGGAAACTGGTTTAGATGTAAACCAGTTTAGGTTTTTTTAAATCATGTTTTTGGTTTATTTTGTCACCTTCTCGCCCACCATCACCACCTGTTCCCATGGTAACGAGATAAACAGAACAGGCAGCTTGATTCTTAGCCATCCACATTCATTTTATCACCAGATCAGTTCCTTTTGAGCTTATATTTTATTTACTATAACTGCATTATTAGGGGCTGCATAGGAGGAACTACAGGTTTAAAACCCACCGCGGAACACAAAGAGCTCATGATTTATATGATTATAAAACTCATCTTTCATCTTATTCTAACCTTTAGATTTTAAATATTTGTTGTGATGAAGCAGCATAGTGAAACTACGCCAAACTGCAGCGGGTGGAAAGAATGAAACGTGCGTCAGAGGAGAGAAAACCACAGAGACGGGGAGAGCAACAGGGAGAAAGTCGGACAAGGTAAGAGTCAGAGACGGAGTTGTTTGCAGAGCCACAGCTGCAGGGATTCTGATTACACAACTGAAGCAGCAACACTCCTCCACTCCAGATGTTAATAACACCCTCCACCCACTGCAAGACGAAATTGCAAAAAAATTGTTTTCTTCTAATAATCAGTTATAATAGTATTAATGAAACATCAGTTTCAAGCCTGCAGAACATCTTTGGAACTTAAGTGACTTCAAATCCTTGACATCCTGCATAAAACTCCACATAGTTAAAAATCATATTTGGTTTTTGTTGTATTTTGTGATAAAGTCACACACTGCATTTATAATCTGAATTCTTCTGCTTCTCGTCTCCATGCTGTGATCCTGCGGATGCACATTTTTACGTTTAAACACCTTTATGCTAAGGTGATCTAAGGTCAGAATGACTAAATAATCTTGGATAGCATGAGCTCTATTTTCTGCAAATGGGACGCTGACACGTGAGGCCCCATTTCCACCTTATTTAAAGTGTTTGGGGATTTGTGCACCCAGAAGGAACTTTTTTCATCCAGCCATGGAGAAAATCAAGGTCATCAAATAAAATCATTTATAAAAACTTTAGGACAAGATTTGCGTATGTTTTAAATAGTGCAATCATAAAGTAACAGCATGCATGGATGCTGTTTACTGCAATGTCAGATAATCAAAAAACTGAGAACTTTATTGTTTTGGTGCATTTTCTTTTCCTATTTTGCAGTGTTTATGCCAACCAGCGTGACGTCATCTAACCTAATCCAGTTTTTTATCCAAGGATGTAGGTCACAGCCGTGGGTAAGCAATACAAACACCAATCAGCAACTAGTCCGCATGTTTGCACCATAGAAAACAACAGCAGACCTAAATAATAGACTTTTTAGATGTTATCAACTAAATGTCCTTTTTTATTATAATTCTCATTTGACAATAAAACAGCATATAAAGCAGTATGAACTCGAAAAAGCATGAATTATCTTAATGCGCTGTGAAAGATTAGAAAAGAAAGTTCCCCAGACTCACCTCTGTGTATTTCCTGGATCTAAAGCTGCACCAGTGCCGCTGCTGCCGGTATTTATAGTCTGCAGTAGGATAACGGGAACGGTGCAGGCAGGCTGCAGCATCCACAGCGTCACAGCGACGTAACAACACATCAACTTCCTGTGTGACCCTTCAAAATAAAACGCCTAGCATGAACGTTTAGTTCAAAGTTGGGTTAAACGCAAACAAAAATTAAAATTTTGTGTTTTAAAATCATGGCAAGCATATAACGTGTGGATTTAGTTAAATAGAAGGATATTCAAAAGTAAAATTAGGATGTTGCTACAGCTAGCTTAGCTGGTTCTTGTAGCTTAAGCGCACAACGCTCCTAAAATGTTAATGTTGACACAAGATGCACAAAATATGCATTTGTCTCAGAGAGATCGAATATATTGTTTGATTTTATATTTAGAAAAGATGGAAACATTAACAGATTGTTTTGTCTACGTTGCATTGGGACGTGGCGGCCATATTGACCTCGCGAGTGTAAACAAACAAAACAGAAAAGTAGAGTTTGAAGAAAGAAAGTACAACTTGTTAAAATTCCAAAAAGGATGCGGAATATACAGTGATACGTTAAATAGGGAAGCCAGGGACCAGCTACTTTAATAATAATAATAATAATTCATCGAATTTATATAGCGCTTTGTTAGGACACTCAAAGACGCTGCATGCACTCTCACATTCACACACTGCTGATGATGGTAAGCTACTGAGTAGCCACAGCCGCCCTGGGGCGGTCTGACAGAAGCGAGGCTGCATTGTTGCGCCATCAGCCCCTCTGACCACCACCAACTTTAGCTATAATCTCATATTATTGTTAATACTTTTATTATGGGGAGAAAAAAGTCTCTAGATTTGTGTATGCGTATCTATTTGTGTGTGCCTAACTAAAGATTTGTGTGTGCGCATCTATATCTATGTGTGTGTATAGATCTATGCACTCACACAAATCTAGATATACACACACACAAATGTAGATAACACACAAATCTATTGAGTCTTTTTTTTCTGCCCATATTTTATTTCTTTCATAATTTTCAAATTTATGTCATTGAGTCAGAGTTGGCACATGTTTTAAGCTCTAGTGTGATTATGTCATTCAAGTTATCTGTTCGATTTACCTAATTTTACACAAATTTTGAGATAAACATTTATTTTGAAATGCAACCACATTTCCGGTGATTGTGGTGTTTATTTCCGTTGACTTGATGGTCATGACGCTTGATGACCTTTCCAGAAGTTTTCAGATTTATTGGCAGAGCTGAAAGCTGCTGAGCAGAGACAAACATCTGATTCACAGACTGTGACTCATCGAAAATGTCTGATGTTTCTAACCACAACATAAACACCACTTTCAAACCAGGATGAGTAACTTTGTAATGCAACAACAGGCAGTGTTCCTTACACTGATAACACATTTGGTAAAAGATGCTGTCATGAGAAGAATGTTTTCCTCCTTTGTTCAGCTCTGCTTGGAGCAGAAACCATAAACTTGCAGGTCACCAGACAAACACAAAGAAGCAAATAAGGCAAACAATCCTGCAAACTCATTAGTTCAAATCCCCCAATTAACACAACCTACATAGTTTTTGGCAGGAAGTTGCAGGAAAACATGAAAAATGCAGCTCAAACCAACACACCACAGTGTTGCCCTGTAATTGTATTTATTCAAGCTAAATATTTCCTAAATGAACTGCTAAAAACCAAATTTATACCTAAAGTGTTGTTTTATTAGTTCATGCACTCAACAATAATTCAAATGGAGTACATTTAAACAAACACAAACATATAAAGTGACTAATTGACTGTATTGATAAAACAATTAGCAGCAGCTAAAGCTCAAGATAAAAATAAACATGATATATGATCAAAACCACATCAAAGTGTCATGTGCTTATCAGTACATCACTAGGTGACAACATCCAACTAAATAGTTTGTAAAAACAAAGCTGCCAAAATAAAAGCTCCCAAATGTGTTTTATTTGAACATTTCTTGTCCTATACAAACTTGTCTGCTATAAAAAAATGTATTAATTACAAAGATCGATGTCTTTTTATGTGCACATCCACCCATGGAAGTGCAAATCAGGCTATTAAATATGGGAAAGAGATCAAATGTCAGTGTGTAAGAATTCATTATTTTTGGTGCTGCTGAAACACTGGATTTATCAAATGACATGCACGTTGACCCACTGAATGAGCTAAATTAAATTTGACCATTTATTTTACATCCAGAACATGTAAAACCAGATTTCAGCCTAAATTAAAATATTTACTTATTCCATTTGATCTTTATGAAGCACCAAACTAGAACATCAGGAGCAGAATTTTATTGTTTGTGTCTGGTCATTCTCTGTTTTAGTGGGTCCATCACCATCACTGTAACACCCAGATTTAACACTAGATGGCAGCAATTCCCTTCTCATAAATTCTTCTCCCTGATAAAGACATTTTTGAGGAGTAAATTTGATGATTGCTTTCAGATGTTTAGTGTTTTAATTACTCCTCTAGGCAGGCTCTTGAGATAAATAATTACCTCTGGAGTCTTAATGTTTTACTCATTCTGCATTAATGAATTTATACCCACTCACAGGCAACTTAAAGTAACACTAATAGTTTTTTTAAACTTTAAGCTAGAGCTTTAACATTGATCTCAGTGATTATTGAGTTAGAAACTTGACCAGTTTCATATCTGACACCACTCTGCAGCCCTCTGCTGACCAAAAACTGCACTAGACAGTTTTGTGGAGCGGGTAGGTGCCCTATAGGAGGATCTTTTGTGACGTCAATGTTTATGTTTTTCGCATTGCATCATGGGACCTGGGTGGGAACAAACAGCGTATTTTGCCTATAATTCAATTGTTTGGCATGCCTGGAGGGGGATTTAGCGACGCAGATGGATCATTCTTGCTGTGTGGTTGATTGTTTGGCCCGTGGGAGGCTTGATAAAAAGTTTTATTAGAATTTCCTCCGTAAAGGAGCGCGAAATATGAAATAGATGGTTGCGGGTGACCCGACTGTCTGAAGAAAGCCTGGATTCCTGCAGCAACAAAGTTTGTGTGGCTCATTTGTTCATGGTAAGTGCTTGTAACTAAGTATTTGTATTTGTTTGTTTTTTTTAAATATTCATCTTAGTGTAGTTTTATATCCATGGAGTCATTTAGTTTTCGCGTTCTGATTCACGTGTCTCAACCCGCGATCGTTATAATATTAAATAAATGAATAAGTAAAAACTAACAACACTGATGAATGAAGACTTACCCAGCTTTGCCGTCGCCGTGAGGATTTATCCACCCACAGGTGATGTGAATCATGCTGACTCCGCTAGCCGGCCGGTGCCGACTTCAGCACGACCACGGCTTTACCAAAGTCACGGCTTCCTGTTTTGCAGAAGAGTTCAGTCAAACCTTCCTTGAAACGCAATAATCGTAGACCTCCAGACGTTTGAAAGCCTTTAATTTTCCATGAGTGAAGGGTCCAGGGCTTTCTGTTAAAAAGGAATAAATGTCTCCCCAGCAGCGTTGTGGAGACAATACCGGCGAACCAGACCAACGTTTTCTGTCATCCCAGAGCTTAAACAGGCTTTAAATAACTTTATTTTTGTCTTCATTATAGATTTTAAGCTTCTCTCTAACCCTCCTCCTGTCTTTAGACGTTAAAGTGTTTATATTTTGGGGATTTCACCTGTAAACTCGCGTGAAAGTGTATGTCGCGTATTGATAGCAGGCCGTCTTCTGCCACACAGCCACTCGTGCATGCGCACAACGATGAAAAAATATGTCAACAAAGATCCTCCTATAGGGGGAGCTCTTTACCTGTTTTACGGCTGTTAGCTGTTATGCTAGTGGTTAGCATTTTCAGTCATCAATAAAAAGCACAAGAAGAAGAAGAAAAAGAAGAAGTTTGCTTTTTTGTTGGCATCATGGCGCATCTTGGAAGCGAAAGTAAGAGAGTAATGTCTTTGGAGGTGAAGCAAAGAGCTACAACCAGAGTGAACATCGGCACGGCCCACGCTAGTTTGAGGGACCTAACGGAGGCTACAAAATCCCAGACTGATGGTGACCTGGCTTTGTTGCTACTGGACTTGTAAGTAAAAATATTGTTTGTCCAACAGTGTGGATCTTTTTACTTTGTGGTTCATTTTAGTATTAGTTGGCTCATGCTAGTTTTAGCTTGTTTTTAGCGCTAGCTACAGCAGGCTGCAGCAGGGTTGTTTACGACAGTTGTAATTCCACTTTCAACCAGTAGGGCGGAGGAGCAGGAAACTGCTCTGTGTTATTATTAAAGTGGAATAAGGGTAAAATCATTTTTATTGTTCATTTAATTTTTTTTCATGTCAAACCATTTTCTCTCTTTGTTTATGATTTATATACAAGTTAATAGGTCAATAACATGAAATTATTCCATTCATAGGTACATTTATTTATGTTTTTTTATATTTTCTGCTCCCAGTTTGAGTTCTTCACAGATCAAAGTTTTCATTATGTTACGGAGAAGATGTTTTAATGCAAGAGTTATTTTTACATCGTTCGTGGTTTATATTTCTTTTTGGGAATGTGACAAGCAGGAATAATTGTCAGGCTTAATAAAAACTGCATCATTTCTAAACTTAATCATGTTGTGGTTAGCATTTACTGACTGCTTCTGCTGTTTCCTGCTTTTATTTCTGGGTTTCTGTTCTTTTCACCACACTCCGGACAGCCTTTTATCCCATCGACATGAATGTTGTTGGAGGAGATAAAACTGACGTGCGAGGGAAGTAAAATCTGAAATTCTTGGAGCCTCTTGTGGAATTTGTTCTTTGCTCTGATTCACCGCCTCTCTGAAGTCAAACCAGAGTTCATGCAACGTCAGGTCCATTGCACTGAAGCGACAAAAAATAGTTAAAAAACAAAACAAAACCCACATCCAATAGATGATTACTGATTAAATATGTGATCAAGATCCTGGAATTATTTTTGATTAAATCAAACTTCACTGGACACATCTAGGGTTTTTTTCAACAGTTTTTAAACTAACAAAAATAGTTTTTAAACTTTAAGCTAGAGCTTTAACATTGATCTCTGTGATTGTTGGGTTAGAAACTTGACCAGTTTTATATCTGACACCACTCTGCAGCCCTCTGCTGGCCAAAAACCTCACTAGATAATTTTGTGGAGCGGGTAGGTGCTCTATAGGTGGAGCTCTTTACTTGCTTTACGGCTATTAGCTGTAATGCTAGCAGTTAGCATTTTCAGTTCGCCAATGGTCAATAATAAGCACAAGAAGAAAAACAAGAAGTTTTCTGTTGGCATCATGGCAGAGCCTGGAAGTTAAAGTAACAGAGTAATGTCATTGGAGTGAACATCGGCACGGCCTACACTAGTTTGAGGAAGCTAAAGGAAAATCACGGACTGATGGTGACCTGGCTTTGTTGCTACTGGACTTGTAAGTTATAATATTTTTTGTCCAAAAGTGGTTCTCTTTTTACTTTGTGATTTATTTCTGTATTAGTTGGCTCATGTTAGTGTTAGCTCATTGTTAGCGCTAGCTACAGCAGGCTGCAGCAGGGTTGTTTACGACAGTTGTAATTCCACTTTCAACCAGTAGGGCAGAGGAGCAAAAAACTGCTCTGTGTTACTTTAATAGCTTTGTCTCTGTTGATCCTGAGTTGTTGCTCATTAATCTCTGTTGGCTCTTAATTCATGTGATAAATTTGCCATCAACAACAAAACTGTAGAAGATCGATAGCTTTAATTGTTTCTGAGAGAGACGAAGGAATGTTTATCGACATGCTCCAAAGGAGAAAATATTCCCCCAATTAAATGAAATACCCAGTTTTGACCATGATTGTTAGGAAACGTGTAATCTGAAACATGTTTTAGAAGAAAACAGACTCAAAAAGTTGGCCTTTATTAAGGTTTTATAGTTGCACAACTCATCCTTCCTCCAGAGACAGAAACTCTCCTGCCCTGCCTCCTCAGCTTTAACGACTCTCCTCGACTTGGTGCCTCTAACTCGTGAGGTATTCGGGAAGCAAAGACAGAATCACCATTTGAGCGCGGCTAATTATCAGTTTTACGAGCCGTTGCAAACGTGTTTCAGGAGAGAGTCCAAACCCTTGTTTGAAATCGGCGTTCTGCTCTGATGACTGAACTCCCTAACTGGTGTCACACTGTTTCACCAATTAAACGCAGGCTTGAACAAAGAAGAGAGGCTTTGTTTACTGGCATCCGACACACAGAAATAAACCTTAACTGATCCCATTGGCAGGCCGGCACAACTGCGGGCAAACTTAAAACGTTTGAGAGATTCTGGCATCAATTTAGGGGAATTTGTGTCATTCGGTTTGGGAGAGCTGGAATGTGTGTTAGCAAAGCAGGTTTGGTGACTTTCTGTTATAATCAGAGGCAGCTGGATTCATGATTGAAGACAGAATTCAGGCTGAAGGACTTATTAATCAATGCCTGGCACCGTTTAGCTCGATTGGCATTTGCAAGAGGACACCAGAACTGGCAGGTCCAGCACCGGTGCTCAGATGGGAGCAGGCAGTTCTTGGAGGGTGAAGGAACTGATACTATTAACTGACTTCCATGCTCACCTAACCTAAATCTAATAGAACACCTCTGGGACATCATGTTTAGGTCCATCTGCCACCTAGCCTAGAATCTAGACCGTCATGCAAAGCAAAAATAAATTTGCTTTGCATGACGGTCTAGCATGAAATAAATAAATCCGAGACCATGGTCTTGAGTCGGAAAAGGGTAGAATGCCTTCTCCAGGTCAGGGACGAGGTCCTGCCCCAAGTGGAGGAGTTTAAGTATCTCGGGGTCTTGTTCACGAGTGAGGGAAGGGTGGAGCGTGAGATCGACAGGCGGATTGGTGCTGCATCTGCAGTGATGGGTGCGTTGTACCGGTCTGTCGTGGTGAAGAGAGAGCTGAGTCGAAAGGCGAAGCTCTCAATTTACCGGTCGATCTACGTTCCTACCCTCACCTATGGTCACGAGCTTTGGGTAGTGACCGAAAGAACGAGATCGCGGATACAAGCGGCCGAAATGAGTTTTCTTCGCAGGGTGGCTGGGTTCTCCCTTAGAGATAGGGTGAGGAGCTCGGTCATCCGGGAGGGGCTCGGAGTAGACCCGCTGCTCCTCCACATCGAGAGGAGCCAGTTGAGGTGGCTCGGGCATCTGGTTAGGATGCCTCCTGGACGCCTCCCTGGTGTTGTCCAATAGCATGCAGAGACAGTTTAAGACAACCGTAGATCCCGCCCCATGACTCAGAGCCATCGATGAGCCGTGGCCAGACTATATATTCACATATATAGGATGGCTTGCCAGGCTGTTTACCACCAGGTTGTACCTCAGATTGTCCAGAAGCTCAGTGATGCCCTGGTCAGGATCTGGGAGGACGCCATCCATTAGCTCATAAAGTTGCATTTATCAAACGTTGTTGCATTATTTTGTTCCTAACTTGTTACCCAGCCCTTTTCAGGATTATGCTTTCAGTTGAGATCTGATGTGTTTCCAAGGTGTTCCTTCTGGTGGATTCAGTTGGACCACCTCCAGGCTGGTTGAAGACTCCGTTATGACACAAGTTCTGTCAAACGGTGGATTTTCTTTGCAGGGCCTTGGTGAGGTCTTCAGGTCATATTCATGATGCTGGGTGGTCCTGGGTGGAGCGAGGTGGCAGAATACCCATGATGTCAGGACAGGAAGTTCTCAAGGTTCCGATTCCATCATGACATTAGCGTCATGCTAGCATGGTGGGATTATGGTTGCATCATAATTCAAGAGAGACGAATGCAACTAAAGCTTGTTCCTTTATAAGATTTAAAAAGCAACTACAAAAGTGAGAGACACGAGTTGTTGCACACTTTTAAAGCTTTACAGATGTGGCTGCATGAGTTTTACATCCACTGAAATGAGCTGAAAAGGAAATTTCCCAGACAGCCGGTGGAGGTGCCTTGTCAGCCGCTTGGTGTGAGAGTAACACCTGTCGGTATTCCAACACGCTGCTGGGAACGAGCTGGAAGGCCTGCAGACTGGGATTATAGCTTCAGCACATGTTACTGTGTGTGTGCGTGTGTGTGTGTGAGTGTGTGTGTGTTTCCATCACACACACCAAGGCCTAGCATTCAAGGTGCTCACCCTGCAACATTTGTTAGCAATTAGCCTCAAACCTGCCCCTCCCTGCCCCCCCTCCCTTTTGATTTTATTTTTTACATTCTGACCCTCCCTCTCTTCTTTTTATTTCTTTGTTCCCCTCCCACCCTCCACCTCTTCTCTCTCTCCCCCGTGTCCCCGTTTCCCTTAAACCACACTTCTTCTCTTTCTTCCGCCAACATTTCTCCCTCCCTCTCAGAAGCTGCACATGGTTTGTATTTGAGGTGGATCTGGATGAGAAAGGGAGGAGCTGAACGGAAACACACACATTCAGAACTTAGAGAAGCCTTTCCCAGTATTCCTGACTGAGAAATGACAGACCACCACTCATATCTGAAATAATCTACAGATCAAATCAAAACTGGATGATTTCCACCAACTTTGCATGTTTTTTTTTAACTTGCAGAAGCAACAAACTGAAGGATTTCTTCTCTTTGTTTTGGAAATTTGATGCAAGTTGGAAGATAAATGAGCATCTCTGATTGAACATCAACCCCTCACAGGAACCTGGAGCCAGAAATCATGAAAGGTAATGATTTATCACACATTTTTATTTCTGTTTTTGGGTAATAAGGTAGCTGACTCGGGTCAGCACCTGCACAGGGCTCCAGAACCCACACCGGCCCCTGATCCGCTCAGAAACCTTGGCAGCGCCGGTCCTGAGAAAGTGCACACGGCTGATGTTGTTGTTGGACGCGCCGCTCAGCTTTAAAAACCGCGTGTGTGTGCAAAACAGAAGTGTTCAGTAAAACATGAAAACCTGCTTCTCCTCTGCCAGGCTCCCACAGAATCGGTTAATATTCCCCAAAAGTGGGCGAGTGGAAACACAAAGAGCTGAGTTTACAACAAGGTGTGTGAGGAGACCTGCCAGGATCTACAGGGTGAGAAATGGGAGGATGGAGCTGGGAAGGGGGAGAAACTGCCAAAAACATCTACAGATGGCAAAATTGCAAATAAAATTGGGATTAATTGCAACCGGATCAGGAAACTTTACAAGTAAATTGCATCGAGAATTTTCTTTTTTCCACTCATGTGAAACATGCAAAGTGTCTTAAACGCGAGTTTATTGAGATTTTTTGTTTAGCCACCCATTTAATCCCAACCAAGTGGTTTTTGTGCTTTTTACCAAAGACTATGGGGGGGGGAGAGGAACATCCTGGACAGGACAATTTAGAGTCTCCAGTTAACCAAACATGCAGGTTTTTGGTCTGTGGGAGGAAATCGGAATACCCAGAGAAAACCCACTCCTGCATGGGGAAAACATGCTAAGTCCATGCAGCAAGGCTGGAGCCGGGACTTGAACCTGTGACCTTCTCGCTGTGAGGGAACAGTGTTACCACCTGCACCACCAAACAAAATAGCAAATTAAAGCAAAATGAAACAGCAAGCCTTAACAAAGAATCAGCTACTTTATTACTTTTAAACTCTACTTTAAAGGGATACGATGCAGTTTTGGCTTGTTTTTAGCACCCCCTAGTGTCCGTTAGTGAAACAAAAGTAAAATTTATCTCCTCGCTGTGCGTTCGTCTTTTTAACACCATATGGTGCGTTCAATTTGTCCTCGGAACTCGGAAATGAATTCCGACTTCCGAGTAGGAAAAATCAAATAAAACGCCCCGCAAAGTTGAACCTCCCAGTCGGAAACTCTGAAGTTTTTCAGAACTCCGACCTAGAGATCCAAGATGGCAGCTCTCCGTATCGACAACAGTAGTTTTGGTTGAAATGTGTTTATTTTACAAGACACATATATAAGAATGCATTTAAATCAATGTTACATGTAACGCTTGCATCTAAGCTCAACAAACTGAAAGTGTTGTTTATTAGTCGTCTGTGTTCGTTGAGAGATACCAAAAACAGCAGTTTTTGAGGGCGCCGCCATATTGGAATTCCGACTTCTCCGACTACGGTAACCAGAACACTGTTAACTCGGGTGTGACGTCATTCCTAGTTCCGACTTCCGAGGTAACTCGAACGCAGCATTAATCTAACAGCTGAAACGTCTCCTCAGCCTTCATTAGTGTCTACAGGAGTGGTTCATCACTAAATCAAACAAATCAGCTGTGTTCATGATCTAAAACATGCAGGAAACATGCTGGAAGCAGACTGCAGCGCCAGGCATGTCAGCTCCACTTTACTAAGTCCAACAGGGACCGGACCGCCACTCTGAAGTTGCAAGTGTGGTATTCTGGCCACAGAGGGCGGTGGGGGTCTGAGTAACTTCACTAACCCTGTAAAGGGTCATTTTAGCACAAACTGGCTCAAGAACATGATTTAATTATGAAAAAGTTGCATAGCATGGCTTTAAAATCCACCAACTTTCAGTTTTAAAAAAGCAATAAAAACATTAGTTGGTTTTCTGCAGAGCTGCAGTTTTATCCTTACATTTTGCCTTCAGGTAATGAAATCCAAACGAATTCGCCTTGTGTGACATAAACGAGCTAATTAATTGAAATCGAAGTCAAAGTTAAACAAAGCGGCTGCAGGCAGCTTGTGCTGAAACCACAAGACGACGCTGCAAATGAACTCCCTTACGCAGCAGACGGGGCTCCTCTCAGCCAAAAGGTGCAGGAGGTCCAGTAATGTGGTTTCCAGTCGTTTTCAACCAGAACCAAACATGCTGCTTCATACATTCCTCTCACGGCTGGAGGGAAGGGAAGGGGTGTGCGGGGGTGACAGGTGGATGTTTGGCCAAAAACAGGGAACGGGTGAGAGAAAAGCTCCATTTCTTGTTTTGTGGATTTAATTTAAAGCTTCATCCAGTCAAAGAAGATTGTTCAAATAAAGTTATGTTTGTTTTAGTTTGGCCACACGTGAGCTCCATCTCCAACCTGCTTTCTGTTTTGAGGACATTAAATAACCCCTCTTTGACAAAGTTTCTACTCCTCTGAAACACACAGCATGTTCCTCAGAGGTCCTGACACACAACAGCTGTGGCAACATCAGCCGCCGGCACCGGACTCTGGTCCGGAGTGTTTATTTATGAACAAGCAACAAGGTCAAGCTACAAGTCCTGTAGAAAGAAAATTGAAAAGATTTGAGACGATCTAAATGCATCAAATTATCTTTTAACATGAAAAAATACCATAAATAGTTTTTATTGTTGCATTCAAATCCAGGCAGTAGCTGCAGAAGATAGAAATATAATATAAAAGTTAATGTTTTAACTCCTCATCACAAATTCTGGCCTTAAAGCATCCAGATGGAGGATTAGGATTAGTACCTTCACCTATAACCTACCACAATCAGTCATAAACTATAGCAACACTTTAAAAAGCTATAATTTTTCACTATTATTCCATATGTCATGGTTTAAAGGGTTAAACAACCTTAATTCTGTTCAGTATTTATCTTTAAGCAGCCAGAATTTTTAAAATTTACTTTTAAAGTGGTTTGAATCGATGATTTTCAGGAGGTTAGAAGATTTTTAGAAGTTTTCTATGAATTTGGGCTGATTTTTTCCACCATTTTTCCACCCAACGAACCTGACCATGACAGCAGTGTGTGCTCAGAAAATGAGGATGATGGACAGAGCACAAAAATACCAAAATACCAAAAAAAAAAAAAGCCATGAAATCAGACATGCATCATCCTCCTGTTTTAATACTAAATTACATTATTTTGGTCTGTCTCAAAGGCTGTAGTTTGTTCATGAGGTCATGGAGGTGGCGGATCCAGTAGAGAGGCCCAAATTGTCCTGTCCACAGCCACCTCCACCTGCCTTGGGATATAATCCCTCCAGCGTGTCCTGGGTCGACTCCGGGAACTTCTTCCTTCAGGAAATGTCTGAAACACGTCCCCTGGGGGTCATCCTCACCAAACCACCTCAACCGCCTGATGTAGCTAGCGCTAACAACGAGCTAACACTAGCATGAGCCAACTAATACTAAAATAAACCACGAAGTAAAAAGATCCACACTGTTGGACAAAAATATTATTACTTACAAGTCCAGTAGCATCAAAGCCAGGTCACCATCAGTCTGTGATGTTGTAGCTAGCTAGCTTAGCTCCAAACTAGCGTAGGCCGTGCCGATGTTCACTCTGGTTTTAGCTCTTTGCTTCACCTCCAAAGACATTACTCTATTACTTTTACTTCCAGGCTCCACCATGATGCCAACAGAAAAAGAAAACTTCTACTTTTTCTTCTTTTTGTGCTTTTTATTGACGATCTGTGAACTGAAAATGCTAACCGCTAGCACTACAGCTAACAGCCATAAAGCAGGTAAAGAGCTCCCCCTAGAACACCTACCCGCTCCACAAAACTATCTAGTGTGGTTTTTGGTCAGCAGAGGGCTGCAGAGTGGTGTCAGATCAATGTTAAAGCTCTAGCTTAAAGTTTTTTTAAAAAACTATCTGTTGTTCTTTAAATATTGAGCTAAAAATTACTGAAAACATCAACAGAAAAACATCAAAGATCTCCAGAAACTGCTGCGTTAAATGATCACAAAAACACAAATTATTCCGTTTAAATCTGACGCTCCATAGCATTCCTGTAAAACATCACCACTGCATGAATCAGGGGGGAGACTAATTGCGTTGCACACACCCTTTTGGTTGAACACAGCCTTATAAATGTGACCATGCTTGTCTTTGTGTCTCATTCTGGCCATCCAAACCAGTTCAGTCCTGAAGAAACATGCATGGGATTAAACCGGCTTTGTTTTGCAGTCCAACCACCATAAAAGAAGATGTTTTACTGCAGCGTTGCATTCCAGGCACTTAAGAGTTTTGTGACGGGACCACACATTCCTGTCACCAAATGGATGAGTTTTTTTTAATTTCATGAGCTGTGGTAAAGAACTGGACTCCTCTCATTTTTCTGACCCTTTGCAATAATTTACTGACATCCTTATTGGACGATTTTCTTGTGAAAAGAATAAATCTGACCACAGAATTTAAAAAAGCCTCATGTTTCTATAGGTTGTAATGTGGAGAAAGGCATTTTTGTGTACTGTAACTGATGTGGTGAGGTCAGTGGATATATAAGGCACGTTACTCAGAAAGAAGGACATTTTTCACTATTTGTGGCAAAGTTAAGTGTCCAGAAGGGTGGGAGAAACAGTAAGAGAGGGAGTGGCAAGTCCTAAAACCCCACCAAGAAAAACCGCAGAGGAGGAACCACAAACATGGGGAGGTGGTAATGGTTCTCAGGCCTGGGGATGGGTTCACAAACACCAGAGGAACAGGATGGATGGAGACATCAATGTCCCCGGTAACGTGGCTCGTCTCGTGGTCTCTGTAACCTGCTGCTTGGCTCAAGGTTTTCATAGCTGCTGTGCTGCACCTCCATCCCCCATCTGGACTCAAGGTCACATGCATGAACACAGAAAAACATTTTGAAGCTCTTTAGCTTGTCTAAAGGTTTTTGGACCTATGCCAGATTACCCATATAAAGGAAATGTTGGCACCACCTGTAGGCCCACCACTAGAGGGCAGTAGACATGTACAGGACTGAGTATGGCAGGAATCTGATGAAGGTACTAACCCTGATACTCCATCTGGATGCTTTAAAGGTCTCATTCACTGAGAAATCATGTAATTGTTTTTGAAACACAAACTATCACTCTGAGTTGCACATACACGCTAGACATGAAAATGTTCTTCAACCCCATCATCTGCATTAGCAGCAGAAAGGAAATAAACGGGAAAATGATCAGGTCAGAAAAAGCCAGTCCCTTCTAGCCTAGTGAACTAGACCAATTCTTGCTTTGCAGAGTTTGGTCTAGGCACGCTTCATTGGAAACCTCGCAGCCCAAACCACTGCTGTGTTTATCCAATCACAACTCGCTATAGTTTTGGTTGGGCCAATCACAGCGCTCTATATCATGGGCCAATCACAGAGCGGGAGTAGCCGATGACGTCAGCGCTGCGGCCGCGAACGCCGCGAACCCAAGCAACATGGCGGCAACTCGGAAAACACGTTCGTTTGAAACGGCTTTGTCATCAACATTGGATTATTTAGACTCCAACGTGCGTAAGTCTGTCTGATATACTTAGCGGCTTCTTATTTTTATCAAACAAAGTAGTGCAATGTCCCAGTACACCTGATATTCGCGTGTTTTTCATACAAAAACGACAGAAATCATTGAAGCTAGACGCTATTAAAGCCTCCCGCTTTTCCGTCGCCGTGATTACGTCATGTTGTTCGTCACTCTGATTGGTCCTAGCGCTATCCAATTGCGTGCTGACATTTTGAAAGACAACCGTAGATCCCGCCTCACGACTGAGAGCCGTCAATGGTTCGTGGCCAGACTATATATACACATATATAGGATGGCTTGCCAGGCTAAGTCCCTTCTACATCACAGGGAAAGTTAGTGTTCCTGGACTCACCCACCTTGGCTTGTGACCACAGCCCAATGCGTAACCAGAGGGTTGCAGGTTCGCGTCCCACTCAGTCTGTTGCAGTTGTTTTGTCCTTGGGCAAGACACTTCACCCTCGTTGGTGGTAATCGGAGGGACCGATGCCAGTGTACGGCAGCCTCGCCTCTGTCATTGGGCCCCAGGGCAGCTGTGGCTACGATGTAGCTCATCATCACCAGTGTGTGAATGACTGATGTGTTGTAAAGCACCTTGGGGAGTCATAGGACTTTGGAAGGTACTATAAAAATACCATTGTGCAGCCAGGAGAGAACAGAGCTCATCCCGGCTAGCAGAAGCTAACCATTAGCATTAGCTTCTGCACAACATGGCGAAACATGTTCAGGTTTGTGTTATTTGTGGAGATAAATCATCCACGTTCTTGCTGCCATGTTTTTCTATTCTGTTTTGCTGTAATTATTTTGTTTTTCAGTTTTTCCCATCTGCCCTTCTTCAATTCCACTCACACCTACCTCCATCAACCACCCACCCAGAATTTATAGTCCTTGGTTTCCTTTTACTGCTGCCCATGCTGTTTACTCCTCTGTTGTTGTGCAGCCTTATCATTGTTATTATTATTTTTATTAAATCCTTGCATATCCTCCATTTTTGTTTGGTTTTTGAGAAATGCTAATTGACAGCAGCCCTCCCACTTTCTTCCTCTGAGGTTGTTCCTGAGTGAACAGGTGTGACCAGGTCAGGCTGTGCTGCTGTCAGACAAGCTCAGCTCAGCTCTGCTCTGTGTGCGTTGGACGGGTTGACTTCCTCACTAACGAGGCAGACATGAGTCGTTTTCCACAGACAGCAGTGAAAACATGAGGGGAGGAAAGTGAAAGTGAAGGAGGTGAAGTGATTAGAGTCAAACATGGAGCCTTCAGGAGTGAATGGAGGAAGAGTGATATGCATTTGAATTGGTTTGCATTACCTAGATAATAGAAGATAAATACCCAAACATGGGTTTTTTCCCTTTCCCTCTTCTCCATGTTTGATTGCTTAAGCTGTGGTATTTTGTGACTCATCCATCGTGACCTCAGCTGTTCCACCTCTGAGTCGGGTAAACCTTCCCCCCAACGATGCGTTAAATACACAGAGTTCATCCTGTTAAGTCTTTGTCTTTATTTGGTTTTACTCAGCCTAACATTTCTTTTCTCTAATTTCACCCTCCTGCCAAGTTGTGTTTTTAGAGCGGAGCTGTTTGAGGCGTAAATGTTGACAGTACGAAAGCCGGGGTCACAAGTGCATTTGTTAGATGAACTAGACGGGTTTCAGGCAACTTTTTTCACCTTTGTTTTTATTTATTGGAGAAAAACCATTTCAGCATTTAGCATTCTTGCTTTTAGCATGATAAATCTGATTTCCTGTCATAAACATGTTATGCAATGAAAACTTTAATGCAAATTAGGTTTTAGGTTACTATAAGAGCCGCAGATGCAACTTTTTTTTTGCATGCAGTCTTTAGATTAAACATACATACATGTTTACATATTTGCAGTTGATTAATGCAGGAATTTTGTGCTTTTGTAATCAAAACACATTTAGAACAATTGTTTCTAGAAATGCAAAAAAAAAATAAACTTTTCTTTAAAGATAAACTTCACTGAAAAAACATGTTTCAATTATTATTTCTGATTCTAATGGGTCACTGAGTGTTTCATGCAGGCTGAACATGAAAATAGTCTCCTCCACCTATCTCCTGCATTAGCTTCTGATAGAAAATAGACTCTAGGTGAAACTCTAGAATTAGTAAATCCTGACAGATCTACGTCAAACTGTCACTTAACATTCATGGACTCACCCATCTTGACTCACGACGGGGAAGGCTGTTGTTGGTTTAGCGTCCAGGAAACAGCAGAGAACGTCTGGGCTAGTAGAAGCTAACCGTTAGCATGAGCAACTCCACCACACAGCAGAACTCCTCCAGGCTTGTGTTATTAGTGGAGATAAAACATCAACGATGCAGAGCAAACAGAGTCAGTGGTAGAGTCGTGTTGCTGTTAGCCAATCAGAGGAGAGATGTCCACATATCAAATATGAGTAAAGTTAATCTTTAAAGCCACATTCCTGAGCTTTGTGGATATATGGTCTCTGTCGCCCTCTCAAGGCTTGCTGCGTAACGTCACTGTCGTAACATTAAATTTCTCTCTCGGGCATAAGAGGCATGTTTACATTCCTGATGTCAGGCAAAACAACGAATACAAACTTTTTCCACCTCCACATGAATAAATTGTTTTATCAGGACTGTTTAAAACCAAACACCATAACCCTGGTGAAATCATTTATTACTTACCTAGCCATTAGCAGCACGGCTAGGTCAGAGTCCGTAGTTCGTACCGTTCTTTCTAAAAGAGCTCTCCAGCGAGGAAAAGACGGCCCAATATTAACTCTGGTCTTTGCTCTTGCTCTATGACGTTCTTCTTTCTTTTCCTAGATTCCTCTGATAAAAGGATTTCTAGCTTTCTTTGGTGGATCTGCTGTTGCTCAAGTCTCTAAAACGTGGGTCTACATTATACCTCTATGGCAAGCCAAAGGGATCAAAAAGCGCATGTTCTGAATGTGCCTTATGGCCACCATAACGTGCGTTTTGGCGGACATAATGTGCGTTTAGAATACGCAATTTTAGAACGCGCGTTTTTTTGCCCCCCTTTGCCGTTGTGCCGTTGGGGGCAAAAATTCGCACATTCTAAATGCGTTCTAAATGCGCTCTAAATGCGTTCTAAACACGCTTTATATCCGCCAAAACGTGCGTTCAAGACGCGAGTTTTGGCGAACATAAAGCACATTTAGAACGTGCGCTTTTTTGATCCCATTGGCTTGCCATATAGTGCCGTAAAGCAACACGCAGTCAGTACTTCCGGTGGTGGCGGACCGCGGGTCAAAAACTGTATAATGCGGCAAACAGACCCCCTAATACCATCACAGCTCCATAAATGAACATAATAGATGAGAGGATGCCACCAAAACTTTACACAAAACGTTAATTTAAGGTGTAAAAGTTGTGGAATGTGTCTTTAAAGAACATCAAAACAGAACAATATAAAACCCAAACACTTTCAGCTGCAAAGAGCAAAACAACCTGTTATATAAAACATGTTACAGTGTTTCAGCCGTCTGATTAGATGAACTCAACCCACAAGTATCTTTCATCAGCTTTCCTTCTAAAACATCACACCAGTTCAGCCTCAGGTGTTGAGCTGGATGGCGTCCAGGTCGTGACGTGACGTAGAAAACCTAACATGAAGCTATGAAAACATGATGTGGGACCCTTCATGTAAACTGACTAGTTTATTAGGCCTGCTGGTTAAATTTTCCCCTCATCCCGTGCGATGACAACCTCCTCAGACTCCCACAAGAGTTAGCTCACAGAGCCAACAGCTGTGTTTGTGTTTTTCTTCTGAGCGAGCGACAGCTCAGAGGAAACCTGCAGATAGCCTCGTGTGTGCCCCTGTAGGGGGGAGGCAGCTGGGTTTCACATGACTTTACTGTACTTTCTCTCTGTTTTGCAGACAACTATGGGGGATATGAGAACCAGCTCTTCAAAGGTATCATCAGGATCTTGGTTTTTCTCTTTTTGTTTTATTTATGAACTATAAAACATCATGACCTGAAACTGTGCTCCTTACTGGTTCTTTAGATGAGGATTTCACTGGAGAGGAGGAAGAAATGCCAACATTTAGAGGTGAGGTCTGATGCGTCTATGAGGGAATGTTAGTGCCATACAGAAGAATTTAAAAACAAACAGGAAGTCAAAATGTCAAGAAAAACATTGAAAGTTGTCTGTGAGGAAGCAGATCGCCCAGATATAACTTTTAACGTGATGCAAAGGTGTGTTTTAAAACTATAAATGAAAGCTATTTTTATTAGCTGTGGATGTTTTGAGGTACATTTGCATGTTTGAGGCTCTTATTTTGAAGGACAGAAGGACGTTTGTTGAGTTTAGCGCTAAACACTGCAGCAGAAATAGCTAAAAGAAAAGAAAATGTCTTCATTTTTACAGTTAAACCCTCAGCTATAGTAATAAAATCAGAACAAATACAGTCGGGTTAAGAAGAAAAACTGGGTTTACTTTCCAGAAAATGCCTACTTTCAATAATGAGCCTTCCATAACCTTCTGAAGTTTCAGTGTCCAATCCCAGTCCTAAAGAGACACCATCCTGCTTGTTTCCCTTTCTCCAACACAACTGGCTCAGTAGCCGAGTCGCCTCTTCAGTATCTCCTCAAGTCCTGCAGAATCATGCTAATCACTGGTTCAGATGTGTTTATTCTAGAGCAGATAAACATCTCAAGCATACAGGACAGAGTTTGAGGAGTCTCCATATTTACGTTATATAATTTCCATTTCTAGTTAGATTTTCTGTGTTTTCAGGTCGTACGAGAGGTGGCTGCATGAGATGCCAGCAAAGCCATTCCCTCCAGCTGGCGGTCAAAGTTCTCTACGGTTTTGTCGCTTTTCTCATCATTACCGTCGTAGTGCTGGCGTCACTCGGTGAGCTGTGTTTCTCCTTTCGTTTTCACTCACCAGCCTCTGATTTCCTGCCCTTGCAGAGATTCCAGCCTGGATAAATGCAGCTGTGTTTGGTGATGCTAATGCTGAAGTATACTACCTCCTCGGATCAAATGAACATGGTTTTTGCATGCAATATTTTACCTGACAGCTGCTCAGCACTAACAGATGGGTTTTACATTAACATCGCGTTTTTACTTCCTTTACCGGGAACTAGTCGTAAATCTTCCTGTTTTACTGGTGTTCTTGAGTCTCAGAAGGGAGAAGGAGGCCTGGGTAGTCCTGCAAAATTCCTTTAGAAAAAGACGTTCAGGTACATGTTCTTTTTGAAGTTCAGGTATTGGTTTGTTCTGAATTTTAATTTAAATTACACGTGTGCAATGTATGATTTTCATGTTTAGTTGAAAATTCTGTTACGTCTTTCTCAATAAATTAAAAAGACAGGAACATTATTTCCCTGAATATTGAGGATTTCAACATTAAATTAGCATTAATAATTAGTTTACTGGCTGCTACTGTAGCTAAACATGCTATTAAGCTAAGCTGGTGTCTTATCAGGTTATTTGGGTACTTGTCTATGTGCCATTTACCTAAACTTGTCTATTAATCTTCCCAAATTGCAATTTGAATGGAACAAATAAAAGTTTAAAATCAGGTAAAAAGAAGGATTGATGTAAGATTGTGTGGCCTCAGACTAACATGACTTGGCAAGACTTGATTTGGCTAAATTTGACTCGAAGCAGACTTGACTTAAAGTAACACAAAGCAGTGTCCTGCTCCTCCACCCTACTGGTTGAAAGTGGAATTACAACTGTCGTAAACAACCCTGCTGCAGCCTGCTGTAGCTAGCGCTTCAGGATATTCATTAAGTTAAATGGAACTCCTGAACAGGCCAAAGTTCTCCAGATCAGGGAATGCTCTGAATTAGACAAGTATACTTGAGATTATGAGGTAACATTCAACCAAACGTCCTCACCATGGCTGAGCTACCACTCACTGATCTATCCTCGTCAGATAATGAAGATGTAGATTATTTTCATGAGTTAGAATTAGAAACATTTACATACAATGATCACAAGTTAACTAATGAGTTAAATGATATAGATCCTGACTTACATTTCTTTAACAAAATCTCTCATAGCTGTAAATATTATCAAGATGAACAGTTGAAGGTATTGATAAAACCTGATAACATGTCTATATTGCATCTAAACTGCCGGAGCCTCTACGCAAATTTTGATAGCTTTAAAGAATACTTGAATACATTAGATATAAATTTTAAAGTAATAGCACTCTCTGAGACATAGATAAATGAAAATAAATATGGGGATTTTAATTTAGATAATTATCAGATGTACAATCAAAATAGAAACCTGGTGGAGAGCATGACTACAACAGTGGATAATCTGTTTGAATGTGTAACAGTTGAAATCATCATGGATAAAAGAAAAAAATGTTCTTATATCTTGTATTTACAAAGCTCCAGGTGCTGACATGGAAGTATTCATTGAATATATAGAGAGTTTTTTTAAAAACAACAACAACAAAGAAATATTTATTTGTGGGGACTTTAACTCTGATCTATTAAAAGTAAAACTGCATAGACCTACAGAAAAATTCGTAAATACCATGTACAGTCTTTCATTATTCCCAGTAATCACTCGTCCCACCAGAATCACTGCATACTGCTCTACCTTAATTGATAATATCTTCACAAATGTTATGAATACCAGCATATCAAGTGGACTACTTATTAATGATATCAGTGACCACTTGCCAATCTTTATATCTTTAGAATACAGGACAAACATGGAAAATAGAAGCAACAAAGTAAGAAAGAAAATCAGACTGAGATCTGAACAATCAGTAAGTGCTCTTAACCAAAGCCTTACGGAACAAAACTGGAGCAGTGTTCTTGGAGAAAATAATGTAAATAAAGCGTATAACTACTTTTTTGACATACTAAAAGAACTATATGACAAACATTGTCCAGTAAAAATCTGTACATATACATATACAAAAAGAATTAGTCCATGGATGACCAAGGGATTATTGAAAGCATGCAAAAAGAAAAATACGTTGTATAAAAAACATATGAGGAAGAGAACATTAGAATCGGAAACTAAATATAAAAAATATAAAAATAAACTAATAAATATAATAAAGCAATGTAAAAAAAATTACTACAGAAATTTGATTGAAAGAAATAAAAATAATATGAATGGACTATGGACTGTGTTAAAACAAGTAATTAATAAGGATTTTAAAAATGAAGCTTTTCAAGATTACATAATTAAGGACAATGAAAAAACAATAAACATGGACACTATTGTTAATACATTTAATGACCATTTTGTCAACATCGGACTGCAACTTGCCTCTAAAATAGCCAAATCAAATAGTGATGCTGACAGCACAAAGACATATAATAATGTACACTCTTTATTTCTAACACCAACAAATGAAAATGAAATTATCAAAATAGTTAATAATTGTAAAAACAAAAAGTCTACCGATTGTGATGATCTTGACGTGACTATAATTAAAAAGGTAATATTTAATATAGCAACACCTTTAACCCATATCTGCAACTTATCTTTCTTAAGTGGAGAGTTTCCCAATCTGATGAAAACAGCAAAAGTCACTCCAATCTATAAAAGTGGAGAAAAACATCAGATCACAAATTATCGGCCGATTTCTATACTTCCTCAGTTATCAAAGGTATTGGAGAAACTGTATGTGGTACGCATGAACGGTTTCATTGAAAAATACAACTTACTCAATAATAGTCAATACGGATTTAGACAAAACAGATCAACTGCCCTTGCATTGATAGATCTTATAGAAGAAGTAACCAAAAAAATGGATCATAAAATGTATTCTGTTGGCATATTCATAGACCTCCAAAAGGCCTTTGATACGGTAGACCATGGAATACTTTTAAATAAATTACAACAAAATGGGATTAGGGGGATTGCATATAATTGGGGGAAATCTTACTTAACCGATCGACAACAATACGTACAGATAGATGATCATAGGTCAAGACTGAGAAATATAAATTGTGGAGTCCCTCAAGGTTCAGTCTTAGGGCCAATATTGTTTCTTCTATATATAAATGATATATGCAGGGTATCATCAAAACTCAAAATCATTTTATTTGCCGATGACACTACAATATTATGCTCAGGTAAAGATCTACAGTTACTTGTGACAGAGATGACAATAGAATTAGGAAAACTTAAAGACTGGTTTAACAAAAACAAATTATCTCTAAATATATCAAAAACAAAAATGATGCTATTTGGTAAGCGAACTGAAGATATTGAAATCAAAATCAAAATGGATGACAATGAAATAGAGAAAGTAAAAGAATATAAATTCCTGGGAGTGATAATCACTCACAATATTAGCTGGAGATCTCATATACATAGTTTACAAAAGAAATTAGCTAAGAACATTGCAATTATGAGAAAATGTCAATTTTTTCTGGACCACAAAGCTCTACTAATTTTATATTACGCATTTATTCTCCCCTATCTTAGTTACTGTGCAGAGGTATGGGGTAATACCTACAGTAGCCATTTGGACGCAGTATTTAGACTTCAAAAAAAAGCAATTAGGATTGTACATAAGGTTGGTTTCAGAGACCATACTAATACATTTTTCATAAAATCTAAACTTCTAAAACTTGAAGATCTAGTGAATTTAAAATCACTGCTAATTTTATATAAAGCAAGACAGAATCAATTACCAATTAATATTCAACAGCTGTTTTGTGATAGAGAGGGTGGATACAATTTGCGGGGAACATTTAATTTCAAGGTGGTGTGTGCCCGCACAACCCTCAGAACTCACTGCATCTCCAGAAGAGGTGTTAAGCTGTGGAATGGGTTAGATGACAAATTAAAGAGTGCTGCTAGTCCACTACTATTTAAAAGATTGTATAAGATGATTACTATTGAGAATTATATCAAGGATATGTGACAGATAAGCTTCTTGGTTTTATTCTGGCTGTATGTTGTTATACAATAGAACAGTACAAAATATAAAAATTAAGGAATAAGAATAATAGAATAATAATAATAGAATAATAATAATAGAATAAGGAATAGAATAAGGACTAAAAAGAATCCAAATCACTAACTGTATTTAAAAAAAAATAAATAAATAAAATGTATCAAACAAACAAAATGTATTAACAAAATATGTAAATGTAATGTAATGATGGT